>OX465579.1:3929119-4529119 GCA_950022655.1 Alentia gelatinosa | reverse complement strand
CGTCAAACCTTCACGTCTCTGTTTGAAGTGAACGTTTACGGCATGGCGGAAGTCAGCCGCCTTTTTCTACCTCTGCTGAAGAAGAGCAGAGGTCGTATCGTGAACATGACGAGTATCGCAGGTGTGCAAGCCTTCCCACTCGACATCGTCTACTCTGCCAGTAAGTTCGCCGCAGAGGGACTCTCCGACGCTCTCAGGTGAGAAAATACAGCTTAAAACCCGTTTCCATTGGCCGATGAAAACGGCGGAGATTTTTTGAGTTTCCCTAAAAGCCTGTTTCCATTGGCCAAAGAAAACGGAAGTCCAGACTTCCAGTGGCTGATGCCAACCCAGCATTGTTCACCACCGCCCAGAGCACTAGTAAACAAAAACAGAATTATGATTTTTTTTTAGTTCCCCTAATAGCCCGTTTCCATTGGCCAAAGAAAATGGTGGAGATTTTTTGAGTTTCCCTAAAAGCCTGTTTCCATTGTCCGAAGAAAATGGCAGAAATTTTTTTTAGTTCCCCTAATAGCCCGTTTCCATTGGCCAAAGAAGACGGTAGAGATTTTTTGAGTTTCCCTAAAAGCCTGTTTCCTTTGGCCCGAAGAAAACGGCAGAGAGTTTTTGAGTTCCCCTAAAAGCCCCCCTTTTTTATGTAAAAGGGACACCAGTTCTGCCATGAATGCAGTTCCTGCATTGTTTCCATTGGCAGTCACCAATCTACAGTCTGGAACCTTTAGGACTGCTTACGCAAAATCAGTCAATAGAAAAAGACTTTAAGGGGAACTAAGAAAATCTTCGCTGTTTTCGTCAGCCAATGGAAACAGGCTTTTATAAGCCATATTCCGCTGGCCAATGAAAAAGGTATCAATTAATTGAGTTCTCCTAAAGGTTGGTTGGTGGTGACAAATGACTGCACATAGGTATTTAGAATAATTATCATAAGGTCAACCCATAGCACACTCTTAAAGAAATATCAGGGATATGTTTGTCTATGCTGAACCCAATAACTGCAATAAAAGGTTATCTATGGTAGGTTTGTCAGATTTATTGAAAACTTCTATGGTTGACCTTGGGAATATGACCTTGACATTGGGTAAAGATCATTATCTGTGTGGCTATTGAAAGTTTACATATGCATCCTTCATTGTGTCAAATATGAAACCCAAACTTCTAATAGCTGATAACATCTAGTTTAGAAATAAGCAACTTTCACAACTTTGGTAAGAATATCAATTGGTGAGCATCTGATTCTCTCCTAAGTGGATTAGGGATGTGTTTCATATGGTCTATATGGCTGATCAGCATAGCAGATGGACGCTATTGATTCAGGGAATCTGATATGTGTGGTTGCCATGACAACTGAATCAGACACATATCCAGAAATTAAGTAAAAAAGTCATATTTGACCTTGGATATAGTGACCTTGACCTTAACCCAAGGTGATATACATTTGCATGATTAGAGACCCTGGTGGGGTATATATATATATTTTTATCTAATATGAACCCGCTACATCATAATGGGTCTGAGTAGGGAGCAAAGATGTCAGACAAATTGGGAAATATTAGTGACCTTGACTTTTGACCTCAGATAGAATAGTGAAGCTGAAAGGTCTGCAAGGCAAGAGCACCCACACTAAAAGTAGAGAGTCCCTAGAATCAGAACAACTCTAATAACTCTAATAAATCCTAAATTTTGAGATCCGCTTCTCTACTGATATGTTAGGTAAATGACATAAACAGTAAAACCCCGCTAAAGGGATCACCCTCCGTTCCAAGCAAAGTGTCCCCTTAAAGTGCTGATTCCACCAGACCGGAGGCTTTATCAGAAAGTTTCTGAAGTCCTTGGAATGTATCAAAGAATATCTTATATGGTGAATTTTCTCGCACGATAAATCATATAAGCGTCCGAAATTACCAGAAAAAAATGTGCGCTTCCACCGCCAGCTATGCTTATACAATATTTCCCAATTTCCATTTCGGCAAGTTTCGGTGTAATCGGCGCTTAAGCGGGGTGTCCCCGTAAGCGAGGTGTCCGGGAGCGGGGTTTTACTTTATCCTACCCCTAATTTAAAACCCCATAGGCTTAACATTGAGTTTCCGTATGCCACGCTGACTGGCATACAAAGTTTTATATGCCACTAGTGGCATACAGAATTTTTATCACTTAATATTCCAAAATCGAGGAGACGGGGTAGGATAAAATCAAAACCTGATTTGTTTTAATCATGGCCACCGCATGCCACTCCTGGAGTTTTGGCTCCGGACTTCACTCGGCTTCGCCTCATGAAGTCACTATGCCAAACTCCAGTTGTGGCATACGATGGTAAAGATTAAAACTCATCCAATTTTACGATAGTACTGCGACATTTTGTGGGAGTTACATGCAGATTTTTCATCGTTTCCAGGCGGACTCTTCATGTGTGGGGCATCTCGGTGCACATCATTGAACCCTCACTGTTTAAGACGAGCATCATCAACGATGATGTGATCAGAAACAAGCTGGACGGACAGTGGGCCCCGTTACCGGCTCACATGAAGGAGGAGTACGGCGAGGAGTACTTCCAAGAATGTAAGACTTAAAGGGGGTGTTCCACTGGACCGACGGTAGCCGATTCCGTAGCCAGACAATCGCCGATTATTATCGGATGCCCTATAATTTCTCAAATTTTTGAAAATGGTCATTTATTAAACTATTATTATCAGAATTTAATGAATTACAATATGTGAGCTTCCTCTTAAGGGCCTAGGAACAATTGATCGGGAGAGAAATCGGCCTGATGGATTGTGCCCTTTAGAAGGAAACCCACGAGATAAAAATAGCTTGGTCCGTACTCCACCGAGTTTGTCTTCAGAGTAATTCACGAAGTGAAGCTGAGTGAATTACTCTGTGGTCAAACGAGGTGGAGTGCGGACCAAGCTATTTTCATCGAGTGAGTTTCTGATTTTATCTGACCCTGTATAACATTATTTATTGATAAAATGAATCACTAAATTAGCCATTGAGTATTGGGTACACGAACCTCACGGCCGTGGAGTACGAGTTCCTAATGTTAAGCCTATGGAGAAAAATACCGGGTTGAGATAATGACAGATTACCTCATTTACTACCAAATCTTCTCCTTATATTCTGTATTTAGATGTTATCTGCAGTATAACCATTCTCTACCAACTCTTGTCCTTATATTCTGTATTTAGGTGAAACCTGCAGCAGAACCATTCTCTACCAACTCTTCTACTTATATTCTGTTTTTAGGTGTAACCTGCAGTACAACCATTTACTATCAACTATTAGAGCCTACTTACACGCCCTATATACGTTGCCTATATTACTTTAGAGTTAGGTTAGAGTGGTCTTATATAGGGTTCCAGCATTTTGCAAAAACACTATCCCTTTCGTATCTGCGTGCTTCTCAATGTGATACTGTGAAAGGAGCAGGGTGCCAGTGTCTCAGTGTCCTAGAAGCATGCCCAACTAAACATGACCCATCTCTCGAGACCAAAATACCTCATTGAGCTACTGGTGCTTGATATATTTGTATCCTAGACTCGTTAGAGAAATGGCAAGTTATCTGGGTGCCAGTGGGTTACAGAGAAGGATCCATAGACTGGATGTAACCCAAACCTTTCAATTGTTATTCATTTATAATTGCATGCTGATTCATCAATGATGAACATAATATTTGCCTCTAATATTTAGGTGTTACCTGCAGTAGAACCATTTCCTATCAACCCTTCTCCTTTTATTCTGTATTAAGGTATGACCTGCAGTCAAACTATTACATATCAAACCTTTCCTTATATTCTGTATTTAGGTGTTACCTGCAGTTAAACTATTACATATCAAACCTTTCCTTATATTCTGTATTTAGGTGTTACCTGCAGTTAAACTATTACATATAAAACTTCTCCTTTAAATATTCTGTATTTAGGTGTTACCTGCAGTTAAACTATTACATATAAAACCTTTCCTTATATTCTATATTAGAGGGAAACTATGTTCCGGTGAGCAAAAGTTCAAAGGTACGAGGTAAGTCTTGGAAAAATTACTGCCCAAGGCGTCAGCCGCGGGCAGTAATTTTTCCAAACCTTACCGAGTAACTTTGACTTTTGCTTACCGGTTCTCAAGAGTATGAGAAACATTTAATCTGTTTCTCCAAAAATATAAGAATCAGATGAATTCCCTCTCTCTGAAAAAAAATCATTGTGCTTCAGGGCACAGAGTGATTGCTAGTTCCACCATCATCTGCCAGGAAATTGTAAGATAGCGTCACTGTAGTCGGGGGTCAACCATTGTTTTATAGTCTATAATCACATAGATATATTGAGACAAGGCAAGAATTTTTCCATGGCAAGACCCAAAAACACATTTTTGATAAAATCCCTTGATAATTGGTCCTACCACCTGATGTTTTAGATGGCGTCGGGGGGCAAGATGGCTTCTTCCATAGCACAACACCTATGTTCCCCATGATTTAAAAATCCTTGTGCTATAATCTAACTTTGTGTTTATTTTCAGTGCTCAAAGTGTACAGCAAAGCGTTCAGCGTGGCCGACCCCTCCCTCGACCATGTGTTAGATGCCTACCACCACGCGCTCTTCGCCAAGTATCCGTATCGCCGATACCAAGTCGGACTCACCTCCAAAATATTCTACGTGCTCTCGCTTTTCCCTGCGAGCATCGGGGACGTGTTGGCGAAGGTCATCTGGGCCCTGCCGATGCCGAAAAGAGCGAAAACTCACACTCATTAATCGTGTCTCTTGATTGGTCACCGATAAGGGATATAGCTATCCAGATATGCCCGCAGCCATTTGCTTCGATGCTGAACATTGTAACTATCGTGTGTATGGAATAGTAATCTAAAAGACTGACCCCAAGACTTTGTCCTGTTACAAGCTTCGCTGCAATGACCGCTAGCTGCGGACTGACTGGCGATACATCAAGATCAAGGTTATATGCTGGCTCTGTGTTTACCGCGTGGGGGTGACCATGTTGATCGTAACCAAGGGTCGCTTCCAGCAGCCTATTATATAGAGCCAGCATGATCAGTTAGGCCAAGGGAAATTGCACGTATGTTTCACATACAGAAAAGTTGGAATGTAACAACATGTAGCTGTAATAGGAAGCCAAAGTGGCCCTATTAAAACTGTAGATACCTGTGCTCAAAACACCATTTCCGGAGGCCAGTAAGAACGAGGCTTAGTGCTAAAGCTATAGTGGTTCGAGGATAGAATTTTGGTTTTTGACTTATTTGCTACTATTGAAGTGTACTTTAGGCCGCTAAAAAAAACCAAACTTGTTTCTCATCACCGCGCGCTTACGCAAAAACGGTTTTAGATTTTTTTTCTTAAATGAGTTGAATAGGAATACTGAGTTGAATAGGAATACTCAAACTTCCACAGAATATAGAACATGTATAATACTACTCATTTAGGCTTTAAAAACCATAGGTCATCATCCTAGTTATTGAAATATTTGCAAGAAACCATATTTTTAAGTACATTTCCTATGTAAATCAAGCAAATGTAAAATGGCCTGTTTTACATATTAAGATTAAATAAACTGGACAAACTGTTAAATTTACTCATGTAGAATTAGAATGGTTCCCAAGGAACCACTTTTGACTAATAATCAACATGATTTAAAAATCACCAGGTGGCGCCACTGAATTGTAGGATATGCCTTTAATACAAAGACAATTACACACAGTAAAATGGGAGATATTAGGAGCTTAAAGTGCGAGTGCAAGATATGACCTAAATAAGTTTGTTTGAAGTCCATTTTATGACACTTCAAAAGCCATCTCTGATCCGGGAAAATAATTTTTAAAAAAAGAAGCGCCCTCGTCATATTCTTCATGGCTTGGTGATGAGAAGCAAGTTTTTCTTTTGAATGGCCTAACTTCTATCGTCTCTGGATAAGTTTCTCTTAATGCTTTATGATAATGATATATTCTCGAACCTACTTATTAGAACAGATTTTGCCACGCCCTCTTGCCGGTGTACCATCGTAAAAATGGCGGGTGTTTCCCATAATGCACCAAACAATGGTGGGCGTTACCAGGCCTTATATGTGAGTGAGCACATAGGCCAGGCTTCCAGTCTAAGACAAAGGTGGCGACAAATCTAGATAAAGGATCTCCTAGTAAGTTAGCACTACCTATGAGCCTCGGATGACCAAGTAAATAGGGAAGTAGACTGAAAACATGAACTATGAACTCTTGTAATCCATACCCATATTGAAGTCTTGTAATCCATACCCATATTGCAAATATTTCAAGTATTTATTCCCAGATTATTCGCTATGGTTGGCAGGCTTTTCTTCATTATTCTCATTATTCTTTATTCATTTTTGTTACCCTATTAATTATTATGAAAACACTTGGCATGGAATATGGTGAGATTCTTGTCAGATATCCCCGCCCTGATGGTAAGCAATTATTTATCTGAGCCTGGTATAAACGTCCATAGGCTTAGCATTAGGAACTCGTACACAGCAGGCTTGCGAGTATGGTAACTCATTCTCAACGGGTGATAAACAGATAAATATTTCCAGGCTAAGATAAAATCAGAAACATATTCGTGTTTGGTTTGAGTACCCGTTCGCTATCTCATTTGGAGTGCTTCAGAATATTCACTCGGCTATTGCCTCGTTCATATTACTGCATACTCCAAACTCAATGATGAGCGAGTTCTTCACTACTGAAGGTGCAAAAGTTACTGAGTGTTAAAAGGGAACTGTCACAATTCTAGCCTCTCTCAGACATGTGTTTAGAGCCTTTCATGTGAGAACAAACTTGTCCTGGGGATTTGTCTTAAAGTCCTCCTTCTCTGGAAGGAAAGTTAAGAGATAAAGGAGGCACAGGAATACTTTGAGAGGCGTTAAAAAACAAAGGAGGCACAGGAATACTTTGAGAGGCAGTTAGATTTCGTAAAAACAAAGTGCCACAATACCGCTTCTGTCCCCCGATGGGGGTGCCATTCTATTAGACTCTAGTACAGTCTGTTGTCGCCAGGGCCAGGGCACAAAGGCTCAAACTCAGACTGTTATGCGCTGCCATTTTGAGGCAGGAATTCCTGCCTCTGCTGGTATTAAGCTAACCTGAGTGATTTGCCAGTAACCAGTGTGTTACTCTTCAAGCATAGGTCCTAGAGTAGCTTTTACTGAGCATGTACCCAATAGATCAGCTTGGAGAGTTTTAATGGTTCCTATAATACCTCCACCTCAACAGCCTCGCAGATTTCTACTTGTCAAACTGATGCTTTAAATAAACAGCCAACAACTATATTCCTCTCACTGAAAGTGGCTGGCCAGTCAGAGCCATGCTCTGTTAGACTTTCATGTACCGTAACCCGAAGGCGGTGCGGTGCGTGAACGGACTACCATTCTATCGGCCTGCTTCATGAACTAACAATGGCTCTGTCCCCAATACTGATGAATTATGACCTGATGAAAGAAAATAAACCAGAGAAGGTTCCAAGCCCTAAACTCAACTGTACTGTCATCTGGTGTGAAAATGACAAATTCTTGTCGGAAATCCCAGATGGTGCACCCCTCTCATAAGATCTCACACTCTCTAAATCGTAATCTGTACAAGGTTCTCCCTGCGATCTATGAGAGAAGAATTCTTAGCAGATAAGGCTTAGAGCCTTGAGAATCCACTGGCACATAGTATTCCTGCTAGGTGGCATCATTGAGGTCATAGGAATCTTTGGTTGCATTGATGTATACATGTCTTTAGCACAGGAGGCAGGCCAGTTGATTCTCAAGGCTCTAAGCCTAGTTCGTTAAGAATTCTTCTCCATAGAGCGTAGTGAGAGTACAGAATACGACTTAGAGAGTGTGAGATCTTATGAGAGGGGTGCACCCGGAGCAGATTACTTCCTTATTGTAAATATTGCAATAATACCTTCATTTTGTGTATGATATAAAATGAGAAAATATATGACATGTATCATTGAGAGACTGTCCAGATTAACTTAAGTCCTCAGTCACTACATTTTCTTTTATTATATACCTAAGTATCATCAAAAACGCCCCTTTTAGCACTTACGATACGGATACAGTATGCTCGGACATTCATTACGGGCTCAGTGCGCCCGAATATTATTAATACTGCACCTCCAGCAGCGGGTAGCATTTCATAGAGGTTCGGCCATAGGTATGTAATGATATAAAATACATAGACAATACTCGGTTTTGTGGACAGGCGGCCGTCAACCTCAAGTGGTTTACAGAGCCGCCTGTCCACATAACCATTGTTTGTTGTATTTATTATTCATCTTTTGCGAATAAATTAAACCCAGTAATTGCCATATCAACGGGTATAACAATAGGGACTATTTCATTGCTCTATAGTACAAAGGGACTATTTTTTCCATATACCATGTTTTGGAGGCTGTATACTACAGATTAGACTGGCCACAGTCCCTGTAGTCTACCCCTCCACCCCTTCTGAGTGACACAGGGACTGGTCTCATCCGTAATCGACCGTGTAGACTGGCGCGATTTTGCACCACACTCCCAAAGCAGAGGTCTGGCTACTGGTCAGGATACTTGCTGGGAGATTGATACCCTCTCACTTTGATCTCAATTGAGACATAGTCAGGAGTAGGTGAAAATATTGCTATGACAACACAGGCGGACAAGGAACTGGAGGAGGGGAGGGGGGAGGGGTAGAGGGAGATATAGGGTTACAGGGAGTGGCTTGGGGTAATAAACAGGAGATTCTGGTCAGAGTGGACAAGTCTTTGATTCATGGGCCAGTCAGAGAAGGACATGCTATAATGAATTGTTTCCCGATTTTTTAAAATCATTTAATGAATGTTCATGATCAAAGACTTGAGCAAGTCTAACTACAGATGTGAATATGTATACCATAGTTATCGTATCTGACAGGTTTTATACAATGGGTTATGGTTTACTGAGTCCCCATACAATTTCAATGGGGTCTTTTTTTTTACATGGGTAATGCAATTATACACCAGTACTACACTAGATTTTGCTGTGTGACATTTTAAGCGACTGGTCTGAATAAACTGTATTTCGACACATTCAAGATGTTTTCTTTGATTTATTTGGAAAAGTGCTTATTCATCTCATGATAAAGCCTCTTCTTTTTCACTATAAACCAAATTTTGTTTTAAGCATAGCTAGAAATGAAAAAAGTACTTTTATAGAACGTCCTGACCATGCTGTACAAGCTACAAAACAAGACGACAATTTATGGTTTATACGGAACGAGGCGTTTACGTAAATTGTTATCAATTTTTTTGGCTTGTACAAGCATGGTAGGTCGTTCTATATTTACTATGTACCCGAAATTGATAAAAATTATCAATTTGATTTAGCCTAACAATAAATATTTTAGTCAACGCGTATAGGAACACTGTACCGTACGATATATTTTCATAATCTAATCACAATCCAGGAACCAGCGAATGGTCTGCCATTTTCAGAATGGCGGAGGTTGTCAGAGGTATCTCAGAGTTAAAGGCCCGGCCCCACTGGTGCGATGCGATTGTCGCACACGTTTTATAGCCCCATAAATGTCCCCTCGAGTGGGATTTATGGCCCCTATTGCGATGAATTCATCGCACTCAATCGCAGGAGAAATTCAGGGTATGCCCCACTGATGCGATGGATTCAATGCATCGCTTCTGGTACCGCCTATGTATAGGTCTAGATATACAGCTATATCATAATATTCATTAGAATAGATTATGTTAATTTTCATCCCTCACTCTTCACAAAGTATCAGAATTACACCTACGCTAAACAGCTTTTACACCTCCTGAGACCTAACACCTGAATGGAGGCTGACATTGTGTGATTGTGATTGACTATAGTGTATTCCATGCACCAGTGGTAGATGTACCTCGGTTTACCTGAGGGTAGAGGGATTATATAGAAATACAATAGGATATACTCCCTGCTTGTGCGACGGATTCGTCGCACATCATGAACATTTCAAGATGTGCGATGCGATGAATCCATCGCATCGCACACAATCGCACCCCCGGCTCCACAGAAGCGATTGTGTGCGATGCGACGGGCGGGGCCGTTTTTATGACCCTCGCCGGCCGTTAATGACTTTTTATTGACTTGCGTCAATCGCATCGCACCAGTGGGGCCGGGCCTTAAGGAGATCAGAAAACCACAGATCAATAGTTTGTATTCAACATGGCTTAAAATGAATCATGAGAGAAATAGTACATCTGAAAACAGACCTTAAGGGCAGATCCGACGATTTACGGTGGCGCCACCTGGTGATTTCTAAATATTGTCAATTACCATTCAAAACTGGTTCGTTATGATGTATTCTGATTCTGAATGAGTAAATCTAATGTTTGTCCAGTTTATCCAATTTTAATAGGTAAAATAGAGCAATTTACATTTGCTTGATCTACATCGGAAATGTACTGAAAAATTTAGATTTTTAAATTCTTTCGAAAATAAGGATGGTTACCTATGTATTTTAAAATTCATTGTGTAGTACTATACATTTCCTGTATTCTGTGAAAATGACATGGGTCTTACTAAGTGAAAATCATCTTTTTAGAATTTATTCTTTTGTAGTAAAATCATTATATTGATCTCTAAATCAAATAACAAGCACAGTAAGAGGGGTTTTACTGTAAATAAGTTAGGCAGCCAACATTGAGAAACTGTCGCATAGTGCGTTGCTAATCGTACCATCTCTGTCTTTCAAAACTGAGGATGGGTCCATAGAATGTAACTTGTCATCTGGAACGGACACAGGCCTCCCAGTGCCACACTTCCTCAATATAGGTTTTTAAATAGGTTTTTAAAATCAAAATATAGGTTTTTACAGGTTTTTCAAGGCCCAAAACATAGGCTTTTAAAGGTTTTTAAGTGTTAACATATTCAGGATAATGAAAGTCAAAATATAGTGAATCGTTTATTTTCAGTTCTTAATTTCTAAAAAATGTATCTAGTACTAAATTGCAGGATGTCAGGATGTCTGGCTCATCAGGTTTTACCCAGCAAGTATGTACATGCCAATGAGTTTCCAACAGGCAAGCCAGCCTGGCAAGAAGTCAAACCAACTGTTGATCCTTAAACACTTTTATGATCTCTTAAATAAACCGATAATGTGGATTTCTTGTCATTTAACAATCTAACTTTGAATCAATTTAACTTCTAAGATTTCCTGTACAAGTCAATCTGCAAGGCAGTGAAAATATAGGTTTTTATAGGTTATATAGGTTCCTTGAAAAGAATAAAGGCTAAAGAATCAATATATAGGTTTTTATAGGTTTTAAAGGTTTCACTGGGAGGCCTGTGGGAAGTAGGACGTAGCCTCTTTATGAAACACTCCTTTCCGTGATCGTTCTAAATCTCACTGAAAAGTGGGATACATTTTGTAGCTCTCCTGGATCGCGTAATGCGGAAAAGGAGATGCATTCTCTGAGGAAAGAATCCACGGAGTCGTTGAACACACTATATTTCGTACTACTTATACATCAAAATAAAAATCATGGTAATATAAATTAGTTAGATAGGCTACTTATAAATTTAAGCAAGCGGTGGGTGTAGGAGTGTTTGTTTCAGCTAAGCCCCGTCAATCTATCATACTTATAAATTTAAGTTGAAAAAAAGTGGGATGATAATGATAAATAGTTTAGTTTTAGTCCTATGAGTTTGACAGAGGACAGTCCACTACCATTTAGAACTCGTCAGTTGATCTTGGATCTTGAATACCAGCCTAAATCGCTCTTTAGTAATATACTATCTTTTTTTGTGATTTGATGGGTTATAAATGGAAGAAATTCACTTCCAAACTCCAATTGGCAAAATCTTGAAAATGGGGCTATTTGTAATTAGACCAAATCCATAAAGCCAGGAAAAAAGGGTGTTTTATAAATGAAGCCGTTTTCGGCAGTTTTTTTTTACAAAAAGGGGGTAAAATCACACAAACAATTTCTAATCTATAGGGAGCCAAAGTGAACCCGCTGAAACCACAGATACCCGTTTACAAAAACAACATTTCTGGTGGCCAGTAAGAACGAGGCTTAGTGCTAAACCTATGGGGCTTTGAGGCTAGACTTTTGTTTTTGGTCTCGTTTGTTACTTTTGAAGTGTAGTTTACTACTATCGTCTCTGAATATCTCTGTCTCGAAGCTACGATGACAGTTGTTAAGTTTATAAAAAGAAATTGATCTAAAAGATTGGAGAATGACACATATAATCTCGAACTTACATAATCAAAGTACTGAGCGCCTATATCCGTAAATGGTGTTTTGTAAACGTGTATCTGTGGTTTCAGCAGGTTCAGTTTGGCTCCCAATACTTCCAGAAGTATCACATATCCCCTCTGTATTTTTTGTACGAGTGGGCCCACATGGGATACTATAGAGGAAACCTATGAGAGTTTAGGGTCTGAGCTCTTATCCCATCGAGTTTGAATCGTAGTAATTCACAAGGCGAAGTCGCGTAAATTACGTAGTGATTCAAATGAGATGGGATCAAGCTCTGACACTAAACTGGAACAGGTTTCTGAATTTATCTCACCCTTCACATTGACTCATTTGTGACATAATCCCCCATTGGATATTTTTCCTAAATATCTAATGGGCGTTAGATACGAGTTCCCAATGTTAAGTCTATGCAGAAAAAATACCAGGGGTGAGATAAAATACACAAGACGTTATACAAATACAGATGTGCACATTAAGAGGCAACTGGCTCGGCGCCAACTCCGCACCCGAGCCTCGCGCAGCGTGTGACGTCACGGCGTTCGGCGCGGAGACTGTGGGGGGAGTTTGTACTCGCGTTGCGCTCCAGTCAGTCAGTCGGCGGTCCGCCAGTGAGAGAGACCTCAGGAGGACGAACACAGTCAGCGTACAGGACATGGAGAACCCACACACTCAGATTCACGGCACCTCACAGCAGATCCACCACATCGAGAAGCCTCTGACACACGACCAGCGCTCTCCCGGCGCAGGACAGCGGGCAGGGGTCACTCACCAAGCCGGGGCACGGAGGGAATCGTCCGTGAACGTCCACGACCCGCGGACACACGTGAAGGCCGGCGTACAATGTATCTCTGGCGGCATAAGTAGGTCTGGTCTTTCCCACTCTCCAGGCGTAGAGTCTGTGTGCTGCTTGTATCTCTGCGTCAATCTGTAATACAGTAAAACACCTCCCTTAAGCAGCACACAGACTCTCCAGGCGTAGAGTCTGTGTGCTGCTTGTGTCTCTGCGTCAATCTGTAGTACTGTAAAACCCTGCTTCTGGGACACCCCGCTTAAGGGGGCAGCTCACTTAAGGGGGCAGGTCACTTAAGGGGGGCACCTTGCTTAAGGGAGGCACCTCGCTTAAGGAGGCACCTCGTTTAGGGGGACATTTTACTTGGAACAGAAATTCTTATTTAGTTTATTTTAACCCCGCTTAAGGGATCACCCCGCTTAAGGGGGTAGTTCGCTTGGAACAAAGGGTCTCCCCTTAGAGACATGGTTAGAGTGACTGAATGGAATCTGTTCAGAGATGGTCAGTCTTACCCACTCTTCAGGCGTAGAGTCTGTGTGCTGCTTGTGTCTCTGCGTCAATCTGTAGTACTGTAAAACCCCCCTTCTGGGACACCCCGCTTAAGGGGGCAGCTCACTTAAGGAGTCACCTCGCTTAAGGGGGGCACCTTGCTTAAGGGTGCACCTCGCTTAAGGGTGCACCTCGCTTAAGGAGGCACCTTGCTTAGGGGGACATTTTGCTCGGAACAGAAATTCTTATTTAGTTTATTTTAACCCCGCTTAAGGGATCACCCCGCTTAAGGGATCACCCCGCTTAAGGGGGTAGTTCGCTTGGAACGAAGGGTCTCCCCTTAGAGACATGGTTAGAGTGACTGAATGGAATCTGTTCAGAGATGGTCAGTCTTACCCACTCTTCAGGCGTAGAGTCTGTGTGCTGCTTGTGTCTCTGCATCAATCTGTAGTACAGTAAAACCCTGCTTCTGGGACAGCCCGCTTAAGGGGGCAGCTCACTTAAGGGGTCACCTCGCTTAATGGGGGGGCACCTTGCTTAAGGGTACACCTCGCTTAAGGGGGGCACCTCGCTTTAGGAGGCACCTCGCTTAGGGGGACATTTTGCTTGGAACAGAAATTCTTATTTAGTTTATTTTAACCCCGCTTAAGGGATCACCCCGCTTAAGGGGTTAGTTCGCTTGGAACGAAGGGTCTCCCCTTAGAGACATGGTTAGAGTGACTGAATGGAATCTGTTCAGAGATAGTATGGTCAGTCTTACCCACTCTTCAGGCGTAGAGTCTCTGCACCAATCGGTAGTACAGTAAAACCCCGCTTCTGGGACACCTCCCTTACGGGGACACCCCGCTTAATGAGGCACCTCGCTTAAGGGGAACCTTGCTTAAGGGGAACCTTGCTTAAGGGGAACCTCACTTAATGGGCCACCTCGCTTAAGGGGAAAATTTGCTCATAACAGAAATTTTTCCCTCTATGTAGAGTTTGTTTAAATCCCGCTTAAGGGGTCACCCCCCCCCCCCCCCCCCTTAATGGGACAATTCGCTTGGAATGAAGGGTGCTCCTGAAGCGGGTTTCGCTTTATGTAGAGACATGGTTAGTGTGACTGAATGGAATATGTTCAGAGATAATAGGGTCAGAATTACTCACTCTCCAAGCATAGAGTCTGCAACCTGTTTGCGTCTCTGCGACAATCTGTAGTACTGTAAAACCCCGCTTCTGGGACACCCCGCTTGGGAATACATCGCATAAGGGAGACACATCGCTTAAGGGGACAATTTGCTAGGAACGAAAATTTGTCCCTTTATAGAGTTTATTCTAACCCCACTTAAGGGATCACCTTGCTTAAGGGACCACCCCGCTTAGGGGGACAGTTATTTCGGTACAGAATGCCTCTCAACCCCGCTTAAAGTCTGTGACTGAATGGAATCAGTTCAGAGATAGTTTGGTCAGAAATACTCACCAGTTCGAAGAATGAGGTCAATATTTCTGACCAAAATATAGAGGAAAAGTTTTCATAGACAGAGACTGAGGTCTGGTGAGGAGGGGTGGGGTAGGTCGAGGGGTAGGTAAAAGATACAGGGACTGAAGCCTGAGTCCTGGTGAGGAGGTGTGGGGTAGGTCGAGGGGTAGGCATAGGAGACAGAGACTGAGTGCTGGTGAGGAGGGGTGGGGTAGGTCGAGGGGTAGGTATAGGATGCAGGGACTGAAGCCTGGGTCCTGGTGAGGAGGGGTGGGGTTGGTGGAGGGGAAGGTATAGGAGACAGAGACTGAAGCCTGGGTCCTGGTGAGGAGGGGTGGAGTAGGTGGAGGGGTAGGCATAGGACACAGGGACTGAGGCCTGAGTCCTGGTGAGGAGGGGTGGGGTTGGTGGAGGGGTAGGCATAGGACACAGAGACTGAGGTCTGAGTCCTGGTGAGGAGGGGTGGGGTTGGTGGAGGGGTAGGCATAGGACACAGAGACTGAGGTCTGAGTCCTGGTGAGGAGGGGTGGGGTTGGTGGAGGGGTAGGCATAGGACACAGAGACTGAAGCCTGTATCCTGGTGAGGAGGGGTGGGGTAGGTGGAGGGGTAGGCATAGGACACAGAGACTGAGTCCTGGTGAGGAAGGATGGGGGTAGAAGGAGGGGTAGGTATAGGACACAGAGACTGAGGCCTGAGTCCTGGTGAGGAGGGGTGGGGTAGATGGAGGGGTAGGCATATGACAGGGACTGAGGCCTGAGTCCTGGTGAGTAGGGGTGGGGTAGATGGAGGGGTAGGTATAGGAGACAGAGACTGAGTCCTGGTGAGGAAGGGTGGGGGTAGAAGGAGGGGTAGGCAGAGGAGACAGAGACGGAAGATTGGGTCCTGGTGAGGAGGGGTGGGGTAGGTAAAGGGGTAGGCAGGGGACACAGGGACTGAAACTAGTCCATATCTGGGAGATGTTTCATAGACAAGGCAGGGTGAAACAAGCTATTGCATAGACCTGATGGGCTGAAACGATCACTGATGGTCTAAGACCTATCTGGATATAGCTGTACCATGCATGTGCAAGTATGATAATTCAAAGATACAACGTAAACTGTCACTATTAACGATCGCCACTACGATAAAACACCTCCCTGGTATATCAGAGCGGGACTGGGTTGGAGCAGAGATGCGTAAGCGGTACGAGGACTCTGCTGGGAGAGTGGACTCGACCCCCTCCACGGTTCAGCTGGTTTCAGGTCGGCGACCCCATCACAGCTGTGAGTGTCACAGGGGACCAGCGGGCAGGTTCATACAGCACCCCCGCATACCAAGCTTTATTATCCACCAAATACATGCAGTGTCCAGAGAAAACACATGGGCAGCATGTATCTACATACCCGGAGTATACATGGACAATTATCGATGGTTTTGTAGACAGGCGGTCGTAAACCACGAGAGGTAGTAATACACGAGCGCTAGCGAGTGTATTACGACGTCAACCGTGAGTGGTTTACAGAGCTGCCTGTGCACAAAAACGTTTGTTGCACTTATCATCTATCTTATCGAATGAATTAAACCCAGCAATTGCCATAATTAACGGGTATAACAATAGTAACTATTTCTTTGCTCTATACTAAAAGGAACTATTTTTCCCGTATACCATGGTTTTGAGCCCTTATACCACAGGTTTGAATCCGTATACCATAGTTATGTTATCTGACAGGTTTTATACAATGGAGTCTTCGATGGGGGCTTTGCATACGATAGATAATAAGGGAAAAAGTGTCCCTTTGTGCTATAGAGCAAAGAAATAGTCTCTATTGTTATATCCTTTAATATGGAAATAACTGGGTTTGATTCATTCGAAAGGATGGATAATAAATTTAACAAAGAATAGATATATGGACAGGCAGCTCTGTAAACCAGTCGAGGTTGACTTGAGGTTTACGGCCGCCTGTTCACAAAACCATATCCATATGGTATCTGAAGGTTCACTGCCCCGCCTCCCCCATAGGACGCGTCACACTAGACTGACTCCCGTCCCTTTATTATCCATCGTATACAAAGTCCCCATTGAAAATGCATAGGGACTCAGTAAACCACGACCCATTGTATAAAACCGGTCAGATACCATAACTGTGGTATACGGATTCAAACCTGTAGTATACGGCCTCAAAACCATGGTATACGGGGAAAATAGTCCCTTTTGTTATAGAGCAAAGAAATAGTTCCTAATGTTATACCCGTTAATATGGCAATTACTGGGTTTAATTTATTCGAAAAGATGGATAATAAATGCAACAAACGATGGTTTTGCGGACAGGCAGCTCTGTAAACCACTCGCGGTTGACCTCGTAATACTACGCGTCAACCACTCGTGGTTTACGGCCGCCTGTCCACAAAACCATCGATTATTGTCTATGTATCCCCCCCCCCCCCCAACCTACCTAGCAACACGGAGCGGCGCAGTGAACCTTTCTATTGGGGAAAATCTCACTCAAGTCTATTGTCAAAAGGGCTGTCCATAATGATGATGAGGTATATTTAACCACATTTGTAACACACACCGCTCCCCCCAGCTTGTCATGTTTTTTTGTCTTATATCATACGCCAATACGCCCTCCAGATGTTACTAAACTCCCTAATATCGCCCCGGGTACATAAAGGATCCGCTCCCGACTGGCTGGCCGCAGCATGGTCGTCTGTCCTCCGATGAACCACCGTTTTCGGCTTTCTCACTGGAGAAACTCAATATAATTTGGCATGTTCATGTAGAAATATCTGAAATTCCCATTTCTGACATTGATTTCCGATTTGAAGATATGTAAGACTGTTTAACCATAATAATTGTGGGATAAGGGTCAAGGGTCAAATAGGAACTAGCTAACATTGGATCCTGTAAACAGACTGAATTATTGGATACCTCAATATGGCCTATAGCCAAGGTGGCTCCCTATAAAATGCTAACTCCCTAAGGGAATGCTTAGAGCATTGCTGGTCATGGAGATTGGACCACCCTCTCTCATGGAGCATGACGTCCTCTACGAACCGCCACTTGGCAGCTCTGAGTAACATTAAATATTAGTGGCGCCACCTATCTGAGATTCCATTACCATCTGCGGTCGTCTGCTCCAGTGCGCCCTTTACCGCGTGACCTTGATAAGCATCTACTGTGACCTTAATACTCTTCTTACACTCACAGGTTTTACTCGAGGTATACTCAAAGGTCGGCCAAACATGGCATTAGTTAATACGTATTTCTATCGGGACTGCCACAAATCTCGTGGAAATCGTTTGAATCAATATTTCCTGCGTAGGTCCCATAACGGAGCGTCCATTTTTATGGGGGGGGGGGGGGGGGTGTAGTTTTTGCAACATGAATCGGAAGTTGCCCCCACCCCGGGAATACCTCCAAAATAGATGCCCCCTTTGGAATAACCCCCCACCCCCGCCCCACCCCACCCAAAAAAGATCAACAATAATAATAATAATGATAATAATAATAATAATAATAATAATAATAATAATAATAATAATAATAATATAAATAAAAGCAATAAGAATGATAATATTAAAATAATAAAATACGAAAAAAAAAGAAAAAACTCACCCCCAAATTTAAAAAAAAGATAATAGTAAAAATGATGATAATAATAATAACAATAGTAATAATAATAATAATAATAATAATAATAATAATAATAATAATAATGAATACAATAATAATGATGCAATAGATAAATATAAGTAAAAATCAAAAAGAAATCTCACCCCCCAAAAAGAAATCTAAAAAAAAAAGAGATGATGATGATGATAATAAAAATAAATAAATAAATAGAATAGATAAAAAAAAATCTCCCCTTCTGCTTGTGAAAACTGTGTCCCCAGTCATAAATCATGAACACTCCCTACATACAGCTTGGGGAACGAGCGTGTAGTCAGTATCGTGTCACAAACCGGTTCATGAATTTTGCATTCTCTATTGCACACTGAACAATATATTCGCCAGTCATTCGATCAATAGGGTACTTCATAGATGCATGCACTGTAGGCAGAGGTACTGGTCGTAGGGACTGATGTCGTAAAGTATTAATCATGACCATATTTGGGCATCCAGACGACTTTTAGACCTCCATGAAAAGGCCAAGGCGGGATAACAGAAAACTACAGAAGCCAGACATAAAGGAATTTAAAGTCTCACCCCGCGACCAAAATAGTCTTTGTAGGAGACTGGGGCCCGTTTAATAATCTAGGCTCGTACTTGTAGAACCTTTTCTATACGCCAAGGAGACCCAGGGACAATGTGGGTCAACTTTATTCAACACTTATGGATGACTTTATGGACGGCTAATATTGTCTTAGAGAACAAACTTAAATACTATCAACGAGTATAATCGTTTATGTCACCCCTGGAATAAATGTCTATAGTCTTAACATTGGGATCTCGTTCCCCATGCCCCTTCAAGTATTGCAGTCCGTTCTCCATGGTCTCTATCTCCTATTTGTTGCTCATTCTTTTAGTGTGTACAGGGGTGAGATAAATACAGAAAGCAACTCGTTTTTCTCAAAGAAGTCATTCTCCAACTCGTTTGAATGCTACGTGATATTCACTTTGCTGTCGCCTTGTTCATATCACACCGCATCAAACTCGTGGAGAACGATGACTTTGACCAAAACTTGTTGGTTTCTTCTTTATGATAATATTAAACAAAAACCCTTGTACGAGGTACAGAAAAGGGTCTTCATGTACGATCCTAGATTATTAAACGGGCCCCAGGACGGTCAGCTTCGTCCTACCCACGTGACCTCATGGTCGATAATAGGTGATAACTCCAACTCCTCCTTCCAGTGGAAGAGTTATCACAAAAGATACATATATAAGATACCAGGAATCACTGCCCTCTTAGAGTGACCTATAATGTTTGTTTTTTCTTTCACAGAGGTCCTCAGTATATATTTATAGATTATACGACGTAGATTTTCCCACTCCTCATCTACAACTACCTCTATGTGTGTGTATATGTCAATCGTTGGTAATGTTTAATGGGGGAGTCTCCACTAATAGACTACTTCCGGTAATGTTAACCTGCCAATGTTGTGCACAGTGGATTTAAAGGCATATCCTACAATACACAGTGGAGCCACCTGGTGATTTTAAAAGTAAATTTTCAGTCCAAACTATTTCACAGTGAATTCTAATTCTAGTTCTAATTTTTATTTGTTTTGTTTATTTACTATTGTCTCTCACAAATGGTGAGTTTCTCAGACATAGGACAATGGCAATTGAGTAAATCTAACGTTTTTCCCAGTTTATCCAATCCCATAAAGTAGGCAAATTTCTATGTTCTGTGAAAGTTTCAGGAAAATGACATGGGTTTTACTATTTGTAAAGCAATATCTTGAATGGAAGCAATTTTTTTCTTTTCCTCCTGGTTTTTCCGCGTTCCTTTTGGGGTGTGGCAATCAGCCCGGATCTGGAATTTTTTTTTGTACATAATTTCTATATCTTCTTTTATAAAACTATCATAATATTGACTTCTAAATCAAAAACTAGCACACAATTTTAAAGTTAGATATGTGATTTACAACACTTAGAGATCATCATGTTCAATTTTCAGGAAAATGACATGGGTTTTGATTTTCAAGCCAAATTGCCCAATATGCCTTTAACTCTGGAGATATGAAAAGTGCAACATTTAATTATAAAACACTCTCTACACTTCACATCCTCCAAGTGACTGTGGCACAAAATGAACGTCACTTATACCAGAAACATTTAAAATAGCATTATTTGGTGAAGCAGAAACTGAGTCATAACTCGTGGAGACAGAGATGGCAGTGTTCCAAGGAAACCCGCTACTTCCTTCTCAGTTTATGAATTATTTGTCCTTGTGTAAATAAAACATAACACATTACTCCAGTCTCAGTCATGCCCATACAATGGTGGTCTGAACCTCCCCACACACCCTCGGCACCATGCCATGGCTGATAATGACCAGTCTTGCATGTTTTCTCGGTCTCCCTGAGGCAGAAAATCCCACATGAAAATATTTTTCCTGTCTCTGTAGACAAGAGCCTTACATCATGCGGCATGAGGCTTGGCGTTATATGGAACCAGGCTGCATACTGTCCACCTCATAGAGTCCTGTATGGTGTAGATCGTGTCGTATTATCCACCTAATACATAGTGTCCATAGTAAACACATAGGGAATGTGTATGGACATACCCGGACATACAGATATATCCACCTAATACAAAGTATCCATAGAAAACACATAGGGAGCATGTATCACCATACCCGGAGCATACAGATATATCCATCTAATACAAAGTGTCCATAGAAAACACATAGGGAGCGTGTATCACCATACACGGAGCATACAGATATATCCACCTGATACATACTGTCCATAGAAAACACATAGGGAGTGTGTATCACCATACCCGGACATACAGATATATCCACCTAATACAAAGTGTCCATAGAAAACACATAGGGAGCGTGTATCACCATACCCGGAGCATACAGATATATCCATCTAATACAAAGTGTCCATAGAAAACACATAGGGAGTGTGTATCACCATACCCGGAGCATACAGATATATCCACCTAATGCAAAGTGTCCATAGAAAACACATAGGGAGTGTGTATCACCATACCCAGAACATACAGATATATCCACCTGATACAATGTGTCCATAGAAAACACATAGGGAGTGTGTATCACCATACCCGGAGCATACAGATATATCCACCTAATACAAAGTGTCCATAGAAAACACATAGGGAGCATGTATCACCCTACCCGGAGCATACAGATATATCCATCTGATACAAAGTGTCCATAGAAAACACATAGGGAGCGTGTATCACCATACCCGGAGCATACAGATATATCCATCTAATACAAAGTGTCCATAGAAAACACATAGGGAGTGTGTATCACCATACCCGGAGCATACAGATATATCCACCTAATGCAAAGTGTCCATAGAAAACACATAGGGAGTGTGTATCACCATACCCAGAACATACAGATATATCCACCTGATACAATGTGTCCATAGAAAACACATAGGGAGTGTGTATCACCATACCCGGAGCATACAGATATATCCACCTAATACAACGTGTCCATAGAAAACACACAGGGAGTGTATATCACCATACCCAGAGCATACAGATATATCCACATGATACAAAGTGTCCATAGAAAACACATGGGCAATGATTCACCTGTCCCAATAAAGAATAATAGAGGGAAACGATGTTCTGGTGAGCAAAAGTTCAAAGTTACGAGGTAAGGCTTGGAAAAATTACTGCCCAAGGCGTCAGCCGCGGGCAGTAATTTTTCCAAGCCTTACCGAGTAACTTTGACTTTTGCTTACCGGTACTTGGTTTCCCTATTCCTATATAACTTTAAATATCGATAAAAATGCTTAATTCTTTACCTGAAACACTTCCCAAGAAAATGGCCACCCTTATCGAGTAACCACAACAGCTATTGTTTCGTCCCGCTGCTGTATTGTATCACGTGATCAGAGCGGGACGAAAACGTCAGAGCGGGACGAAAACATGAGAGCGGGACGAAAACATCAACCTCGACACATAACTTATTTTTAATGCACCCCCCAGCAGCGGTATGTAACTCTAGTTAGTTCAATAATGGGTATATAGGAATTGCGTATTTCTGTTAAACTTCCCCACTACCATCTAGTATATATGATCATGTCTTCTGATCCTATAAACGAATTTCATACTCACTTCAAAGCCTTAATTTGTAACTAATATCTAAACAACATTCATCCTTTGTTTGTCCACACATGGGCAGCGGTTCTACATTCCTTATATGGCAGTGAAGGCATAGGGACAACTCCATGCAGTAATCAACATACCATTTGCCCCTGGTCACATCATTAACCCTCGTTTGTTTGTCCGTACAGGCGCGGCCGTTGCCATGGTGTTCGTGTACCCGCTGGACGTAGTGAAGACCAAGCTGCAGACGTTCGGCCATCTTTATAAGGGCGGGCTGCACAGCCTCGTTGTGGAGTGGCGGGCCGGCGGTACGCGCGCCATCTACCGGGGCCTGACGCCGGCTACACTGGGCTCCGGAGCAGAGAGCTGCGCGTACTTCATGTGGCACGGAGTGTGGCAGGACGTGGTCAGGTCGCTCGCCAAGATCGACTGTACGGACCACATGCTGCCGCGACACAACATGCTCGCAGGTCAGGGCAACATTATTACCAACTATATCTAAAACGGTAGAATTTCGTCGAATCTGTTTGGAGATCTACCCGCACATAGGGACATAGTGAACCAAATCTAGGCATCGAGACTGAAGGGCCACGAGAGTGAGATTCTCGTATGTGGTGGAATTCGAACCTGCTCCTCTTTTTTCTAGCTCGATATGCAGGCATGCTTTTTCTCTTAAGATTCAATTCAAGCCATGCCGAAATCAAAGTTTAGTATTGTAGTTTTCTGCTTTAGTTTTCTCGTGAGAAATCAATGAGATACCAACTTTCGCTGGTAGCCCTTTCAAAACTCCGCTGATTCCCCCCACCCACCAACAGCTTAAGTATTTGGCCCATTAATCCCATCTGTCTTTGTGGAGCAGTTGGTAGGGCCTTTGGCTGGGAACGCGGACATCGGGCGTTTGAACCCCGCTATCGGTAGATCATTTTTTCATTTTTCGTACTCGGACTCGACGAAGTCGCTAGTTTTATTCTAAAGATTCGGATTTGCTACTAGCGACTTCGTCGTGTCGGAGTTGGCTGCCGCCCCCACCTGTCCTGCTCATATGAACACACCTACGGGAGTGGTTTAGTGTAAATGTAATCTTGCAATTGAGTTTTCTCCCGTCTATTATTTCGCGTGACACAGGACTTTTGTCAGGAACCAGCGTAGTGGTCTCATTGCTTTCTCTCGAGACTAGCAGATAAAAAAACTACATGACTAAACATTGGCTTCGGCATGGCTCGAAATAAATCATAAGGGAAAAGGTATTTCTGCCAATAGATCTACAAAAAAGAAGAACAGATTCTACTTTTTCCTCCACGGGATTCTCACTCTCGTGGCCCCTCAGTCTCCAAGCCTTAGTTTGGTTCAATATGTCCTTATGTGCAGGAGAGTCTCCTAGCGGATATCACAGAAATTCTAACGTTTTATATGTGGTAGGTAATCAATGGAGTTCCATTGCTTTTCCAGGCAAACTTTGCGGAACATAACGGTAGAGGGTGATAAAACAAGGCAGCTGATTTGTTGCGATGATAATTACAATGTTATATATGATAGGGTGAGAATGTCTTAAGGCAGAATATCCATGAAGGATGAGAATGCCTTAAGGCAGAATGTATATGAAGGGTGGGAATGCCTCAAAGCAGTGTGTACACGAAAGGTGGGAATGCCTTAAGGCATAATGTATATAAAGGATGAAAATGCCTTAAGTCAGTATGTATATAGAGGGTGGGAATGCCTTAAGGCGGTATGTATATGAAGGGTGAGAATGCCTTTAGGCAGTACTTATATAGAACGTCCTGACCATGCTGTACAAGTCACAGAACGAGATGCTAATTTACGGTTTACGCCGAGTTCCGTACAAACGGTAAATTATCATCGAGTTCTGTGACTTGTACAAGCATGGTTGGACGTTATATATTTACTATATACCCAAAATTAAAAAAATAATCATTAATTTAATTTTTAAAAACCGATATGTTAATAAACATGTTTGGCAAGGTAGTCGGTACCTTAGTGTACGGACCAGTGGTCCGTACAGTATTTTTATGTTTTATGGCGAAACGGTGCGTATTTACAGTATATACGGCATGGGTATGTAGTAAATGTACACAAAAAACAAGAATGCCTTAAGGCATTATGTACATGAAGGATCAGAATGCCTTAAGGCAGTATGTACATGAAGGGTGAGAATGCCATAAGGTAGTATGTATGTAAAGGTTGAGAATGCCATAAGTGTGTTCATGAAGGTGAGGAAAATCTTTAGGCAGTGTGTATGTGAAGAACAAGAATACCTTTAAGCAGTACATGGACACAAAGTGTAATAATGCCTTAAGGTGCATGGGAATGACTTTTGGCATAATGTACATGAAAGACGAGAATGCCTTGAGGTAGTATATACATGAAGGGTAGGAATATTTTCAGGCAGTATGTACATGAGGGATAGGATCGAGATCATGAAGTTCCCATCTCTACCAGCAAATTACCTGCTGTCGTTTTTAATATTTTTATCTCTTTGTCATCCTCAGAGTTTACTGCCTTATTGGTGACAAATGTAGACACTTTCTTGGGACCCTTCTAAACCATAACTGCCGTCTCATTAGAGTAAGCACAGAAAAGCTGACAGAGTCCTGTTCCCTCGTTCATGTCAGAGTGGTCTGCTGGGGTGGACAGCAATTACCAATCTGTTCACCCTCTTTCTGGCCTCACCTCCTCGTGGTGCAGACTGGATATGCTTGCACGCAATCATAACTAAAGTGACCGGGCTGGGGAGTTAGCTCAGTGGTAAAGAGCACTGGACTTTGTTGATTCGGGTCCCACTGCAGCCACTTTTCTCCTTCACCCCCAGCAGTGGTGGATTTACTGCTATATCAAAGTCCTTCTCATACCATGTCCATGTGGTGTGGTGTACAGCCACCTTTCTCCTTCATCCCCAGCAGTGGTAGATTTACTGCTATATCAAAGGCCATTCCTTCTCATACCATGTCTATGTGGTGTGGGAAGTAAAAGAACTCTCACCTCGGTAAATATGTAGGGGTGAGATTTCCTAAATTCATCTCATAGATTCGGTCAAATCCAAAGCAAGTCTAATTGAACAAATTGGACGTTAAACTACCCAAACAAACCCAACCCAACCAAACATGTCATGCTATATACATGTACACATGTCCTTCAGAACTCCATACATACATTGCCTGCTCAGTAAAGTGAGTAATTAGAGAGGTCCAGCACGCTAAATATATATTATATTTATATGTATATATACTTACTACTGCTGAGTCACATGTCATTAAATGACTAAACTGTCGTAAGTAGTTTCTGTGATGAGCTACCATTACGCTACAAACTACACTAATTAATAGTGGTAATGAATATAAACAGAGGATTTCTCACCACCAAAGGCCACGGACCCAGTTACATATTGCAGCATGATGCAATCAGAAGGTCAACTCCATTTTCAGCCACACACGGTCAATAAATACTGGAGAACTCGACCCATTGTAAGAACTCGACCCGTAACAAACTCGACCCGTTTTAAATCTTCTCAACTCAAGTGTCTCAACTGTGGAAAAATACTATACTGAGTAGTAAATATGTTATCTTGGCTTCAAATTTGGTCTTCTCTAGGGAAGAAAACAAACAGAAAAACATTCCCCTAACCCTATCCCTAACCCTATCCTAACGCTAACCCTAACCCTATCCCTATCCCTAACCTTAACCCTAACCCTATCCCTAACCCTACCGCTACCCCTAACCCTAACCCTATCCCTATCCCTATCCCTAACCTTAAACCTAACCCTATCCCTAACCTTAACCCTGACCCTATCCCTAACCCTATCCTTAACGCTAACCCTAATGCTAACCCTAAACGTATCCCTAACCGTATCCCTAACCTTAACCCTAACCCTATCCCTAACCTAAACCCTAACCCTATCCCTAACCTCAACCTTAACCCTAACCCTTTCCCTAACCTTAACCTTAACCCTATCCCTAACCCTATCCCTAACCTTAACCCTAACCCTTTCCTTAACCCTAACCCTAACACTATCGCTAACCCTAACCCTATCCCTAACCTTAACCCTATTCCTAACAAGTCAAACACTTCCTTTTATATAAAAATGTCTTATTCGCAAATATCTGAAACTGGTCGCGTTCTCCAAACGAATTCTCCAAACCGGGTGTAGTTTTCCTGACAACTACGGGTCAAGTTGTTTTCGGGTCGAGTTCTCCAGTAAACCCGTCAACCAACCTGTGATATGATCCGCTCAAAATCAAGATAAATAATGTAGGCGAGGAGCTATTGTGATCTTGAAGAATATACACGAAGACATGGTTAGTGTGGCTGTATGAAATCTGTTCAGTGTTGTTTTATGTTGGAAGAAATACAAACCAAGTTCGAAGAACAAGGGACAAGGAACAGATGCAATTTAGATCTAACCCTTGATCTCATACCATGTCTATGTGGTGTGGTGTACAGCCACCTTTCTCCTTAATCCCAGCAGTGGTAGATTTACTGCTATATCAAAGGCCAATCCTTCTCATACCATGTATATGTGGTGTGGGAAGTAAAAGAACTCTCACCTCAGTAAATGTGCAGGGGTGAGATTTCTTCCTACATTCATCACATAGATTCGATCACCACCCTCGTGGTGTAAAACCAGCAAGAAAAGCTGAACCACGAGTTAGTCCCTATATACCCTCAGGACGTTATATAAACAAACAAACCGAACCAACCCTCTCTGTATGGGTTGTGTGGCACCCTCTATTGGTCAACTTGTGAACTAATGAGGGACAGGCCATGGAACCTAGTTGCACGTTGTGGCACGATACAGTCAGAGATTCCACTCTTTTCATGGCCATACAGAGTTATTGCAATCCTTATTGTATCCAATATGTACAGAGGTACAGTATATCACTGATGGCAGGGGACCACCCCATCACTGAGAGTGTTCATGTGAGCAATATGAATTTATATCAACGTAGCTTACATTGTTCTATTCAAAAGAAAAAAAAAATCATTTGGACATTCTTCAGCGGTTAGCTGGTATTAGCAAACCTCCCAACCTGGAGAACTTACATCGTAGTTTCACCTTTTATCTGTAACCATGGACGATAATTAAAGATTGCTTTGATGTTTTACATCATGATATAAAATATGATAATTACACATTAATTTTGAAAATATTTAGTTTCTTTTTTATCTTTGGTACTACAGCTTGGGTAACTATGGGTCAGTTGATGGGATTTACGACATTACCGTTAATGTATGCAATATGAAGTATATATCTACGTATCTTACATTATAGGTCAGATGATGGGATTTACGACATTACCGTTAATGTATGCAATATGAAGTATATATCTACGTAACTTACATTATAGGTCAGATGATGGGATTTACGACATTACCGTTAATGTATGCAATATGAAGTATATATCTACGTAACTTACATTATAGGTCAGATGATGGGATTTACGACATTACCGTTAATGTATGCAATATGAAGTATATATCTACGTAACTTACATTATAGGTCAGATGATGGGATTTACAACATAACGCTTAATGTATGCAATATGAAGTATATATCTACGTAACTTACATTATAGGTCAGATGACCGGAGTGACCATCTCGCTGATGATGACACCAGTCGAACTAGTGAAATGTCGTTTGCAAGCTCTCCGCGAGGTGGCAGGTCGAGACGAGTCCAGTGGGAAGCGACCATTCCCCACGTACGTCTATCTTGGTTTACCTTGAAAAAATCCAACAAAAATTACTGACATTTTATCACTTATTGCACATTATGCAGTGTGACGATGATTTTTTTTTCTTATTAGGCAAATATGCATTCGGTTTTCAACTGGCCTAACAGTTCTTGATGTACATTCCACATCAACGGCCTTCTTGAGTAACCACCAATGTCGTTGTATAATAAGATTACTATCATAAAAAGTTGTTACCAAATGAACATCCAAGTTACGTATTTTGAAGTGCATGACGATTTGAACTAATTTTGGATGGAACTATTTTTCCACCTGTACAGTTGAGAGATTGAATGTAGATAGAGTTAATGTTACAATCACGAGGCAGCCAGTTATATTAATAAGTGGTTTTATCATGAAGCAACGTTTCGAGCTGACTTGCTCTTTCTCAAGTTTGATATCAGATACATCTAGACACACTAGAGGCGAAATGATGAAATATATGATACTCTTTTTCAAGGTTAATATCAGACACATCTAGATACATTAAAGATGGAGAATGAGATTATGATGTTTTTTACAATGTCAATATCCGACACATCTAGATACACTAGAGGTGAAATGATGAAATTATGATGTTTTTTACAATGTCAATATCAGACACATCTAGATACACTAGAGGTGAAATGATGAAATTATAATGTTTTTTACAATGTTAATATCAGACACATCTAGATACATTAAAGGTGAAATGATGAGATTATGATGTTTTTGACAATGTCAATATCAGATACATCTAGATACATTAAAGGTGAAATGATGAGATTATGATGTTTTTGACAATGTCAATATCAGATACATCTAGATACACTAGAGATGAAATGATGAAATATGATGCTATTTTTCAAGGTCAATATCAGACACATCTAGATACACTAAAGATGAAATGATGAGATTATGATGTTTTTTACAAGGTTAATAGATACATCTAGATACACTAGAGATGAAATGATGAGATTATGATGTTTTTTCAATGTCAATATCAGACACATCTAGATACACTAGAGATGAAATGATGAGATTATGAAGTTTTTTACAAGGTCAATATCAGACACATCTAGATACACTAGAGATGAAATGATGAGATTATGATGTTTTTTACAAGGTTAATAGATACATCTAGATACACTAGAGATGAAATGATGAGATTATGATGTTTTTTATAAGGTTAATAGATACATCTAGATACACTATAGATGAAATGATGAGATTATGATGTTTTTGACAAGGTCAATATCAGATACATCTTGATACATTGAAGGTGAAATGATGAGATTATGATGTTTTTTACAAGGTTAATATCAGACACATCTAGATACACTAAAGATGAAATGTTGAAATTATGATGTTTTTTTACAAGGTTAATAGACACATCTAGATACACTAGAGATGAAATGATGAGATTATGATGCTTATTCTTGGCAGACCTTATCAGCTGTCGACACAGATTTACCGAGAGGAAGGTCTTCGCGGTCTCTACACAGGTTTCGTCGGCGTCTTCACTAAGATGGTGCTTGGTTTCGGCGCCATGTTCGGCACCTACGACCTCATCAGGTCAAACTTTGTCAAGGAAGGCCAGACCAAGGACCAAATAGGTAAACAGAGATTTCTATTTAAATAAAGAGAAAAATCTCAGATAAGATAACAAAACTCTCAGATTTTCTACCATCTAAAGAATTTAAAATCTGTTTTTCTATCATGATCCTTATATCATTTGTAACTTTGTGTATTTGGAAAATATTACGATTGGAACTATTCAAAAGGTTGAGAAGACAAGTATTGTGAACATAAGGAATTTTCAATATTATTGGCTTGTTTCTTATCCTTATGAAACATTTAATCCTTTCCTTACCAATGATGCCTCAAGGCATCAATTTCAATTCTTTGATAAAATCTCATTTATCTTAGCTGATTCAACATGGATCTTTATAATTCTTTCATAGATTATGTAAAATACCTTTATAATGATAATTAATGAATAATTGTATAGTTATCATCATGGAAACATTGAGAGACAATTTTGAATACGATGAAAAGAATCAATTATCTCAATAAATGTAACATTGGCCTGCACTACAGAGGTGGTCCAGTGTTAAGCATGCTGCATTTAAAGACGTGCACCTGCGACCAGATCTAGTAAGGAAAGGGTTAAACTAACAGTGAAATTAGAATCACTTAGCTACCTTTCTTTAAGAAACTCATATCCCATTATCTTTTTATATTCTTATACTAAATATTAGAGCTATACCTTATGGCAGCCTATACAGTAACACATGGCTCATCAGAAACCACATTCTGTTTGTTTGCTTGTTTTTTGGGTAGTTTAACGCCCAACATCTTCTACTAGACCTACTCTGGATTTGATGGTGATCGAATCTATGATCTTTTTTTTTTCATTTTCATTATTCAGATTACTATCACCACCTACACCAACTCGGACATAGATAGTAACACTGGTAGAGAATCGGGGTAGCTTTCTCCTCTTTTTTCACATTATTACTGTTTACAGTAACTCAGACATAGATAGTAACATTGGTGGAGAACCAGGGTAAGCTTTCTGTTCTTCATTCAGATAACTGTCATAGCTTACACCAACTCAGACATAGATAGTAACACTGGTGAAGAACTGGGGTAGGTTTCTCTTCATCATTCAGATTACCAGCACCACCTACACCAACTCAGACATAGATAGTAACACTGGTGAAGAACTGGGGTAGGTTTCTCTTCATCATTCAGATTACTATCACCGCTTACACCAACTCAAACATAGATAGTAACACTGGTGAAGAACTGGGGTAGGTTTCTCTTCTTCATTCAGATTACTATCACAGCTTACACCAACTCGGACATAGATAGTAACACTGGTGAAGAATTGGGGTACGTTTGTCTTCTTCATTCAGATAACTATCACAGCTTACACCAACTCAGACATAGATAGTAACACCGGTGAAGAACTGGGGTAGGTTCCTCTTCATCATTCAGATTACTATCACCGCCTACACCAACTCAGACATAGATAGTAACATTGGTGGAGAACCAGGGTAAGCTTTCTGTTCTTCATTCAGATAACTATCACAGCTTACACCAACTTGGACATAGATAGTAACACTGGTGAAGAACTGGGGTAGGTTTCTCTTCATCATTCAGATAACTATCACAGCTTACACCAACTTGGACATAGATAGTAACACTGGTGGAGAACCAGGGTAAGCTTTATGTTCTTCATTCAGATTACTATCACAGCTTACACCAACTTGGACATAGATAGTAACACTGGTGGAGAACTGGGGTAGGTTTGTCTTCTTCATTCAGATAACTATCACAGCTTACACCAACTCAGACATAGATAGTAACATTGGTGGAGAACCAGGGTAAGCTTTCTGTTCTTCATTCAGATAACTATCACAGCTTACACCAACTTGGACATAGATAGTAACATTGGTGGAGAACCAGGGTAAGCTTTCTGTTCTTCATTCAGATAACTATCACCGCTTACACCAACTCGGACATAGATAGTAACACTTTTGGAGTTCATGGGTAGCTTCCTCTTCATCATTCAGATTACTATCACCTGCCTACACCAACTCAGACATAGATAGTAACACTGGTGAAGAACCAGGGTAAGCTTTCTGTTCTTCATTCAGATAACTATCACAGCTTACACCAACTTGGACATAGATAGTAACATTGGTGGAGAACCGGGGTAAGCTTTCTGTTCTTCATTCAGATAACTATCACAGCTTACACCAACTTGGACATAGATAGTAACACTGGTGGAGAACATGGGTAAGCTTTCTGTTCTTCATTCAGATAACTATCACAGCTTACACCAACTCAGACATAGATAGTAACACTGGTGAAGAACCAGGGTAAGCTTTATGTTCTTCATTCAGATTACTATCACCGCTTACACCACCTCGGACATAGATAGTAACACTGGTGGAGAACCAGGGTAAGCTTTATGTTCTTCATTCAGATAACTTTTACAGCTTACACCAACTCAGACATAGATAGTAACATTGGTGGAGAACCAGGGTAAGCTTTCTGTTCTTCATTCAGATTACTTTACTCGAACATAGGTAGTGACAAGGTGGTAAATAATGCGCTTGTTGTCTGCAGGTGATGTGCGCACTATGATGAGCGGGGCAGTGGGAGGGGTGGTGTACTGGGCAGTAGCCTACCCGCTCGACCTGGTCAAGTCCCGGATGCAGGTCAACCCAGAGTTCATCAGCTCCGGAAGGAAATCGGGCTTCTACAAACTCTGCTACCGGGCACTGCGAACAGAAGGTAGGTTTTTAGTCCTTACTCAATAAAAATCTCATAGATAAATAAATTTTGGGAAAATCTCCTCATTATCCCTGAATGTTATTTAAGGTTCTTTCCCTCTATTCGATCTTCATAAGCGGGAGAATCGTCTTGTCACTTCCTAGTTGATGATTACAACTATTAGAGCATCGCTTGGTATGTTACGGTCAATGGGACACGGTAACCTCACACTCCATCCAACCAGATGTAAAACATGAGACGATGAACCTTGATGAATCTTTAATGAACTTCCCTTTAACAACAGAGTTTCATAGGTTTGGTTTCAAGCAGTCAGAATTAAAAGCGATGAGCAATATCAAGTTCACTCTGTAGCAGATTGTTTTACTCAACAATCAATGACATTCATATAATCGACTTCGTTTAGAATTCGAACCTTTTTTTTTTATATAAGGGTTTTATTTATACTGGAGTGAACAGCTTGGCAATGCAATGCCTATCTTCCGCTGTCTCCAGTCAAAATAACCAAGCAATGCCCTATGTCCAGATTATGGACTTACATGGCGTGTAAAAAGTTTTTCATCGAATTTATCAATAAGAATTATTCAATACTTAATATCTAATTTACAGTGAAAATATACAGATGCCAAGATACCACTCTGTCTGATAGAGTAATTTCCAACACAAGTTATATTACGTAATTTAACAGTTTGTTACTTGATTTATAATTCAAGATGAGAAAATCCACAATCCAACTTTAGTAATATGATAATCCAAGTCATGATTACTTATTTGGGAAGAAACATGATTCCATATTCATAATTTAAAGCAAGAACATGTAGTTTTTCATGCTGGAACAGCTGAAAGTTTATCTAATTGGAAAAGGTCAATACAATTGATATGCTATTAAGCGACGACAGTCAGTCTCGTTTTGAGTCTTTGCTTCGTGAGCCTTTTGAAAGTGTCTCTATCATTAATACTTCTATATTCTTTGGTAACCTTCATATTCAATTTGTCACAGAATTTCATTCTCAATAATGATCCATGTTGAGTTCATAATTCTTAGCTTTTTCTAGTCTCCTTTGTTCACAAGTTTCAGGATTCAGTTCCTTACTTACTCCGGTGTTTGTTCTATGGTAGTTTTAGCTACTCCGTGTATTCTCGCTATGAGATTTTAGCCCACAGACTGCCGGTTGTCCTAGACTCACAGAGTCAGCTTATCTCCGCACACAAGATTCACCGGGCGACCATACTCCAGGTGGAATAACTCCTCCAGTGCCCGCAGGAGCAAGAGTGCTGCTCCTGTACGACTATCGCTCACACAGCTGATTATCAGCCAGATGGTACCTTCTTACTCACTAGCGCCTAGCGCGCTACCTTCCAATATACTCCAGCATCCACCAATGAGCGTGTTACCTTTAGATCACGTGACACAACCATTCGTTTTACAAAACACTGTTTTTCCACCTACGTGTTGCAAGCTATATTTATTTATTACATTCATTACTAACTTCGTACGTGCATACTGGAGGTCTTGTAGTTGATATCCAAAAACGGGTCCTTGCTGGGAAAGAAGGGTTGTTATTTTTTAGCTTAACTAAGGCATGATCTGGATGTATGTAAATGTGTCATGCAGCCCCAAGTGCTGAAATGTATATAAAACCATACATATTCTCTGTAGAAGTATACTCTCAGCTGTGTATGTAAATATTCATATTATTATTTGTTGATTTGTATCTAGATGTATAGCTAATGAATATTCTTATTAAGATATCCATATGCTTTATGTATTGTCTAATTATATCTATTACAAATTATATCATACATTCACACACGGGTAATCAAACATTTTGTCAGTAATAAGTGATACACGTTTAACAAAAAGAACCGTGTATTTTGGAAGGTGGCAGACCGCGACGAAAGTATGCGAACCGTCCTGAATAAAAAATTAAAAAAAATACTTATATAGAACTGCATCGAGAATCGTATAAATAGACAATACTCCACGAGTTTGAATGGGCCGCAATCGTCATCGAGGCGAAGCCGAGTGACGATTTCGGCCCATTCAAACGAGTGGAGTTGTGTCTATTTATGATTCGAGTGCGGTTCTGGATTTATCTCACCCCTTTTTATCAAATTAAATATCATCAAACTATCACAATAATTAGAAAAGACTTAGCAAATCCACTACGCCACGGCGGTGGCGTAGTGTTGTCACTTTACGGGGGTGATCGTTGAGTATTTTTTTCTAATGTTATTCCTATGGCTAAACTTGTACCAGGGGTGAGATAAAGTACAGGCTCTCTAGAACAGCCTGAGGAACCATTTTTCTCTCTCGTTATTGTTGTACAGGTGTGTCAGCTCTGTATCACGGCCTCAGTAACCATGTTTTCTCTTATCATTGTTTTATAGGTGTGATGGCATTGTATCACAGCCTCAGTAACATCGTTTTCGCTCATCATTATATTGATTTTTATGTGTGGCGGCTCTGTATTACGACCTTATTAACCACATTTTCCCTAATTATTGTTTTTTAGGTGTGGTGGCTCTGTATCAAGGCCTCAATGACCACGTTTTCCCTAATCATTGTTTCATAGGTTTGGTGGTTCTGTATCACGGCCTCAGTAACCACATTTTCTCTTATTATTATTATTTTACAGGTGTGGTGGCATTGTATAATGGATTCAGCGTGACTGCTCTACGCGCTGTCATCGCCTTCAGCCTCACCTTCGCCTTATACGAGCGTCTCCGGTCTCACCTCATGGAGTTCATCGTTCCACCTGAATGACCCCAGCAGGTGCCTTAGTCACTATTCCCCGCAACAACATGCCCTCACATATCATCCCCTGAGATATTCATTATCATGATCGTATTACAAAAATATGGAATGATTTGTAGGGATTGGACATATTTATTTTACCTATGAGATATTGTTTATGATATTATCTTTTATATGACCATGTATGATTATTATCCCGGTGTGCATGACTCAGCATTTTTACAGACAGCCATTTTGAGGATGTTGATATTAGATGAATGTTAAGAATACATTTCATTTTTTGATGAAAGAGCGTGGTATATCGCCAGCGTTTGTTCTTGCATACAAACTTTTAGCTATATAATTCCTACATTATCACTCACTGGTCTGAGTCTTATTTTAACATGGTTAATTTTTAGTTTTATCGAAGATAGTTTTTGTTACTGATAGTTATAGATGTTCTAATTTTAATAGTTGGAGAGTTCAAAATGGACCACTGGCAGGCCACGGAAGACACAAATGTTTGCTCTGGTGCCCAGTGTTCAGTTGTGATGCTGGACACCAGTGCCTATAAAACCCAGTTAAGAGTTTGGCATGGAAAAACCGCAGAAATCCACATAGACTAAAATCGATGGTTAGTGGACAGGTTTACAGTGCCATCTGTCCACAAATAATTTGATGTACTAAGACAGTCAGCCCGTTTTCGTATTATTATATACTTTAAAATGGTGAGATTTTGGCTAGTCCTGTGATGTCATACCCCTTAGGTTACAGTGTGACCTACGGCTATAAATACATCATGGGTAGTAGTGGGCAGTATGTTTATACGCCCTCCAGAGGTTACTAAACTCCCTATTATCGCCCAGGGTAAAAACAAGTTCCGCTCTCGACTGGCTGGGCAGACCACGACCACATAAACTATAGTTTTCCCATTTATATTTGGAGAACCTGAATATAATTCCGGATTAAATTATAGAAATAGCTGAAATTTCGATTTCTGACATCGGATTTCCAATTTGAATATTTATAAAAACCGTTAAACTGGATAATTGTGAGGTATGGTTCAAGAGTCTATCACCATTCAACGTCGGCAACCAGCAAACACCTGAACTTGTAAACAGACTGAATTATGGGATACCTCAATAGGGCCTATGTCATATGTCCATAGGTGTATGGTATCATAGGGTCTGTCATTTGGGACTATTTGTTTGCTCTCCAACCATAAACATAGCATTGAATATAAAATAATTATAGACTAAATATTAGATTTAATAGTTTATTTTCCATATACAGTTTTTAACAATGTGTAATGGGTTATTGAGTCCCCATACATTCTCAATGGAGATTTTGTATATGATGGGTAGTAAAAACACCAGTACTGCACGACTGTTAACAGTATTGTTTGGTGAACTAAAATAGATCCATGAAACTTTCATGTGTGAAATGTCCCGCATAATGGTGCTTAGTATTCTGGAGAAGTCCCGATGTCGCAATGAAGAATTGGAATGTGGTTATGTTGATTTTCTTATTTTCAACTTTGTTATATAGCTCCGACATTGATTGTTCAAATCAATTCAATTTTATTATCTCAGACTGTTTCATACAGTATGGATTGTTCAATACAAAGAAAACGGCTGACTGTGAAATAAAACCCCAAAACAAGCAAGTACAAATACAATCATTGACAGTAAAAAGACAAGTACAGTAGAACCCATACACCCTGCGTAAGCAGCAACCCCACGTAAATGGACACCTTTGCTCAGAATGAATCCCTCTATTAGATGTTTATTTTAACCCCATGTAAGCGGACACTTTATCCTAGAATGGAGGGTGTCAGCTTACAAGGGGTTCTACTGTACATGTAATCACAAATACAAGGGTTATGATGCAGGTGTAATACTCATAGAAATTCTTCAGCACTTTATAGGATAGGCAATGTCCTTTTAAAAATTGACTGATGTTAAATGTGATTTTGTCTTTGTCAGATTTAAAGAGAGTGACTAGTTTGTACATGCTAGGTCTTTTTACACAGTTCTTGAGGTATTTTTAGTGGAGTTGCACTATTTTCGTATTGTTAATATAAAAAAAGAGGTCTATTGTCTAGTGTTAGATATCCACCCATCTTTTTTAATTGAAATGGGGAATCACCCGATTTAAGGGCGATATTTCACTATCATTGCAAAATATATACAAAATTAAGAGTTCGCACAAATAATAGGAAATAATAACACATCATATACATAAAGCACCAAAATATCTGTCTGGCCATTGGAATTATTTTTTTATTTTTGTCTTCAGGCCAATACCCTGAAGTGTTAGCGGTATGGGGCTTTACATGAAGTATGTATGCAGTGGGGGGAATGGGAGGGGTAATGTTTTGGAAATTTTGCATACATTCCCTTTTTAATCTAATGCTTACAAGATAGAGATGGGGTGTATATGGGGGTACACATGTTCAGAAATTTTGTAAGTAAATTTCGTAGAAATTATTTTTTATTTTTCTGACCCGATTCCTCTCTTCAGGCCAATACCCTGAAGTTTGGCCGTTGTTGATGGTGTCTGACCTCAGCTAATGAGTATCAGGATATGGTTATATTCATACATCCTACAATCACTGTTACTAGGAAGTATGAATGATCCTTTATTTCATATCTGTGCACTCACTTTTGATGGTTACATACCACTGCTCCCTATACTGAATATACCATTTATTTGCCCTGTGCAGATGCTATTATCCGTTGAGACATCGGCAGAATGTAGAAGTTCACGTTGACATGGTTTCTATGTAAATTTACAGTAATATATTATGAAATTAGGGTATATAATGAATATAGTACTAAGAAAGAACTGCATTGAGATCTGTCGGTTGGTAGGTTTGATTTAACGTCCAGTTAGGTGTTGAAAATATGTCATGAATTTTTGTTGTGGAGTAATCTCATGAAGCAACACTGAGTGATATCATATGATATATCAAAACGAATGGCCAAGGATCAAGTGTGGTTCAAATTTATAACTCACCCCTATCACTGACTGATTGACTAACTTTTGTGGCTTCATTGCCCATTGGTTATTTTGTTAACAATACTCTATGGGCATTGAGTACGAGTTACCAATGTTAAGTCTATGGGGGAGGGGGTGAAACTGGGTTGAGATAATAAGAAACAAATTGAAGAGTGTTTGACCTATGTCCCTGTTCAGCATCGAGTTTGGAGCACATATATATGAAAGAGGTGATAGCTGAGTGAATATTCCGAGGCACTTTAAACGAGATGGCAATGGGAACTCAGACCAAACACATATATGTTTCTGATTTTATCTTTGCCTGTACATATTAACCTTTATCTCACCCCAGATATTATTTCTCCGTAGACTTAACATTTGGAACTCGTATCTAACGCCCATTAGACATTTAGGAAAAATATCCAATAGGAGATAATGTCACAAATGTTAGCCCATTAGTCAATATTAAGGGTGAGATAAATTCAAAAACCCATTCAAGTTTAGGGTCAGAGCTCGATCCCATCTCATTTGAATCACATAGCAATTCACACAGCTTCGCCTTGTGAATTACCACACGATTCAAACTCGATGAGATATGGGCTCAGACCCTAAACTTTGATGGGTTTCTTCTGTAGTATATCACCGATTGAGTATGAGTTACCATACTCTCAAGCCTGTTGAGTATCAGTTTCTATTGTTAAGCCTGTGGACATTTATATCAGGCTATGAAAACAGATATTACTGCCTGTACAGAGATTTATGACGGAATATAGGATTGGCCTCATGTGCCAGAGGATATCCTTGTAGGTATCCCTATCGTAATTCCACTGTGATTTAAATCCACCACATGTATATTTACTGTCTTTCATTGTTGTTGGTGGTTTAAAACATGCCATCCAGTGTGGACATCATATTAAACTCTCATGCTGTATTATTTTTAAACAATCATTGTTGTGAAAAATAAACATTTATTCCAAGTGGAAAACATGACTCTTTTCATCCAAAGAATCTAAAACAAAAAAAAAGTGATGAGCTGCAACGGATACACAGCATGTGTATATTGTTGTCTTACTATTTTCTTTTTTAAAATTTTATTCCTATCAATTCTACTACGTGGAGCAGTTCTTCTGCTGATACTGCAGAGAACAGAAAGTAGAAAATCGGTCACCATACATGACTAATTCATCAAGATACAATAAGTTTTAAATTCAGAGAGCTAAGATGAAATAAACACCTAAATCGGACCAGCAAAAATATGACAGAGATATAAGATGAAGTGATGAGATGGGATGTCATTAATTAAATTGCAATAAACAAACAAACATAGTTAGCATCTATGTGAAGCAGGATCAGGCAAACCCCACTTAAAAGCCACCAATAAATGATTACGATCTCCATTCATAGATAGATAGTCTTTCTTTTATCACAATTTTGAATTTGGCCTTATCCTCGATCCTCTGAGTATGTTTACTCAGTTCGTTCCACAGATATACTCCTCTGTTAAACTGCGAGTGTTGTTAATTGCTGGATTTCGCTCTGTACTGATTGAACTTTATCCTGGTATCACAACAGGTCTTTCTGATACAGTCGTCTAAGTTTAAAGAAGAAACCAACAAGTTTTGGTCAAAGTCGTCGTTCTTCACAAGTTTGATGCAGAGTGATATGAATGAGGCAACAGCCAGGTGAATATTACATAGCATTTGTACGAGTTGCAGAATGACTTCTTTGACCAAAACGAGCTGCTTTCTGTATCTATCTCACCCCTGTACACACTAAAAGAATGGACAATACACACGATATATACCATGGAGAATGGACTGCAATACTTGTAGGGGCATGGAGAACGAGTTTCCAATGTTAAGCCTATGGACATTTATCCCAGGGGTGAGATAAATCTTCATCCTTAGGCCACTCCAAAAAAAAACTTGTTTCTCATCACCGCGCGCATCAGAAAAAACGATTTTAGAAGATTTTTTTTTTTTTTTTTAAATAGATGAACCTTGATAGAAATTATGAAAGGTTTGTGTATTTAGTATCAAATTAAAGTTCCTGATGTCAGGGATGCATTAAATGTATAGCCAGTAAAAATCTGGAAACCCAGCGTAAGCTGACACCCCGCGTAAGCAGCCACTTTGGCCCGGATCGGAGGGTGTCCGCTTATGCAGGGTTTTACTGTATGTCTGCCACCTATGATATAGCAAAAAAAAAAAAAAAAAAAAAAAAGCGCCCTCGTCATATTTTTCATGGCTTGGTGATGAGAAACAATTTTTTTTTTTTTAGTGGCCTTACTTAATTATGCATAATAGTACTTGCATGTTTCTCCGACAGTCTAGGAGGTCAACGGCTGTGGCTGCATGTACCTCATCAGGTGTCTGTCTCATCAGCAATAACCTTGGACAATTCTCAGGCCTCTGTTTTGAGCTATTTAGAATCTTTGAAGATCAGTCTTATACGGCGTTTACACTAAACGACTAAATATGTGGTGACTAGATCGTCAGCCAATAGTCGCCAGGCGGTGGAAATGTCCACCACAGAAGTCATCGACCTCAGAATATACCCGAGCGTTCACACTGACGACTATACGTTTATAAGTTTATAAGTATATCATCAATAAAAATTAGGAAAAGCAGTGGCTCCAAGACAGAGCCCTGGGGCACACCAAAATTGTTTAGACACCATCCCATTTATCATTACTAGTTGTTGTCTGTGTGAAGGTAGTTCTTTATCCAGTTTACTATAACCAGTGGCAATAGAAATATTTTCTCAATTCTAGCAATCAACAGGGGATGTGGGACCGAATCGAAAGCTTTTTGCAAATCAATAAAACAGTTAGCACTTGCACTCCCTGGATCTCTATATTTGTATAATTCATTAACGTAAGTGAACACTGCATCGGCGGTACATAGATTCCGCCGGAAGCCATACTGATGTGGGTTTAACAAATCCTGATTAGTCAGATGGGTATCTATCAGATAGGACTGGTCACAGTCATAGGTGACAACTCCAGGATAAATAAAAAACCTTAAAAATATATATATCATATCATAGGCTATTTTCTCCAGTATTTTAGCGGGTGCGGAAATTAACAATATTGGATGCCAGTTGGATAATACCTAAGTCACCGGCTTTAGGTATTGGAACTACCAAACTTTACTTCCATGATTCTGGGATAATTCCGGTCACAAACTAGTGAGTACTCTCGTTTAGCACCCTCCCGACTTTTGAAACAGCTCCCAGGTTTATACTTTTAATAGTTAGAAGAAGCTTGTCCCGGTCAGGACAGTTGCTATCTAAGAGGTTGCAGTTCAGGTCTCAAAGAAACCACAATTCAGTACCACTTACAGTCTGTGAATTGGATATGTTATCAATTGTGTCCATCGTAAAGGAAATATCCATTTTTTGGTGGACGATACAAGGTGACAATGGTATGTTTCCTGAAATTTGACTTATTGATAGAAACTCTTAAATACTTATCACGAATACCCGACAACTCCGGTACCTTACTAGCGTATGGGGCAAAATAACTACTAAATATAACATTTTTACTCTATTTTGTTTGAATCATGGATGTATTTTCTCTATTATACATGGAATATAGAAATGTGAAGTTGTATTAACAACAGTTTATATGATGCAAGTCGTTGGAATTATTTTTGTGTGTAATATCAGACTTGTGTGAGTTACTGTTACATATTGTTATTGTTGTATAGGTGTCACAACTCTGTATCACAGATTCAGTGACCACGTTTTCTCTTATTATCGTTTTATAGGTGTGGTGTCTCATCAACCACATTTTCTCATATTATTGTTATTTTGCAGGTGTGGCGGCTCAGTATCATGGCCTCATTAATCAAGTTTTCTCTTATTATTTTTGTTTTATAGGTATGCTGGCTCTAAATAACGGTCTCTGTAACCACAATTTCTCTTATTATCATTATCATTATTATTATTATCATCATCATCATCAACATTATTTTACAGGTGTGGTGGCATTGTATAAAGGATTCGGTATTACCTCTCTACGTGTTGTCATCTCTGCAAGCCTCACTTTCGCCTTGTATGAGCGTCTACGGTCCCACTTCATGGAGCTCATGGTTCCGCCTGAATGACCCCAGCAGGTGCCTCAGTCAATATTTTCCACAACAAAATGCCTTCAGATATCATCCCCCCGAGATATTCATTAACATGATCGTATTACAAAAATATGGTATGATTTTTAGGCATTGGATATATTTATTTTTAACTGCGATGATATTATCTTTTATATGACCATGTATGATTATTATCCCAGTGTGCATGACTCAGCATTTTTACAGACAGCCATTTTGAGGACATTGATATTAGATGTTAAGAATACAAGAAACAAATGTTATTTTCATTTTCATGATAAAGCGCAGTATATCGCCAGAGTATGTCCTTGCATATGACCCTTTAGCTGTATAATTCCTACATTATTGCTCAGTGATCTGAGTCTTATTCTAACATAGTCAGGTTTTAGTTTTATCAAAGATAGATTTTGTTACTGATAGTTTTAGATTTTCTAATTTCAACCATTGGATAATTCAAAATGGACCACTGGCAGGCCACCCACATAGGTGTTTGCTCTGTTGCCCAGTGTTAAGTTGTGACGCTGGACACCAGTGCCTATATAATCCAGTTTAGAGTTTGGCACAGAGAAAGCACAGAGGTATTTTTTAGACAACAGTCGATGGTTTAGTGGACAGGTTTACAGAGCTGTCCAAAAAAAACATTGTTTCTTTTTTCTTTTTTGCATCTTCTCAAATAAATCTAACCCAAAAATTGCAATAATATAGGGTCTGTCATTTGGGACTACTTGTTTGCTTTCCAACCATAAACATAACATTGAATGTAAACAAATAAAAATGATTAGACATGGAGGTATTAAATTAAAGAGTTTATTTTCTGTATACAGTTTTTAAATAATGTATGTCCCCCATACATTTTCAATGGAGACTTTGTATAAGATGAATTATAAAACCCTGTACTGCACGACTTTTAATAGTATTATATGGTGAACTAAAATAGATCTGTGAAACTCTTGTTTGTGAAATGTCCCACATAATGGTGCTTAGTACTCTGGAGAAGTCCCGATGCCACAATGATGAGTTGGCATGTGGTTATGTTATTTTTTCATTTTCAAAGTTGTTAAATAGCTTGGTCATTTGTTGTTCAATTTAATTCAATTCCATTAACTGAGACTTTTGTGCAGTATGTAGTGTACAATATGAAAAAAACTGTTGACTGTGGGGAAAAAACCCCAAACAAGCAAATACAAATACAATTGTTGACAGTAAAAAGACAAGTACAGTAGAACTCCGCCTAAGGGACACCCCACATGAGCAGACACCCAGTGTTAACCAACGCCATTGATCGGAACGAATCCCTCTATTAGATGTTCACCCTGAGTAAGTGGATACCCTACATAAGCGGTCACTTTTTCCCATAACGGAGGGTATTGACTTACGCTGGGTTCTACTGTATATGTAAAATTTTTGAAAAATTTACATACATTCCCTTTTTAATCTCATTCTTACATGATAGAGATGAGGTGGGGGGTACACATTTTCAGAAATTTTGTGACCATACTTTATGGATGGCCCCTTTGTAGGAAATATTTTTTATTTTTCTAACCCTGAAGTTTGGCCGTTGTTGATGGTGTCTGACCTCAGATAATGAGAATCGGGATATGGTTATATTTATACATCCTACAATAACTGTTACTAGGAAATATGAATGATCCTTTATTATATATCCGTGCACTTATTTTATATAGTTACATACAACTGCTCCCTGATAATGAATATACTGTGTATTCACCCTGTGCCATATGCTGTTATAGGGAACATGCTGGACTTTCACTTTAACATAGTTTCTGTGTGAATTTACAGTATGATATTATGAGTTTAGAGTATATAATGAATATAGAAAAACATACCTACATACATCATACAAGACTCGATGACTTTGATATTATTTACGCAACTTAGACTTGTGCCATAAATCTCATCTTGTTTTGTATAATGTACGACCATGGCAGAGTTTTTTTTATATAAGTACTAAGAAGCAACTGCTTCGAGATCTGTAACTGTTAAAAATATATCATGAATTTTGGTTGTGAAGTAATCCCATGAGTGATATTATGTAATATGCCCAACCGAATGGCTAAGGATCAAGTTTGGTTCAGAGATTAATCTCACCCCTATCACAGACTAATTGACTAACTTTTGTGATGTCATTGCCTATTGATTATTTTGTTAACAATACTACATGGGCATAGAGTACAAGTTCCCAATGTTAAGTCTATGGGTGGGCACTGTTGACATGATAAGAAACATACTGGTGAGTGTTTGATCTGTGTCCCTGTTCACCATTGAGTTTGGGGCACACAATAATATGAAAGAGATGATAGCTGAGTGAATATTCCAAGGCACTTCAAACGAGATGGCGATGGGAACTCAGACCAAACATAAATATGTTTCTGATTTTATCTTTGCCGGTACCTATCAATCTGCTTATCGCCCATTGAGTATGAGTTACCGTACTCACAAGCCTGTTGAGTATGAGTTACTATTGTTAAGCCTGTGGATGTTTATACCAGGCTAAGATACCAGATATTACTCTTCTTACAGAGATTTATGACGGAATATAGGATTGGCCTCATGTGCCAGAGGATATCCTTGTAGGTATCCGTATCGTAATTCCACTGTGATTTAAATCCACCACATGTATATTTACTGTCTTTCATTGTTGTTGGTGGTTTAAAACATGACATCCAGTGTGGACATCATTGGTGAATTATCATCGTTATAAAAATAAACATTTATTCCAAGACGGAAACATTACTCATTTCATGCTAAGACACGAAATGATGTCAGTTACTGATACACCAGCTTGTGTATATTGTTGTCTTACTATATTTGCTCTATTGTGTTTGGATCATGGATGTATTTTCTCTACTATACAAGGAATATAGAAATGTGAAGTTGCAATAACAGCAGGTTATATGATGCAAGTCGTTGGAATTATTTTTTGTGTGTAATATCAGACTTGTGTGAGTTACTGTTACTTATTTTACACAAATGCTGAAGACAATAAATGATTAAAACTACTTTTGTTCTGTTATTTTTTGTTTACTCTTTATAGACTGTATCATTATTATTATTGTTATACAGGTCTGTGCACGGATGTCTCACATCTAATTGTCTATAGATTTTGTCACTGAGTGACGAACTGCAAATACTAGGAGCAAATGGAATGTTCATCATAGATGAATGAGCGTGCAATTATACATGAATAACAATCAAAAGGTTTGGGTTAGATTCAGTCTATGGATAGTTTTCTGTAAGCTAATGGAACCCAGTCAACCTGCTATTTCTGCAACCACCTGAGTCAAGGATCCAAAAATATCAAGGTCAAGCACCAATAGGTCAATGAGGTATTTCGGTCTCGAGTGATTGGTCATGGTCAGCTGAGCATGCTTCTAAGACCCTGAGACACTGGTACCCTGCTCCTTTCACACCATCACAGTGAATAGCATGCAGATAGTGAAGGGATAGTTTTCTGGCAGCACGCTGAAAGTGTATATATGTGACCACTCTAACCTGTAGGTCTATAGATGATGTATATAGGCGTGCAACCACGCTCTAACTAGCAGTTAATAGTATTTCCATTTATAATGGAAGAGCGTGGTACTTGTAAATTATATCACCGGGTAATAGAAAGGGAATATCATCACCGATGAAGCAGTGAGCTTTCAAAAAGTTATCTGTAAAAATATCTTGAATGAAATGAATCTGTATTGATCTATTCATCTGTCTCAATCAATCAATTTCTTATCAACTATTGGGGATAAAATTGATGTTAATGATCACTACAAAATCTATATAGACTAAGAGAGAAAGGGGTGATATGTGACAACACTGTGTAGACTTTCTGCTTAACATCACGACCTTTAAAAGGTCAAATAAGTGACAATGATAAGTCATATCTCATGTGAAAGACTAAGAAAGAGTTACATGAAAACACACCAGGGGCCCATTTAAAGGCATATCGGACAATTTGGCGTGAAAATTAAAACCCACGTCAGTTTCCTGAAAATTGAAGACATAGACAATAATCGATGGTTTTGTGGACAGGCGGCCATAAACCACGAGAGGTTGACGCGTAGTAATACACGAGCGCTAGCGAGTGTATTACTACGCGTCAACCTCGAGTGGTTTACAGAGCCGCACAAAATCACAAAATCATCGTTTGTTGTATTTATTATCCATCTTCTCCAATAAATTAAACCCACTTATTGCCATAATATAAGGTACAACAATAGGGACTATTTCTTTGCTCTATAACATAAAGGGACTATTTTCCCCGTATACCATGGTTTTGAGGCCGTATACCACAGGCTTGAATCCGTATACCACAGTTATGGCATCTGACAAGTTTTATATGATGGGTCGTGGTTTACTGAGTCCCCATACATTTTCAATGGGGGCTTTGTATATGATGGGTAATAAAATGATCTCTAGGTATTGTAGAGCACATATCTCACTTAAAAATCGGGGGTCAGCGTGCTAGATATTTATTTATAGATCAATATTAAGATTATTTTATATTAGAATAGATAAAGATTCTAAAAAGTTGTTTTTCACATAGTAAAACCCATGTCATTTTCCTCAAACTTTTACAGAATATAGTATATGTATAGGACAACCTATTTATGTTTTAAAAATCATAGGTCACCATAGGAATAACATTAGAAAAAATACTCAACGGTCACCCCGGTAAAATGACAATACTACGACAATACTACGTGAGATGACGTCATATGTGATCGACCAATCAGTACCCAGGATTTCAGAGAAGAGACAAGACATCAACATGGAGACGAAAAGGTTCCTAACAGGATTCCCCAAGTAATTTGAAATGTTCTGATTTTATGATACTATTTAATGTCATGGAAAGGGGTGAGATAAATCAAGAACTGAACTTGAATCATATAAATAAACAAAACTCCACTCATTTAGATGCACTGTAATCGTCATTCGGTTTCGCCTTGCTGAAGATTGCGACCCATCGAAACTTGTGGAGTATTGTGTATTTATCCGATTCTCAATGCAGTTCTATTTAAGTACCAGGTGACCTAGCCAGTCATCCATAAAACTGCAAGCTGGACAAACTGAAATTGATATGATGTGTCCCATACAGACGGGACGGTTTGAATGTTAGATCATTAGGTCTGTTCCATCAGTACCAGGGCATTTATAGCTCATCACATTTAGTCATTATTAATCACTCCTAGTTTCCATTTCTAGTAGCAGAGCATATTATCCATTTATCCTACCCCTAATAAAAAATCGCCATAGACTTAACATAGCGAAATTTTATGTGGCAGGCCGTGACATAAAGTGTTTTTTATGCCACTAGAGTAATAACGATATTGACCAATCAGAGAGCAGGATGTCAGCTACTATGAAAAAAGTTCTGTTGGTCGTTGAGTCAATATTTATCTTTTAGTAATACAAAAGTATAGAAGGGGTAGGATAAATACGAAACCGAACTCCAGTTAGACTTGTCAATGTCTATGCCACTCTGGTCAGGTCTGCACCTACTACGATAGAAATTTAGACCTACCGATATGGCACCGATACAAAAACCAAATATCGGAAACATATCGGGAAGGTGCAAAATTGTAGACATGTGTCTAGACATGCAATCCACCACACATCGTAAGGAATTTTTCGGTGTCTATCGCAGAAACGTGACCTTCCCACGCGATTTTGATTTTGTATCGGGAAGTGCATCGTAGACAATATCGGAGCCATATCGTAGTTGGTGGACGCCAGGCCTAAAGGGTTAGGTTTCTACAGAAAGCCCTTTGACTTTTCCGTATTCGCTTAGGAGATTTCAAGTATCCATATTCTACCCTGTAGTGATCTATAGGCTCTATAGGTTTAGTATGGAGAGTCTGTATTAGGTGATTGATAAAACTAGGAACAGATAGTATGTTCATCATTGATGAATGAGTGCGGAATTATACAAAAACTAGTAAAAAGATGATGACGTATCTGACATGGTTGGATACACATTATCTCTTATAGAGTAACTTTATTACCTGCTATGTCATACCCTTCATGCATATCCCATCAATAACAAATAAATGGTGTTGGTTATATTCAGTCTATGGGTCTTTTTTTCTGTAACCCACTTGCACCCAGACAACTTGCCATTTCTACAACTGCTTTTCAGGTCAGAATCATATCAATGTTATATTTATTTTTCAACATTCTAAATGTAAGTTATCAAAGGAAAAACAAAAACGGCCACCGATCTTCGCACTCAGGACCATGAACAAGAGGGACTTTTTCATATCCTCCCATGAGATTACGAGTGTCCATATTCTACTCATAGCGACCTATAGGCTTTACAGGTGAAAACTCTATAATAGGTGAATGATAAGTGTACATCAAATTGATGAGATCAAAGTGTTTTTTCCAATTTCTTTAATGTTTTCTATCGCATACAGCAAGTTTTTTTTAGGAACAACTCAAAGTTGTTTTTCACTATTATCACTTTGTAGCCATTCACTACGGGCGCGAACATTATCTATACTGCACCCCTAGCAGTGGGTAGTCCTTCATAGATGTTCAGCCATAGGTATATAGTATTATAAAACGTTGGATAATAAAATACAAATTTCCACCCTGCCCCTACTCACATGATAACAGGGACACCACATTGAGGAGGGGGTCTTGTAGCCTGACATGGTGAACCACTTTACTGTGATATAAAACCCCTGTGAGTGGTAATAACCGACTTCCCAGATCAAAGACACCAAGAGGCTGTAGGGAAGGCGAGGGGCAGGGAAATTACCCCCTTAGTATGACAACCCCTCCCGCCTCCCTCTCCTGCACTCGTCTCAGTCACTGTGTCCTTCCCTAGAGGCCTCCACTGGTACAAATGACGCAAAGTTCAGCTCGTGGCCACAGGCCCGTGCTGCCACCTAGTGTTTCAGAGGAACACTACTATGACGGCGTTTCCTAACAGTGAATTCTTGTTCCTGGGTCTTCATGTAAGCCTACGAGCCGAGATTGTTAAACGATCCCCTGGTGTGTTTTCATGTAACTCGTTCTTAGTCTATCACATGAGATATTATGAACTATCATTGCCAGTTAAATGACCTATTTAAAAGGCATATATCGGACAATATGGCTTGAAAATTAAAACCCATGTCAATTAACTGAAAATTTAATATGATGATCTCCAAGTGTTGTGGAACACATATCTAACTTAAAAATCGGGGGTCACCGTGCTAGTTTTTGATTTATAGATCAATATGATGATAATCTTATATAAGAATATATAGATAATCTAAAAAGTATTTTTTCACATGATAACGCCCATGTCATTTTCCTCAAACTTTCACAGAATATAGTACATATATGGTACTACTCATTCATGTTTTAAAAATCACAGATCACCGTCCTTGTTTTTTTTAAAATAATTGAAGAAAACCTTATTTTTCAGTAGATTTGCTATGTAAATCAAGGAAATGCAAATTGGCCTAATTTACCTATTGAGTTTGGATAAACTGGACAAAATGTTTCATTTACTCATGTAGAATTAGAATGAATCATAAGAAATCAGTTTTTACTAATAATTGACATTATTTATAAATCACCAGGTGGCGCTACTGTGAATTGTAGGATATGCCTTTAATGGCGTGTCGTAACAGATTTCCAGATTTTTAAAGTCGTGATTTTAAAACAGAACTGTTCCGGGAGTTGGTTTCGTTTACTTCCTGATTCCGCGTTTTGACGTGTCGCTTACGTCACGGCTGTGAGCTGATTCCCGGCAGATTCCGCGGTTGGTGAGCGTTCTCTGCTGGTATCTACCGTGCAGATGACGTCATAACGCTTTCTGGTCAAGAGCTCAGAGATTTAGGACAATGATCTTGAGTATACTTTATCAGTGACAGACACATTTATTGTATTACCCACCGATTACGGATTCTCCGTTGGAAATGTATAAGGCACCTGAAATAGCTACCCGGAGATTCCGGAAAAATAGTCTTCAAAACAAGTTTCTTGAATGTTCATTCAATGCTAGTTATTTAGAATCAATCATAATGATCTCATTTACCATCAGAAATCAATGTCATGACACACTTTGCATGCTAAAAATACAGGTTAATGGCGAACTATATTATTAATGGAGGTCTACACCGAATTATTGCAACACTTGACAGTGCTGTGATGTCTGGAACTAAATGGCTTACAGAAACTTTTTAATTGCAATGGATTTGTTATTAATCTTGTAGGTGGGTAATAAATACAATAACGACTGGTTTTGTATACGAATGACTGTAATCTCCACGTAGTTAACGACGTAATATCCTCGCTAATCTCTTGGATATTACTATGCATCAACTACTCGGAGATTACGGCCACTCGTACACAAAACTAGTCATTATTGTGTATGTATTGTCTTTTTGACGTTTTGTAATCACAACTCGACAGTAATTCCCGTCAGCCAGCGGAGTGTAGCCAAGTCATATTTCTATATAAGGGTGTGTATTTCTATATAAATTGAAGACTCAAGTTTTATCAGCGATTGAATACACAATAATGACTGGTTTTATAAATTATAGCCTATAACGTTCCTCGTTACTTTGTGTCTTAAAGCATGTGAAACAATTGAGGACTTTGATTTATGCTGATAAATGAGTTTAATGTTATCATATCTAAATAATGATTGTCAAAATAACTTTCAGTTGACATCATAATCTGCATGGACTATTTTTCCCATATCTCCTACCGGAGATTCTGACATGCCGGAATCTCCGGTTAGCGAATTCCAGGCGCTCTGTAGATTTCCTATGGAGATTCCATAATTGTTGGATTTAGATCAATATATTAACAGAAAATAATGCCGCACAAATTGCCTTAAATTTTTAAAATGGGCAAGAAAGAAGAGTATATAGATTCACTCTGAAGGTTGGTTGGTTGATGTTTTATGTGGTATCAAACAGTCATTTTTTCTCTAAAACCAAACACCAAAGTTTTATCAGGGATTCCATTATCAACAGGAACAAATATGGAACTTATTGCCAATTAGTATTACATTTATTTACCTCCATTAGAAGGATGTGTGCCTCGAGATCCGCCGCTGTAGAATAATTTCTCTCTGACCCCGATCATGTCGTGAATCATACCGGAACAGACTTCACCCACTTCCCCGATTTGACAGAGTTTCCACAAGAGTTTTTAACTCAGTCTTTGTACCAGTGAGATAAGGATTATGTATGCATCATACCCGGGGAAGACGACCACACTTACCCCAGATTGGTGAATGGAAACGAGACCTGCAAAGAATGCTCATCGATTAATGTGTTATAGGCCACCACCCACGGACTTTCTCACATAATATAGAAAGACATAGTTAGTGTGTCTGAATGGAATCTGTTCAGAGATATTTTGGTCAGAAATACTCACCGAATTTGAAGAATGAGGTTAGTATTTCTGACCAAAATATCGAGGAACAGATGGAATTCAGACACACTCACTATGTCTTTTTATTATTATATACCTAAAAATCATTAGGAATGCCATTCTACAACTCACTAGATAGAAGAATGAGTGGTCACGTGGTACAGAGGGTAGTATTATATATATTACGCCACAGTGTGGACGGATGAAATCTTTTCTCCTATCGCGTAAAAGTGATACATTCGTGCACCGGTGTATAATAATATCTGTGTATACCTACAAAGTACAGTAGAAATAGTGCACGTACTGCACCCTCATAGTAATTCATAAGGCAAAGCCATAGGAATTGAATAGCGATTCAAACAAGATGGGATCGAGTTCTGACGGTAAACTTGAATAGGTTTCAGAATTTATCTCACCCTTCACATTGACTAATGGGCTAACATTTGTGACATAATACCTTATTGAGGTTTTTTTTCTAAATACTCCATGGACATGGAGTATTTAGATTCATACACGTCTGGAAAACATGAGACGAGGGCATAACTAAAGGTGTATCATTCACCTAATTCGAACCTGTCATTAAAAACATATTTAGAGACTCCAGATTCCTACCGAGAAGAATACAGACAAAAATCCCCGAAACATCAAAATAATACGTGAGTAGATCGGTGGCCATTTTGTTATATCATTGATGACTTAAATTTGCAATACTAAATACTAAATATAATATTAACCTTTATTATCCATCGTATACAAAGCCCTCATTGAAAATGTATGGGGACTCAGTAAACCACGACCCATTGTATAAAACCTGTCAGATACCATAACTGTGGTATACGGATTCTAACCTGTGGTATACGGAATCAAAACCATGGTATACGGGAAAAATTAGTCCCTTTTGCTATAGAACAAAGAAATAGTCACTATTGTTATACCATTTATTATGACTGCTGGGTCTATTTTATTCGAAAAGATGGATAATAAATGCAACAAACTATGATTTTGTGGACAGGCGGCTCTGTAAACCACTCACGGTTGACGTCGTAATACACTCGCTAGCGCTCGTGTATTACTACGCGTCAAACTCTCATGGTTTACAGCCGCCTGTCCATAAAACCATCGATTATTGTCTATATACATCTGATACTACTGTGCGTATCATCCGCGTAGTTGACTCCACGCAATATCTTCGCTTGAGCTCGGATATAACTATGCATCAACTATGTGGAGGATACAACCACTAGTGTAAGAAACAGGTTAAGGTTGTTTATCTCACTCCTGGTATTTCTTCCCATAGACTTAAAATTGGAACTCGTATCCAACACCAATTGAGTATTTAGAAAAAATGGGGGATTATGTCACAAAGGTTAGCCCATTAGTCAATATGAAGGGTCAGATAAATTCAGTGATCTATTCAGGTTTATGGTCATATGGAGAAACCAAACAAGAGTTAGTTGTGTTGTTGTTTATCGCACGACAGCAAGATCGCGCATTACTGTGCGAGGCGAAGCCGAGAGCAGTAACACGTGATCTTGCCGGAGTGCGATGAACAATGACGAGACTAACTCGAGTTTGGTTTAGAATTTATCCTACCCCGCCCGTCTTAATTACTTCTACATTAACAAATGACGTCATTTGTCAAGTGTATCCCACTAGAGTGATATTTTTCATTTTTCTGAACTCCAGACCGAATACAGTGACCCAATGTAAAGCCTATGGAGTTTTTTATTTGGGGCAGGATAAGAGTGCGATCCCATCTCGTTTGAACCACACCATAATTTACATGGCTTTGCCTTGTTAGAACATGTGTGCACGGGCTATATACATCATCTCGAGGTTAATGTGGTCACATATACATGTATACACTTCCAGCGTGCTGCCAGAAAACTATCCCTTCACTATCTGCGTACTATTCACTGTGATGTGATAGTGGGAAAGGAGCAGGGTGCCAGTGTCTCAGGGTCTTAGAATCTCAGTTGACCATGACCAATCACTAGAGACTGAAATACCTCATTAACCCACTGCTGCCTGATATGTTCGGATCCTAGACTAAAGCGGTTGCAGAAATGGCAGGTTGACTGGGTTCAATTAGAAAACTATCCATAGACTGAATGTTTCCCAAACCTTTTATTCTTATTCATTTATAATTGCACGCCCATTCATCAATGATGAACCATTTGCTCCTAGTGAATAACTACGCTATTTAAACTTAATGGGATACAAGCTCTGACCCTAAACTTTCATAGGTTTCCTCCATGGTATTTATCCGGAAATGATCCTCTGTGGGGTCTATACTGAGTGCATGTCTATATGGACATGTACTGGAGCTATTTTTAGAAAATCACTGTCACGGTCACGTGCCAAGTCGTGCGTGACCAGTCTCACATTCCTCTGTCTTCTGCGACGGAGAAATTATTATTATACTTCTACGGCTCGGGGTGCAGTATAAATAATGTTCAGGATCACCGAGGCGTAGAAAAGACACGTAATACTGTATTTATATAATCATTTCCTCGTATACCCTTTTTAAGTCATCAAATCGTGCCGAGTTGAGTGAGAAAATAACACAAATTCCTAGTTTACGTTTAGACCAATCAGATCGTCTCTTACAAAATTCATATGAAAAGCGTTTTGTTGTTAAACTACATTTGAAGGAATAGGGGAACCAAGTTTCTGGAGAGAGAAAGTCAAAGTTACACGGTATGGCTCGGAGGAATTACTGCCCACGGCCAAGGCCTTGGGCAGTAATTTTGGGCAGTAACTTTGGCAGTAATTTTGGGCAGTAATTTTGGGCAGTAATTTTTCTGAGCCTTACCTTATAACCCTGACTTTGTCTCTCCGGAACATAGTTTCCCTCTAATCTTTATAATTGATTCTCGTCAGGGACTGGAGCCACACTGCACGAAAACCACCATTTTACATATGAATGCGCCCAGCATATATAAGTATGACTTTTGCGTATACAAGGTCGTCCTATTCCCCGTGTATATTTGCCTCATCTGTAGGCGGATATAAGCGTCCAGTGAAGAGGGCTTCACTGAGATCGGGCAGGAGAAGGCGGGGGATGGCAGGGGGGGGGGGGGAGGGCTTCCTACTGAGGACACCTATACTTCTACCAACACAAACAGGCGGGAGGCAGCGGGGGAGAGGATATTTCCTCTCATATACGCCGGGTGTGAAATACAGCCAAGACGCATCCGAATATAAGGCCTGGGTGTATATATATACATATATATGAAAGCAAGTCAATATTCAGCCAGTACATGCACTTCCGCGATGGCGTATAAATGAAAAAATGGTGGTTTTCGTGCAGTGCCAGTCCTGTATCCCAGTAAGGAGGGTAGCCATAGGATGCAGGGACTGGGGCCAGTCTACATATATATATATATATATATCCTTGTAAGGTCTTGAAACACAACTCGTGCTGAGTGAGAAGATAATTCCGTGTCGTCACGCGTTATTCTCGTCTTGAACCTGAGTCGTCACGGTCCCTGAACACGTCGTGGTCACGGTGTGAAGCGTCGTGACGATCAGTGGTAACCCAACCGTGACGTGACGTCATTACAACCAAAATAAAACACCCTCTCACGGCTAATTATAGCCGCGATCCACTTTTACCCGTTTCTACGTGTTACCTTCTCTAATCTCCCACCAGGGGGTGCACACGTCGCTTTTACACGCATGCGTAGTCGGCATTTCTAGGTGGTTTTAATTACACTCTCCAAGCACAAACTCTGGTTTATATTTGTTTGTGATAGGTAGGATTTGGCATGATAAGGCCCCGCACCCCACCATCGGCGATTCTAGTCCCGTTAGGTCTAAAGCCCATTACACATCTACCGATTTCGGAACATTGATGTACCTTTGTCAGCGACAAGGGAACTGTAATTTGTCTCAGGCGAGCCATCCTAACGGAGTCGGCCCTATTTGGTAGATGTAGGATAGCTAGGCTTGGGTCAGGCAACAATCAGTGAAACCCCCTCATTGAGATGTTCTTTTGTCGCCGATGAGTTGTTGTTCAATGTTCCTAAATCGTTCGCCAAAAGTTCATCAACATGTTGATAAATCTAGTCACTGACAATTGAACGTTGGTAAACGGCCCTTGATTGGGTGGCTGACACCGGCCGAGGGGTTACGTAATTTGCCTGCGACAAGTTCACCAACTCCTATACGATTTGGAAGCTAATCGTTCAACCCTGAATCGGTAGATGTGTATTGGGCTTTAAGACTGAAATAAAATTTCATTGGGAGGTCAGCCAAATCGTGGACCATGGTTTTACAATTGACTCTACGATAGCCCACGATTGGATACCGATAGGCTATGGTTGGAAATGCCAATCTTAGGCCTCCCGATAAGATACAACATGTTGGAATATTCGTAGCCTGTCGTAGCCTATCGAGCTTATTCAACGGAAAAATATTTCTTGTGGATGAAATACTTGGGGTAAAATTATGAAATTCCGGAATTAGGTATAGCGCATTTAGATATATGAACGCTATGAATATGATATTATTCAAATAAGTTCAAGTTTCTCAAAATGATATTTTCATATCAGAATTATAATTCTACCACAATCCTATTTTTCAATTTGACTATTTTAGTACCTGATAAATGATATTGTAAATACCCCTACACCATTCATTTGATATTGCCAAAATAATAGTATATTTTAATGTGAAAATTCTGTCTGAGATCTATATTGATCCACTGATTGAATCGTGAGCCAATCGTGACCGTGGTGTACCTTTTTGTACCTCCAAAGGCGTTCCGATGACCTACAATAGACACCGATGTCTGCGAATAGAAATATCAGAGACCTCCTAATATACCACCACAATTTTGCAATTTCTAATCATAGCGTATTTATATAGAACTGCATCAAGAATCGGATAAATACACAATACTCCATGAGTTTGGATGTGCCCCAATCGTCATCGAGGCAAAGCAGAGTGATGATTATGGCACATCAAAACTTGTGGAGTATTGTGTATTTTACGATTCGAGTGCGGTTCTGGATTTATCTCACCCCTTTCTATGACATTAAACAGAATATCAGAATAATTAGAATATACTTAGCAAATCCATATGATGTCATCGCACATTCACTATGCCACGGCCGTGGCGTAGTATTGTCACTTTCCAGGGGTGATCGTTGAGAATATTTTCCTAATGTTTTTTCTATGGATAAGCTTGTACCAGGGGTGATATAACGGGTGGTCTATCGTGGTGGATCGGCGTTGGAGAGTGCAGGGCGTTAGACATGCGCTAGGAGAGTGTGCTCACATCGCCGGACATGGCAATGCCCTTGTGGTGACCTCGGCTGTGATTCCTAAAAATACCCCTCCATTGTAAGCAGCTTTTGATGAGATCTGCAGGTAGATTGTGCACAGGGTAATTTAAAGGCACAACAAACAGGCTATTCTGGGGCCCGTTTAATGATCTAGAATCGTACATGTGGGCCCTTTTCTGTATACCATAGAGACCCAGGGACGATGTGGGTAAACTTTGTTCAACACTTATAGACGACCTTATGGATGGCTAAGACTGTCAAGTAACAAACTTGAATATGACTGAAATGATATCCCTTTGTACGAGGTGCAGAAAAGGTCTTATCCTACCCCTATTAAAAAACGCCATAGGTTTAACATTGACTCAATATATTTGACGGAGCGTTGAATAAAGTGTTATTTATGCACCGAGGTGAATACAAAAACGGACCAATCAGGGACCAGATAACGAAAGTAGATCCGGCAGCATTGATAAATGTGGCCATCCTCCGATGAGTGTCAACATGGTGCTAACATGGATAATGGCAAAATTTTCTCTGCGTATCGGTGAGATGGGGTAGGATAAATACGAAACCGAACTTGAGTTAGCCTTCTCAATGTTTATACCACTCTGGTGAGGTCAACTACTCACTACACTCGGCTAACTCTCGTTTGGTTTCTACTAATCCATGTACCATCCTAGATTATTAAACAGCCCCCTGGCCACACCACACCTGTCGTGTAGAAATCATAGTCTGTTTACAGACCGCGCCGCCTAAGGCTTACGGTCTGTAAGGGTCTAACAGAGCAAGGCTCCCATTTGCCAGATCTCTGGGCACTGATTGGAGAAAGAAATTTCTTGATTGGCTGTTCTAATTTTAGTGCAAATTCAAGCCTGAAAATACCACTATTCTGAGAATCATTTTAACTCTCCAAGCTGATTTATTTGGTACAAGCCCAGTAAAAGCTACTCTAGGACCTATGCTTGAAGAGTAACACACTGGTTACTAGAAAATCAATCAGGGTAACTGAGTACCAGCAGAGGCAGGAATCCCTGACTCAAAATGGCAGCTCCTAACAGTCTTAGTTTGAGTCTGTGCGCCCTGGCCCTGGCGACAGCAGACTGTACTAGAGTCTAGTAGAAATCACTGATAACTTTCTGCAGGTCCTGACTGTTGTACTTTTACACCTGTGTTTGGAAATACTTTGAGAGACCCGGATGCGGTGGGGCTCTGTCCTTCCTGGAAGACTCCCGGGTGACTTGATTTATAGACGAAAGTAAGAAAAACCAACTTGTGTCGTAGAGTGAAAGTAGGATACCGTGTGTTCTTAGTCCACGGTTAGGGGCCATCCATAAAGTATGCAGTGAGGAGGGGTGGGGGCAAAAAATCTTATAAATTTTGCACACATCCTTTGCCTAATCTATTGCTGACATAGAAAGGGGAAGGGGTTATTTATGTAAACAAATTCTGGGCACATTGAAATCAAAAAGGTTTTGCGCCTGCTGGATTGTCTCCGCTTTCCCGGTGGGGTGTGGGGGACAGATTCGTGCGGCGGAAAAAAAAATCAAAAAAATCTGGGTACATGCTTTACGAGAGGTCCCTTAAGGGGTGATTCCACCAGGACGTGCGATATATGCCGATCATGGCCGATTTGTTGACTCGCTAGGTCGGGATGAATCGTGTGCGAATATCTGGTTGAATAACTGCAGTGGAATAGCCCCCTTTGAGCCATAATATAGGCTGCACATATAGGGATAAGTGCACAACCAGATCTTACAAGATTTATCCCGATTCATAAAGATGCAGCAAGGTGCTACAAGACACAGCCTGACCTTGCGAGACTAAAAATATCGTGCTGGTGGAATCAGGTTTTTTTTTTAAAAGACATTTATTTATACTGATGTAATGGGGTGGGAATCCAGCAGTGTTCGGACGTTCTATGAAGGTGGTGCGGAGAGCCGATCCTTACTGTGTAGTGGTTCCGGGCAACGCCGCACACAACAGTGGTGCGGCGGAGACCGGGATTACGTAACGCTGGGTATATATACCCAGCATTCATAGTAGGTCGACAGGCTGTCCTCGCGCATCTCTCCCTAAGAGCGGACCCTTTGACCCTCATCTTTGCAGGCAGGTTCTCGTAACCTTCCTGGTGGTTAGGCGAGTCTTTTAGATCTCTCCAGCGTTACCCGGCACACCATGCTGGGGTACTGTACTTGTGGGAAAGATCTTCCAGATCTTTCCGGGAAGTAACTTGTTAATAAACATTCCCGTTTATTAAACACATGAGTTGTGTTTTGTGTTACTAAGTTCATGCAAACCTACCGAAAACCGAACCAACCTACTTAATTGTTCGTAGGGTGGGATCCCGCCAGGAACTAGCGTTCCGGAAAGGGGTCTTCCAACCTGCTAGTCAGGGGGCGACCACCACACTGATTTGAGCTTAGTCCCGAGGGACTGGTCTTAACGCCCAACCAGTTTCTTTTTTGTTACATTCTATTCTTTTTGGTGGTGCCGTTATGCAACATATATACAACAAGATAATAACGTTGAATGCAGAGCAATAATATTAGTACAATTTCTATAAAAAGATGACATGATGCAAAGTACAGTTCAATACCTGTGATATATTCAGCAATAATTTGCTAAATTAAAAAAAAATAGATACAGATAAGATATGATCAAATTGTTATTGTAGAACTGTGGACTAGGTGTCAAGACGGCGGTTTAATATGGAGAGTGGCGGTGAGTTATCTTGTCCCGAAGAACGGTGATCACTACAAGGTCACCACAAGGTCACGTCAAGGTTAAATGACCACGTCTAACTGCGCAGAGGGCGAGAGTTCGTCTCAAACCTCGACCTGCACCTCCCACGTACGAGGCTTCGCTTCTGATTGGATTGTGTTTTTAGAAGGTAAAATTTGTCATTCTCAATCCGTCATCTACAGACAAATCTACCAAAACCAAGATGGCCACCGCTACATATTTACCAGTTTGAACTTGGATTTCAGTAGAATTAATATTTCGCACGGGTGAAATAATCGTTAAAAAATTATGAAATTTGGAAGATACGTATGTTATACACATAATTCTTCGCTGGAAATATGAATAGGATTGAATAAGATCTAGTGCTTGAAAAACACATGTTTATACTGTTACTTTGGTAACCTCTATTTTTTTCATAGTGACACTACTAGGGTGCTAAACAGCCCAATTCTCAGTAGGCTCTAGGCAATATATCTCGCTCTAGCATGAAAGTTCAGGCATTGTACAACGAACGACTACTTTTCTTTGGCAAAGGAAATTCCGTTAAGCTGTTCGTACCTTAAGGATGTTCCGTAGTAAATAACGATCAAAATCTTATCAAACGGGAACTCTCGTTAACTGGTCGCTATGGGAAATAACGGACGATAAAATAGCTTATGAAACGGGTCCCAGGAGCCATGATTCCGTTGTCAATGCGGAACATGTAGTCACTGTAATGAGGGTGGGATGTGGGGTGGGGTAATTCCATTACGTCGCTATACGGCATATAGCCTATGATCCATGGGCGCCGCCATGACGCCCCCCCCCCCCCCCCCCGAGTAGGTGTTCTTCACTAATGGAGGTGAGAAAGTAGGTATTCTTCACTAATGGAGGTGCAAAAGAAGTGAGTGATAATTGGGAAATGTCACAACTCTAGCCTTGCTCACATATTCATATAAAGTGTTTCATATGGAAAATATCATGTCTTGAGTTTAATCATTATGTCATCCTGCTTTGGGATGGGTGTAGAGAGTCAAGGGAACCATGGTAAAATATTGAAAGGCAGTTGAATTTAGTAAGAACAAAGAGCCAGAATACAGGTTTGTTCCCCGACTACCTAGTGACTGCTTCGTGAACTAACAATGGCTCTGTCCCCTATAGGAAATAACGAAATAACGAACGATTATATACATGTAGTTATAAAACGGGCCCCAGGAACCACCTTCTGTCCGGACAAGGACACGATTGCGTTGTCATTGCGGAACATCCTGGACTGATGTCACTGTAGCAGGTAGATGGGAGGTGTGTGTGGGGTGGGGAGAGGGGTGTGTGGTAAGTACAGATCCAAGGTGCGCCTTAAAGTTAGCAACGAGCGACACGTGACTCTCACGAGAAGGTGCGTGACTTGACGAGAAACACGGTGTGGCGAACCCGGCACTGTATCCGTCAAGAACCGGCTGTCATCAATGAGTTATTACTGTACGCCACGCCAAATAGATTTAGTATTCATTGATTTCAAAGCTCCCACTGAGAATGTATACGGCTCCAATAAACCAAAAGCCATTGTTTCTATGCGGTCAGAAACCATAACCATTGGTATATAAACCTTACATTTGTAAGAACCGCATGAAATGAAAAAAAGGAGAAAAAAGTCAAAGCCATTGATAATAATAATAATAATGCTCGCTAATGCTCGTGTATTACTACGCTTCTACCTATCGTGGTTTATGGCCACCAGTTTCACTCTTTGTTGTATATGGTATATCTCTCATTATTCTATTTGTTCCGCTGTATTGTATATCGTATATCTCTCGCTATTCTTTACATTCCGCTGTGTTATATGAAGTATATCATTCGTTATGCTTAATATTACACTCAACGTTACATATCATATTTCGCTCTGTGTTGTATGTTGTATATCGTTCGTTATTCTATATGTTCAGGTTGTATATCAGATATTGCTTGTTATTCTATATGTTCGACTACATGTTGTGCAGTAGAACACCGCCTAATGAACACCCCACATAAGCAGACACCCCACATTAATGGACACTTTTGCTTGGAACAGTTCCATCTATTAGATGTTTAATTTAACCCTGTGTAAGCGGGCACCCCAAATAAGTGGACACTTTTGCCCAGATTGGAGGGTGGCCACTTATGCGGGGTTTTACTGTACAGCATATATCGTTCGTTATGCTGAATGTTATGCTGCATGTTGCATATCATATATTGCATATGTTATTCTATGTTCCACTGTGTTATATATCATATACCGTTTCGTATGCTGCATGTTACGCTCCATGTTATATATCATATTTCGTTCGTTATTCTAACCGTTCCGCTCCATGTTGTATATCGCATATCGCTCGTTATTCTATACGTTCCGGTTATATATATTATACATCGCTCATTATTCTGTAAGTTCGGCTCCATGTTGTATATCATATATTGTTTGTTATGCTAAATGTTATGCTCCATGTTATATATATCATATATCGCTCTTACTCTATACGTTCCGTTTAAATATCATATATCGCTCGCTATTCTAGATGTTCCGCTGTGTTTATATATCATATATTGTTTGGTATGCTGCATGTTACGCTCCATGTTATATATCATACTTTGCTTGTTATTCTAACCGTTCCGCTCCATGTTGTATATCGCATATCGCTCGTTACTCTATACATTACATCTCACATATCGCTCATTATTCTAACCATTCCACTTCATGCTGTATATCGCATATTGCTCGTCACTCTATACATTCCGGTTATATCTCACATATTGCTTGTTATTCTAACCTTTCCGCTCCATGTTGTATATCATATATTGCTCGTTATTCTATATGTTCCGGTTATATCTCACATATCGCTCGTTATTCTAACTGTTTCGCTCCATGTTGTATATCATATATTACTCGTTACTCTATATGTTATATCTCACATATTGCTTGATATTCTAACTGTTCCGCTCCATGTTGTATATCATATATCGTTCCTTTTTCTGTACATTCCGCTCCATGTTATATATCATATATCGTTTGTTACTTTATACGTTCCGGTTATATCACATATATTTCGTTCGTTATTCTGTATGTTCCGCTCCATGTTATATATCATATATCGTTTGTTACTTTATACGTTCCGGTTATATCTCACATATCGTTCGTTATTCCAACCATTCCGCTCTTTGCGGATCACCTCATCATGGTGGCATGTAAAACACGGATCCACCACGATCCCGGAAGTCTCTGAAGCAGACGACATTTGCTACACGTTTTCCCGCCACTCGGCGCCGTGTCAGATTATCACAACGCGTATCTCACCGGGCCCGGCGTGACCATGTTATCTCCACTCACCCCGATACGCTCCGACCACCGGGGGCCCGTTCTATAAACAGAGGGACCGGGCGGGGAACGGTCACGGCTCGTGACGTCACGGGGTCACCCAGGCGTGTCGGGCGTCACGGAGGTGCGTGTTGACGAGAACTGCCTCTCCTCCCCCTTCACCACCACCGCCACCACCCGGCTTACTGTGCCCTATTTCCCCATTGCCGCGGGCAGGGCATGGGGGGGGGGGGCACTCTGTAGAAACATTATAGACCCTATTGAGGTATCCCAGAATACAGTCTGTTTACAAGTCCCGGGGTGCGCTGGTTACCGACGTTGTATGGTGATAGACCCTGAACCGTAACCTGAAATTATTGCAGTTTATCGGTTTTTATAAATTTTCAAATGGGAAATGCGATGTAAGAAATGGAAATTTCAGCTATTTCCATCCATTTAAATCTGAAATTATATTCAGGTTCTTCAAATATAAATGGGAAAAATATGGTTCATGTTGTTGTGGTGAGGCCAGCCAGTCACAAGCGGAACTTGTATTTATCCTGGGTGATAATGGGGAGGCTAGTAACCTCTGGAGGGCGTATAGGATTTTTTTAGAGCGTGCTCACACGGCTATATACGTTGCCTGTAAAAGGTTAGAGTGGTCACATACTCTTTCAGCATGCTGAGAAAAAGATATCTTTTCACTATCTATAGACTTATTAGAGCGTGCTCGCAGGCCGTATATACGTTGCCTATAAAAGGTTAGGTTAGTCATATACACTCTCCGCCTGCTGAGAAAAATCTATCCCTTCACTATCTGCGTGCTATTTGCTGTGCTATTCAATAAGGAGCAGGGTGCCAGTGTCTGAGGGTCTTAGAGGTGTACCCAGCTGACCATGACCAATCACTCAAGACCAAAGTACCTCATTGACCTACTGGTGCTTGATATGTTTTGATCCTAGACTCAGACAGTTAGAGAAATGGCAAGTTTACTGGGTGAAAGTGGGTTACAGAAAATGTAACCCAAACCTTTTAGTTGGTATTTATTTAAAATTGTACCCTCATTCACCAATGATGAACAGTCTATTTGCTCCTATAGTTTATGGGCTGGTTCCACCAACACGATGGTTTTGCCATGTTATATCTTGTTTTATCTCACCCCTGGTATTTTTTCTCCATAGACTTAACATTGGAAACTTGTATCTAACACCCATTAGATATTTAGGAAAAATATCAAATGGGGGATAATGTCACAAATGTTAGCCCATTAGTCAATATTAAGGGTGAGATAAATCCAGAAACCCATTCAAGTTTAGGGTCAGAGCTCGATCCCATCTCATTTGAATCACATAGCAATTCACGCGGCTTCGCCTTGTGAATTACTACGTGATTCAAACTCAATGGGATACGAGCTCAGACCCTAAACTTTCATGGGTTTCCTATACTATATCCTACAGTGTCGTGATACGTCTCACATCCATGCCATGAGATATTGCGCGATGGTTTGTGTAATTTTTGGTGATGATGTATGCAATATATTGTGGCAAGAGCACAGCAAAGGTGCTTAACCAAACTGATAGGGAGCCAAAGTGAACCCGCTGAAACCACAGATACCCACCTATAAAACACCATTTCCGGTGGCCAGTAAGAACGAGGCTTAGTGCTAAAGCTATGGGGGTTTGAGGCTAGACTTATATTTTTGGTCCCGTTTGTTGCTTTTGAGGTGGAGTTTATAACTATCGTCTCCGAATAACTTTGTTTCAAAACTACGATAACAGTTGTTAAGTTTATTAAAAATTTGGATCTAAAAGATTGGTGAATGTGACATATAATCTTGAACCTACATAGTCAAAGTACTGAGCACCTATACCCGGAAATAGTATTTTGTGACCGGCTATCTGTGGTTGCAACGGGTTCACTTTGGCTCCCTATTGGTATGCGGCAAAAATGCTGTGTTATTTAAAAAAAATGAATTTATGTGCGATTTGATAGTATACAACTTCGATCTGTCATCAACGCATGTGACAGGTTTACCCACTACACTTATATGTCAATATACATTTCTTCGTCACATTTACATGTATAACACAACATAACATAACTATTAAATTACTTATTACTAAAGCAATAACAACTAAGCATTAGAGTTGTTATTGCTTTAGTAATAAGTTATTTAATAGGTATTTGATATATCTGGGTATATCTTGTTATATCTTACAGTGTTGCGATATGGCTTACCTCCAATGCAGTGTCACATTGCACACGATGTTTGGTGCTCCACGACCACGACACCTCTTGATCTAAGACTGACATATCGCGGCATATTGTAATTTATTGTGGCAAGAGCATGGCAAAGGTGCTTAACCAAACCGATGGTTAGCAGCAAAAATGCACATGATTGCACGAAAGCTAGTGAGATTTAGCAAGACAACCAAGTCGTGACAAATCTTGCTATATGTTGTGTATTTGTTGAACCTGCCCTTAACTATTGTATTGGTGGAACATAACTGTTATTTTCCACAGAGAAGGGGAGAGAAAGAGATAGAGAAAGAGATAGGGAGAGAGAGAGAGAGAGAGGCAGAAAGAGGAAGACAGACGGAGAGGGAGAATGACAGACAGAGGGAGAAAGTGACAACAAGAAAGGTAGAGATATAGAAAAAGAAAAACAGAAAGATAGAGAAGCAGAATCAGGAGGAAAAAGAGAAAGAGAGCAAGGGATAAAGACGGACAGAGGCAGAGAGGTAGGTAGAGAGGCAGACAGAGAGGCAGAGAGAGAGGCAGAGAAGAAAACAGAAATAGACAGGCAGAAAGAGAAGCAGAAGTAAGAGAGGCAGAAAGAGAGACAGATGCAAAAGGAGAGTTAGAAAGAGAAAAGGTAGAAAGAAAGAGAAAAAGAGAGGCAGAGAGAGAGAGAGAGGGGGCAGAAATAGAAGAAGTGAGAGAGGCAGAGGGAGAGAGGCAGAGAAGAAAACAAAAATAGAGAGGCAGAAAGAGAAGCAGAAGTGGGAGAGGCAGAAAGATGGACAGAAGGACAGAGATAGAAAGTCAGAAACAGAAAGAGAGGAAGACACAGAGAGAGAGAAATAGCTAAACAGAAGAGAGTCAGAAAGGGAGAGGCAGACACAGATACAGAGAGAGATGCAGAAAGAAAGACAGGAGGAGAGGCAGAAGGAGAGGCATGGAGAGTGAAATACACAGAAAGAGAGAGGCAGAAAGAGGGACAGACAGAAAAAGAGGGGCAGAAAGAGAGGCAGACACAGAGGCAGAATGAAATACAGACAGAAAGACACCCAGACAGAAAGAGAAAAATGGGAAGAGAGAGAGAGACAGAAAGAGAGAAATTGGAAGAGAGAGGCAGAAAGAGAGAAATGGGAAGAGAGAGGCAGAAAGAGAGAAATGGGAAGAGAGAGGCAAAAAGAGAGAAATGGGAAGAGAGAGGCAGAGAGAGAGAGAAATGGGAAGAGAGAGGCAGAAAGAGAGACAGACAGAAAAAGAGGGGCAGAACGAGCGGCAGAACGAAATACAGACAGAAAGACACCCAGACAGAAAGAGAGAAATGGGAAGAGAGAGACAGAAAGAGAGAAACATAAAGAGAGAGGCAGAGAGAGAAATGGGAAGGGAGAGGCAGAGAGAGAGAAATGGGAAGGGAGAGGCAGAGAGAGAGAAATGGGAAGAGAGAGGCAGAAAGAGAGAAATGGGAAGAGAGAGGCAGAGAGAGAGAAATGGGAAGAGAGAGGCAGAAAGAGAGAAATGGGAAGAGAGAGGCAGAAAGAGAGAAATGGGAAAAGAGAGGAAGAGAGAGAGAAATGGGAAGAGAGAGAGAGAGAGACAGAGAGTCCATATGTGAGTTAATATTTTATTTATCTAATAAACAGATAATGTTTAAATTATTAGAAATCATTATCATAAATAGAATTGCATATATGATTATACATATTAAAATCAAGTATTATGAAATGGAATAAGAAAGCTTAAATACAATGAGCATCAGATATACATACAAAAGGTAAGACCCATTATATGTAGATATATATCAGTGCGACACTTGCATGAATTGATATTTGTATATGGCAAGTTCTTATTGGCTTTAGCCACAGGCATTCCATGATCATTGCCTCAACTTTTCTTTATAGCACATGTTTTGTTGCCAAAGTAGCTCCAGGTAAAGAACTGTAAATCAGCAAATCACAGATGGAAACATGACTAATATTCTGTAATATTCGGGGAAGGACGGATTGAGGGTAAGGTTCACCGTTATTTTGACACTTTTATTTGCCAATTTCTACATTACACTCATAGGCAATAAAGTTGAAGAGGACTCGTACACAACATCATGCTATGTTTCTTATAAGAGGCATACTCTACAATTTACGATGGCGCCACCTGGTGATTTTTGAATATTGTCAGTTATCAATTATTATTGGTTCTTTGTGATTCATTCTGATTCTGAATGTATGAAAAATTATATTTCGTCCAGTTTATCAAAACTTAATAGGTAAAATAGGCCAATTTACACTTGCTTGATTTACATAAGAAATGTACTGAAAAATAAGGTTTTCTTCAATTCTTTCAGAAACAGAGATAGTGACCTATAGTTTTTAAAGCTTAAATGTGTAGTAATATAGGTCTACTATATTCTGTGACAGTTTAAGGAAAATGACATGGGGTTTACTATGTGAAAAGAAACTTTTTTGGGAATTTCTATATATTCTATATGAGATTAACATAATATTGATCTTTAAATCAAAATATTGCACGGTGACGCCCATTTTAAAAGTTAGATATGTGTCCTAGAACACTTAGAGATCATCATATTCAATTTTCAGGAAAATGACACGTTGTAGAATTCCATGGGTCTCAGCACCACCCATGGCCTACAACTTTAACTTAAACAATTTTCTTCTCATCCTCAGTGGGGAAGCAGGAAACACAACCGCCAGGGAGTAGAGTCAAAGCAAGAATCCTTTATTTTCATCCACAGGGAGGGACAATCAGCAATAATGTATGCAGCCTCTTCTTGGTGACTGCAGGTTGAGATACCATTCCTTATACAATTACCCCAACAACTAATGAGGCTCAGCATATTCATGAGCCCTCCAAGGCTCTAGTGGTGGCTTAAAATAAATAATAACACGTAGGGTGGAGGCAGCACTCAGGGCTATAAGCTGCATCTATATAGCAAAGAACACTATAAAACAAACACTGAAACTTATAAGTTCATAAAAGAAATAGTAATTATAATCTTATCATAGCATAATTAGAACTACCAATATTACAACATAGTGGAAATATAAACTTCCAATCTCACAAATGTAGGCCATAGAATTGTCAATATTCTACAACGTGTTTTAATATTTAAGAAAATTGTCGGATATGCCTTTAAACACTCACTGTTTGAGGAGAGTTGTGGAACTAAAACTCGACCTCTTTCACTTCAAATGAGTCTTCAAATTTTACTGCGCAATCCATCCGTAAATTCTACGATTCCCTTCCTTAGACCTTCTTACTCATTTAATTTGTCCCAAGGAGTATAATTCTCATATAATTCTCATATAATTCTCATATAATTCTCATATAATTCTCATATAATTCTCATATAATTCTCATATAATTCTCATGTAATTCTCATGTAGTTCTCACTATTTATAGGCTTGGAAAGAGATATCGTTTATCCTTTAGGAGATCAATTCAAATATGGATTATAGTTCAATTATTATAATATTGATATTGATGTTTAGCCACGTTTACTATTATTTTTCCTTTAATGTTTTTTTTATTATATAATGTATTCTGAATGAATATATACATATCATGTATTAAAATATGAAATATAACACTATTATAAAATTACTCCTTTTGAGGAAAAAAGAGGACATTTTTTTTCAATTTCCTTATGATGTAGCATTAACCAAACATCAAAATGTCTGTAATTCTAAAATTAACAATGGAACTAGGTCAATATTTCACATTGATATCAATCATATTTATTTGATAGTACCCCCCCCCCACCCGACAGCAGAAGACAGACACAACAGAGCAGGAACACGACCTAAAGCCCTGTGGCTGCATTCGTAAAGCCACATCGTATGCATGACTACCTCCAAGGCCCTCCTGCCAACCATGGTGACAGTCGTTACGAATGCATCCAACCCCCAAGAAATCACATATCAAAGACCTATGAAGTATCAAATATATACCCGGAGAGTGTATATGGCTTTATACCCAACGCTCGTGGGGTATTTTCCGCGAAGGGACGGGGGCGGGGTCGGTTGGCGACGCCGGTTGGGGAATTTCCTAACGCAGCCATGGCCGTATTAGCATCCGGGGTTTATTTATGCGCGGTGCTGGGAGCGCAGTCACCGCCACACTCTCCAATCATAGCTCCTGCGCTCTACTTCCCGCTGGGAGAGTGTCACCACCACCACGACCACCACCGGCAGTTGGCTGAGTCAGAGACCAAACCACCGCTAGGTCCAACAGCGCACACCGCCACAAGGGGATAAATAGACAGGGCCAAACACGCCGGTTACAAGCCAGTCAGACGCGCACGAGACGCTGCAGAGACACACCGGGAACGCTCGCGCTGCGTTTCTCGTCTGGGTGGAGTAAATAATAATCACAACCAACCGGCAAGCCACCAACCAACCAAGCACCACCACACCGGTACAGCAAGACTGGATTTGGATTTACCCACTGTCACCTGTGTACATCCAATCATAACGCTCCTTACATCGCCGTTTTGATTGAGAAATCTTCATCGCAGACGACATTTATCGGTACCTTTATAACACACACACACACACACACAGAACGCTGCCAACATGAACGGAGTGAAGGGAGGCGCTGGGGCGGAAGGTGATATGCGGGCATGGACGATTGGCCTGATCAACGAGAGCGGGCATTATCTGACCGCCGAGTCGTTCGGCTGTAAGATCAACGCCTCCGCCACGAGCATGAAGAAGAAACAACTGTGGGTCCTGGAGCACGTCAGCAAGGACAAAGACGACATGGAGATGGTTTACCTGAAGAGCAACAACAAGAAATACCTGACCTGCGACTCCAAAGGCAATGCGAAATGCGACGAGCCGTCCCGTACGGACGATGCGCTCTTCGTGGTTGTTTACTGCCCGGTCACTGGACGATCCGCCTTTAGGAGCAAGAACCATGGGCTGCACTTCGGCGGGCAGGAAGACTTCCTCAAGTTTGACACGAAGGTAGAGTGGTGGACGGTCCGCTTCGCCATCCACCCCCACATTAACCTCCGTAATATCAGCCGTAAAAAGTACGCCTTCCTCAACGCAGAAGAAGAGAAGATCTTCGTGAGTAAGGTGATCCCTTGGGGAGCGGAGAGCTTGATCTCTATCGAGTTCCTGGAGAAAGAGGGGAAGTATGTGCTGCGAGCGCTCAACAACAAGTACATGGATTATGACGGAGGGTTGAATGTGAACCCCAGCCCCAACTGTCTGTATAGTATAGAGCTGAAGGGGGCAGGGCTGGCACTGAAGGCGGCTGACGGGAAGTACCTGATCCCAGACGGCACCGTGGGAGAACTGAAGTGTAAGGCCAAGGGCAAGGGCAAGGGAGGTGGATCGGCCAAGGATGAGATCTTTACCCTGGAGGATAGCCACGCGCAGGTGTATATCACGTCACATACGGGGAGGAAGGTGTCAACTAAACAAGGTAAGGTGATAACACACTCAGAAACCACACAAACTCTCACCACACACTCCATACAACACACACACACACTCAGAGTCGTTCACTCAGACATACAGGTGTATATCACGTCACATACGGGGAGGAAAGTGTCTACTAAACAAGGTAAGGTGATAACACACTCACAAACCACACAAACTCTCACCACACACTCCATACAACACACACACCACACACACGCACTCAGAGTCATACACTCAGACATACAGGTGTATATCACGTCACATACCGGGCAGAAAGGTGTCTACCAAACAAGGTAAGGTGATAATATTCACCTACACTCACACATACCTCCCCTACTCACACCACACAACACACACACACTCACCACCCACTCCATACAACACACACACACACACACACCACACACTCAGAGCTATACACTCAGAGCTATACACTCAGACATACTCAGGGAGTAAGGTGTCCACTAAACAAGGTGAGGTGTCAACGCCCACACCCAACACACAGTACCTCACCTAGACAGGATAACCAGCCCTGTCTATCAAACAGGGATAGGGGTGAATAATTTACCTATCCCTCATGATTCCACTCTTTGGGCCCTCTTTCTGGTGACTCTATGCACCTCCCCCATAAAAAATCCCAACTAAAAAAAAAAAAACCACAAAAAACCCCCAAACAAACACTCAAAGTCACTGGAGCTTCTACATGGTGATTCTATACACCAGGAAAATTAAAAAAAACAAAAAACAATAAAAACAACCCCTACAGTGTGTAACTATACACCCCGCAAAACACAACGACTAGGGTGTCCTCCATAGTGCCTACAGTCACTATTCCCCCAACCCACACACTCCCTAGATCTGTCATGGTGTATCTATATCCCCTCCCACACACACACCCACTGGGCTCTTACAAAGTGTATCTGTATCTCCCCTTATTATATGTTTTGTATAAACTAAGCCAGTATAAATTGAGGATCATTCACTCCAATAACACAGCAGGTTGAACCTCCTTACAGACCCTCAGCCCAAGTGTCACCAGCCTTGTCCCAACAATAGAGATAATGTGTGAAATTCATGCCAATACTCATGTGTTTTCCCATGTTTTCCCAGTCTCTCTGAGGCAGTACATTTCACATGAAGAATTTATGTACCTTATCACCTGACCCCAACTGACTTCCCTGAATACACACTCCCCCCAGACATTATTGAGAAGGTTTAACACAAAATAACATCTAATTCACATGATGTGATTAAAGGGGGTTCATGGGTGGATTACAGGGAATTGATCAACAGATTATGACCAACATCTAGATTAGGCTTCATCTGGGTAGCAGTTACTGACCACCCAGAACTGTATCCTACCTGGGATCTGGACTCCCCACTCACCCTCCCATAGTCCGCGTTAACTAGGCTTAATACACAGGTTCCATTTCCTAAGCTGTTAACTCCCCTGAACGGATTATAATCGTCAACTGGCTGGCTAGGGTTTACCTAATAACACCATAATGGTTGTGTTATATAAGACTCCACAATTATATTATGTAATAATATATAACATGCAATCGTCGGGGTTAGGGCAGGGGACATGGCCTATCCTCATGGGAGAATAGCAACAGATGAGAGAAAAGTACTGAAGCATATCTAGCATAGTGCTAGCGAAAGATGAAATTATGAAAACACCAATAGAACTGAAGTATGTCTAGCATGGTGCTAGCGACAGATGAGATTATGATAACACTAATAGAACTGAAACAAATCCGTATACGTTGGGTCCATACAGAGTTCCTATAGGCAAAATGTGTATTAGGCGGATAATACAACATATCCGTATGTGCCGGGTATGTCTATACATAGTTCCTATAGGTTTACTATGGACACTTTGTATCAGGTGGATGATAAAACATCCGTATACCTTTGGTATGTCCATACAGAGTTCCTATAGGTTTACTATGGATACTTTTATATCAGGTGGATAATAAAACATCCGTATAAGTTAGGTATGTCCATACAGTGTTCCTATAGGTTTACTATGCACACTTTATAGTAGATGGGTAATATATATCAGTATAGGTCTGCTATGCCCACACTCAGTTCCTCTAGGCTTACTACACATACTTTGTATCAGGTGGATCATGCAGTGTACTATTTGGCTTCCTGTGTTGACCCTGAATCGTGGTCTGTGCCCCTCCCTGGTGTTGGCAGGACGGTCTGCTCCACACAAACCTGCACCAACACCCTCCCACGTCTACAGGAAACAACCAGTCCTGGTTGCGTGCGCACATAGACCTGTGGGAATCTCCCGGGGCTGGCTTTGTACTTCCGGTCGTACAGAATTAGAGTAAGGAGCTCCATTGAGAGGCACCTCTCCTCTGATTACTTCCTAGACTTGCTCAAGTCTTTGATTATGAACATTCATTAAATGATTAAACACGATCAGTATAAAGTTCGCTATAGTATGTATCCTTCTCTGACTGGCCCTGTATCCCAGCGAGGAGGGTAGCCAAAGGATGGAGGGAATGGAGCCAGTCTAATTATTTCCCTGAGACCATGTTAACATTGCCTTCTGATACACACCTAGCTTTTTATCTCACCCCTGGTACATGTTTAGCCATAGAAATAACATCAGGAAAAAATTGATACCTTTATAAAGTCCACATAATGGACGGAACGTCGGTTCCTGAATAAAACGTCAGTTCTTTACAAAGGTGTCTCATGTAGTTGTACTGTTTTTCCATTTGAAATATTAGGAAAAATACTCAACGATCACTCCCGTAAAGTGATCATACTACACCACGGCTGTGGCGTAGTGAATGTGAGATGAAGTCATATAGATTCTTTAAGTATATTCTAATTATTCTGATATTCAGATGCTATTTAATGTCATAGAAAGGGGTGAGATAAATCCAGAACCGCACTCAAATGGTAATGTGCTGTAATCGTCACTCGGGTTCGCCTCATTGATGATTGCGGGCCATCCAAACTCGTGGAGTATTGTCTATTCATACGATTCTCGAAGCAGTTCTATATACAGATTAATCCAATAATTCCGAGTGAACTTCCAGAAGCCAATAACCTACTCGGGGAATATCCTGCGAGTAATTACACAATGATGGCATCATACTGGTGGTGTGCCAATATGAGCGGATCGTACATTGATTATTAAACTATACACGGGTCATTGAGGTAGACATGAAGGGCAGGAACTGAGGATACGCTCCATTAAGTGACATTCAAATTGCTGCTCTATGATTATCCGTGTGGCACTCTGTATCGTGACTCATTAATATGCGGCAAATTGGTCTTTGTTTGTAAGTGATTTGAATGACACATCAGGGGAATATAAACGTTGAAATGATTCAGTATATGGGCTGGTGCGAATCAATCAACACACACTATCGTCATCGTTTAGAAAAATAAAATTTAAAAACCCTACAAAAATAATAAAAAAAATTGACAAAAATGATACTCATTAAATGCTGTTAGCTGTAGAATAGTACTACATACATAAAGGATGCTCCTAGTCGTAGTGGTTATTATATCATAATGGATCAGTGCTAGTAATAATCTAAAGAAGAAACCAACATGTTTTGGTCAAAGTTGTTGTTCTCCACGAGTTTGATGCAGAGTGATATGAACGAGGCGACAGCCAAATAAATATCACTTAACATTTAAAGTTGGAGAACAATGACTTTGACCAAAACGAGTTGCTTTCTGTATTTATCTCACCCCTGTACACACTAAAAGAATTGATATTGCACAGGATCTAGACCATGGAGAACGGGCTACAATACTCGTATGGGCATGGAGAACGAGTTCCCAATATTAAACCTATGGAACAAAAATACCAGGGGTGAGATGAATTACTAAACATCCTCATAATAAAAAAATACACTTAGAAATATCGCCGTTTGGTGGATGAATGAAATATATAAAGGGAACAGCTGTACATGCCGCCCTCTGTACTGGGCGGGTGCCAGTGGGTATGAAGTTCATCGTTTCTGACATTACGGGAGGTGTGCCGTACCCATTCCAGGACCAGAGGCACAGAACTGAGGCCTCTCTGTCTGATCGGTGGTCCTTGTGCCAGCCGTGAGATATGTATAGACCCCCGACCCGCCACACACCAGCGCCCACTGCAGGAGCTACCACCGCGCCCCTAGCGGAGGCTGATCAAACGCTGAAGCCATTGCTGGTTCCCCCAGTAACCATAAAGTGTGTTATTATACACCGGAATACTACCCACTGCTAGGGGTGCAGTATATATAATGTTCGGGCTTACTGACACGAAGTGAATATTCGGGCACACTGTGTCCGTATTGTACTGTTTTTAGTTGTATGATAATAAGAAATTATTTTTGTCAGAAATCTGCAAGTGGAAACATTCACTCGGCTGTTTTTTGGTCGAAGTTGTCATTCTCCACGAGTTTGATGCGGAGTGATATGAAATACATGTAGTTGGAGAATTACTTCTTTGACCAAAACGAATTGCTTCCAGTATTTATCTCACCCCTGTACACACCAAAAGAATGGACGACACAGAGGATATTGCCCATGGAGAACAGGCTGCAATACTCGTAGGGGCATGGAGAACGAGTTCCCAATGTTAAGCCTCTGGGACAAAAATACCAGGGGTGAGATAAATGAGCGTTATCTTCATGTCTTCCCTGGTTTATGGCAGAAAACTCGTGTAAATAACCTTGACCAGATCCTCTCTGTTATATCAATATAAAAAACCTTCTTCACCTTAGCTGCCAATTCTTATAAAGGGTGTAAAGGGTGTTTTATATAAAAAAGGATCATAAAAAAACGAGGAAAACCATGACTGAGAGAGCATAATTGTTGTATGTCATGGAAAAGTTTGGGAAAATGTATGGGAAGAGAATATACCATTGTATTTTTTAGTTATGCTGAAAAAAGGTTTTGCTAACAAAAAAACAAAATATATATATATATAACGCAATATCATTCGTATGGAAACTCTAAGGGTATCTGTTTACCTACATCAGGGATTAATATAATAACCCGTTCTTCACCGATTCAGAATTTAATTCAACTTCATCATGTCGGTTTAAAAAAAACACCATGAAACTTCTTCTTGGATGAAAGAAGGCAAGAAATCAGTAAAGGAGGTTGTCCTTTGATAACATCTCTCTTATCTTGTCTCGATTATGGAGGTAAAGATAAGGAGAGAGACAATAAAAAGGAGATAGGAGAAGGAAGCTACTGGCCTTGAATTTTTTTTATTAGACTTTGCGATAGGAACTGATGGGTATTCCCAACGAGTATGGAGAATATTTATATTATTTCTCTTCATCTCACCCATGGTTTCTGTCTCCATAGATTTAACATTGGGAACTCGTATCCATCGCCCATACGATATTTAGGAAATATGTCCAATGGGGAATTATGTCACAAATATAAGCCCATTAGTCAATGTGAAGGGTGAGATAAATTCAGAAACCTATTCAGGTTTAGGATCAGAGCTTGATCCCAACCCGTTTGAGTTGCTACATAATTCACGCGACTTCGCCTTGTGAATTACTACGCAATTCAAACTCGATGGGATATGAGCTCTGACCCTAAACATTCATAGGTTTCCTCTTATAGTATACGTTGATATTCCTCACCATAATTTGTTGAAAGATCTCTAATTACAAGTGACTGTTCAAACCCTCATCTGGCCATCTGGTCTCAAGTACCAACACTCAGGGGGGAGAGCGCCTCCTTGCTAAGACTCCGCTGGGAGAGTCTCTCCTTGCCTCGCGGTATTTTGAAGAATAACTGCCAAGTGCCTGGGTTCAATTTGGTCGGCAGTTTGTGACATCACAAGGCTCTCCAGTGGTCAAGCCTCGCTCTGGCGGCATGACGTCACAGAGCGTCTGATGACGTCATATATAGGTCAGAGCCTTCTCCTCGGGGTAGGTGTGTCTGGAGTAGGCTGACAGAACGATATAAACTAAACTATACTCTGTCCAGCACAAGTTGTCCCTGGAGAGTTGTGTCATGGTTTCTTCCTCAAAATCACCACTCGAGGGATCTGCGATTTGTTTACAAAACTGAGCTGGGAAATCTCTTGGCATTTAATGAAATAAGAAAGCATTGAGACTTTACATTCGGTATATCTTCACTTGGTAGCATCCATACTCGTTGTTGACATTTGGTAATCTAATATTATATTCTGGTGTTAATTGGCACCATATAATTTTTAATTCTATGAGAATCGTGAATTTATGTTTGAGATTTGCGCCAATATGTACGGAACAGAGTATAGACGTTAAGATGAAGACGTGGATGTAAGCTGGGCGCTGATTGGTCAGTCTGGGTAAGTGGACGCAGGCACGGGGGAATACACATACAGGGGTTAGTGTATTAACTGGTAAATAGTCACACATGGACTAAGGAACCCTTCACCAGACCTGCCACTGAGCAGAGAGATTTATGCTAGGGTTACACTATGTTCCCAGCACCCCCAGGTCACCATGGCAGCCCCATTTCACCAAAACTTAGGGCACCGTTGTAGATGGCACAGAAGCCTAAATATGCGTTGACACTATGATCCCGGCAGCCATGGTTTGAGGATATTCAAGGGCCCCGTTTTGACCACGGTGCCATGCCCGGCCGCCTACGTTCTGTCACGTCCATCACGTTCTGTCTAACAACAAACAAACTATCACGTTCTGTCCACGGTTCCCTGCACGGCCGCCTACGTTCAGTCACGTTATGTGGCATTTATCACGTCCCGGTACGGTTCCCATTAACACCTAGTAGTACCGGGACAAAATCTTTGACAGCGCTTTGCATCGTCCCGTAGACTACCGGTGGTTAGGGTGAGCTACGGTTATTCACGTTTCGCAACACCGTCCCCCTACGCTCTACCACGTCCACCCCGGTGCTCCACGGTGCCCCTCTACCGGGTCGCTGGGACTACCAGGGACATAGTGTAAATGTAGAATAAAGTGCTGATTCCAACACAAGATACAGCGAGATTAGTCTCGATTTGGTTGTCTTGCAAAATCTTGCTAGGTTTTGAATAATCGCATGCATATTTGCCACCATGCATTGGTCTGGTTAAGCACCTGTGCCATGTTTTTGTCACGATATGCCGCGGTATGCTGAGATATGTCGGGAATAGATCTTGAGGCGTAGCGGTAGTGGAGCACCAAAATATACACGCAACATTGTGAAAAAGTACACATATCATCGCACGCGATGTATCGTGACAAAGGAGGTACAACATATAGCGACACTGTAAGATATAACAAGATATACCACAGCGAAGCCATCTGTTGGTGGAACCAGCCCTTAAAGCATACTCTAATCTCTTTGCACTGGGACGGAAGCATGCCGTGTGGAGAGGCACTCGTGGACTGACTTCACTCAAAGCCACACTTGTTCTGCATGGTCTGTGAGAAAATCCCCTTCACTGTAACTCCCGCTCACACAAGGGGAAGCCAACATCTCATTTTTTTGCACCAAAATAAACAATGGAAAAAGATAGGAGTTCTCCACCTTTGGATTCATAAACTAGAGCAGCATTGTTTTCCATTTTCACTTTGGTTTTTTCTGGGATTTGTTTTTTTCAAGATGCATTTGATAAAGGATACACACTTCGATGTACACAATACTCGATGGTGTTTGACCAGGCCTGGTGTAAAACAGGAGTAGTTTACACGTAGTAATACATGAGAGATAGCGACTGTATGACAATGTCAACAACGAGTGGTGTACAGAACAAGCTGGTCACAAAACTATCGTCTGGTGTATTTATCATTCACATTCACCACAAATTAAAACCAGGAAATACCATGATAAGAGTAAACGTGTTTACTAAGCCCACAAGGATGGCCATTCGAGGTCTTTTGTACCAGAAAATACATCCTGGCGGAGGGACATATTTTGTGGGACAAAACGCAGAGAATTGCATTCCTACGGCCTCAGTAACTACGTTTCCTCATTATTATATACCTAAATATCATAAAAACGCCATTTTATGTACTTACGAAGTACACTACGGGCACAGTGCGCCCGAACATTCACTACGGGCACAGTGCGCCCGAACATTCACTACGTGCACAGTGCGCCTGAACATTTATTACAGGCACAGTGAGCCAGAACATTCACTACGGGCACAGTGCGCCCGAACATTCACTATGGGCACAGTGCGCCCGAACATTCACTATGGGCACAGTGCGCCCGAACATTCACTACGGACACAGTGCGCCCGAACATTCACTACGGGCACAGTGCGCCCGAACATTCACTTCGGGCACAGTGCGCCCGAACATTCACTACGGGCACAGTGCGCCCGAACATTATTTATACTGCACCCCTAGCAGTGGGTAGTGTTTCATAGACGTGTATACACCCAGGAAATACCATGTTATAGGATCTACTATGTCTGGCAGTTGGGACGATTTCTTTTCTCTTCATGTACAGAGTGACTAGAAATCTGAATGATAGAATAATAAAATCTACCTGAGGACCATCATTGTGCTCTGATCTGTGAACGCAAATCATTATCCGCAGTCTATTCTGAGCTAATCCATGAATATAATCCATGAGGTATATTTAGACTCGAAGGCTCCGACCCAAATGCCAGCACTCAAGGGTTTTCAGTAAAACTAGAAACAACTATCACCAGGAAAAAGTGGAAATCAAAATGGCGGGTGTATAATAGTGGTGCCGAGAGGCTGCCTGCACGTAGCGACAGGCAGATTGTGAAATGTTAAGAGCAGGAATTCCTTAGGGATTAACATTTGGCAGGGCGTACCATGACTGCCAGCTTAACCCTGTGCCACTCGAGCTGGACAAGTTGGGCAGTGACCAACAATAATATCCTCAGAAACTCCTTACTGCCTCCTCAGTCTGAGAGAATACTGTAAATGTATATCGCAGAGGAGGAACCGACTGAAACATGTACCTATGTATTGAATAGTAATTTCTGTTCTCAGTTGAGTTGAAACATCAATATTCAAAAGGGAATGTATGGACACATGTGTAATATCAACATTTAACAAATAGCCAAAGTGATGTAGCCAATACAACTCAACAACTTCCTAGATGTTGGTTTGGTGATTGGTTTAATTAGAACAACATATGTACAACGTTTCGGCTTTTATAGTAGCATTTTCCAAGTCAAACAAATTTAAAGTTTAACAAATATCATTGCTATTTAAAACGTCAGTGTTTCTACAGAAAGTATCAGTGAGGGGAGTTGGATGTGGGTGTGTCTGTGGCTTCATGGCAATGCAGTTGAGTATAGAGTGAACTGGCTTCAGTCTCTTGAGTCCTACCTGTCTACCTACCCCACCCCTCCTAGACTAGCTCAAGTCTTTGATTATGAACATTCATTGAATGTGTAAACTTCCCTTGGCAAGTTCAGGAAGTCTTTGATTATGAACATTCATTGAATGTGTAAGGTTCCCTTGGCAAGTTCAGGAATCAAACTTTGTCAAGCAGGGTAAGGGGGAGTGTAGGGGGAGGGGTAAGGCTGGCAGGGAGTGTAGGGGGAGGGGTAAGGCTGGCAGGGAGTGTAGGGGGAGGGGTAAGGCTGGCAGGGAGAGGTGGGTAGGACGCAGGGACAGGGACTGAAGCCAGTCTACACCCCTCCTTGCCAGGACCAACAACCTAGTCTAGTCTCCAAAACTGAGAATGTGTCTTAAATTCTCATACTTCCACACGCATATTAAATGACATTTGATTATAAAATATTCAACTTGTTGTGGATGGTGTCGAAGCTTGACCCCGCTGTGTCAGTTATTATAAAACTATGAATGATAAACCTGACTTTGAACACTTCCTTCATATAAAATATGAATATCTTGAACGCCTTTCTACGTGGACCGAGCTAAGAAATAATGCTTATATTGTAAATTCCTAATCAAACAGTCTATAGCATGATAAAATCCTGAATGATAAACTTGACTTTGAACACTTCCTTCATACAGAATATGAATATCTTGGAGCTCCTGTCCACTTGGGACTAAACTATTAAAGCAGTACTGCGTATACTGTAGATTCCTAATCAAACAGAGCAGTCTATCTTGATAAAATCCTGAATGTTGAACCTTCCTCTGAACACTTCCTCCATACGGAATATGAATATCGCGAACTCCGTGTGGTCCCAGCTCAGCACTGAGTTGTGAAGCCCCATGACTAAGTGGTGAATCAGCCATACAGAACCCCCTCACACACAGAGGCCCTGTGGTCACGCTCCACTGACCCTGACCTTGTTAGACGGTCCGTGAAAGGACAGGAGAGGGGGGGGGGGAGTAGAAGGGTGGGGTGTGTGTGAGGAACAGGCCAGACTGGCTTCAGTCCCTATATCTCACCCCTGGTACAAGTTTAGCCATAGTAATAACATTAGAAAAAGAATACTCAACGATCACCCCCGTAGAGTGACAATACTACGCCACGGCCGTGGATGTAAGATGATGTGATATGAATTTGCCAAGCACTCGTTTTGATGCGCCGGAATCATCACTCGTCTTCACCTTAAAAAAACCCCTTTTCTGTTCGCCAACGAGGCCCAGGGACGATGTGGGGTGATTCCTGGGCCAGTCAGGGGAAGGTTGTATACTATAATGTACTTTATTCTAATATTGTTAATGAATATTCATAATCAGAGACTTGAGCACGTCTAGTAGCGGGGGTGAAGGACCGCCCCCACGACCGTCTATTTACCGCCCTTATATGGGCATGCCCTTATATGGGCATACTGCTGATGACCTACCTTCTGCTGGGTACCTGTGCTGGCACGCCGGCGACTAGCGATGTCCAACATGGCTACCGTGCACCCGTCTGGACCAAGCAACATGTACATACCTCACACAAACAACCCCCAGTCAGTCATTACTCAGGTACATACCTCATACAAACAACTCCCAGTCAGTCATTACTTAGTTACATACCTCACACAAACAACTCCCAGTCAGTCATTATTCAGGTACATACCTCATACAAACAACTCCCAGTCAGTCATTACTTAGTTACATACCTCACACAAACAACTCCCAGTCAGTCATTATTCAGGTACATACCTCACACAAACAACTCCCAGTCAGTCATTATTCAGGTACATACCTCATACAAACAACTCCCAGTCAGTCATTACTCAGCTACACACCTCACACAAACAACTCCCAGTCAGTCATTAAACAGCTACATAACTCACACAAACAACTACCAGTCAGTCATTAAACAGCTACACACCTCACACAAACAACTACCAGTCAGTCATTACTCAGCTACACACCTCACACAAACAACTACCAGTCAGTCATTACTCAGTTACATACCTCACACAAACAACTCCCAGTCAGTCATTACTCAGTTACATACCTCACACAACAACTCCCAGTGTGTCATTACTCAGCTACATACCTCACACAAACAACTCCCAGTCAGTCATTACTCAGTTACATACCTCACACAAACAACTACCAGTCAGTCATTACTCAGTTACATACCTCACACAAACAACTACCAGTCAGTCATTACTCAGTTACATACCTCACACAAACAACTACCAGTGTGTCAGTATTCAGGTACATACCTCACACAACAACTACCAGTCAGTCATTACTCAGTTACATACCTCACACAAACAACTACCAGTGTGTCAGTATTCAGGTACATACCTCACACAACAACTCCCAGTCAGTCATTACTCAGTTACATACCTCACACAAACAACTACCAGTCAGTCATTACTCAGTTACATACCTCACACAAACAACTACCAGTCAGTCATTACTCAGTTACATACCTCACACAACAACTACCAGTCAGTCATTACTCAGTTACATACCTCACACAAACAACTCCCAGTCAGTCATTACTCAGTTACATACCTCACACAAACAACTACCAGTCAGTCATTACTCAGTTACATACCTCACACAACAACTACCAGTCAGTCATTACTCAGTTACATACCTCACACAAACAACTCCCAGTCAGTCATTACTCAGCTACATACCTCACACAACACCTCTCCACACTCACACAACTCAGAATGTGTCATTACTGAGGTACATACCTCACACAAGAACTACCAGCGTGTCATTATTCAGGTACATACCTCATACAACAACTCTCTACACACACAAAACTCATAGTGTGTCATTACTGAGGTACATACCTCACACAAACAACTCTCCACACCCACACAACTCCCAGTCATTACCCACCTGAACTGAGCAAAATGTACATGCCTCACACAAACAACTCCCAGTCAGTCATTACTCAGGTACATACCTCACACAACACCTCTCAGTGTGTCATTATTCAGGTACATACCTCACACAACACCTCTCTACACCCACACAACTCATAGTCATTACCCGTCTGAACCAAGCAACATGTACATACCTCACACAATCAACCCCCAGTGTGTCAGTATTCAGATACATACCTCACACAACACCTCTCCACACAAGCAGAACTCCCAATCATTACCCACCTGAATCAAACAGCATGTACACACAACACCTCTCCACACCCACACAACTCATAGTGTGTCATTACTGAGGTACATACCTCACACAACACCTCCCCACACTCACACAATTCCGGTTTGTCAGTATACTATAGAAGAAACCTATGAAAATTTAGGATCTGAGCTTGTATCCCATCGAGTTTGTATCACATAGTAATTCAGAAAGCAAAACCGCATGAATTACATAGCAATTCAAATGAGATGGGATCGAGCTCTGACCCTAAACTTGAATAGGTTTCTGAATTTATCTCACCCCTCACATTGATTAATGTGCGAACATTTGTGACATAATCCCCCGTTAGATATCTTTCCTAAATATCTCATGGGCATTGGATACGAGTTTCCAATGTTAAGTCTATGGAGAAAAGATACCAGGGGTGAGATAATATCGTAAAACTGGATGAGTTTTAATCTTGGCTGCCATATGCCACGACTGGAGTTTGTCATAGTGACTTCATGAGGCGAAGCCGAGTGAAGTCCATAGCCAAAACTCCAGGAGTGGCATGCGGTGGCCAAGATTAAAACGAATCGGGTTTTGATTTTATCCTACCCCGTCTCCTCAATTTCGGAATATTAAGTGATGACAATTCTGTATGCCACTAGTGGCATATAAAACTCCGTATGCCAGTCAGCGTGGCATACGGAAAGTCAATGTTAAGCCTATGGGATTTTATATTAGGGGTAGGATAAAGTACATACTTCACACAACATCTCTCCAAACACACACAACTTCCAGTCACCACTCCGGTTTTTGTTGTTGAAATTTCCCTCATTTCGAGGTAGACACAGGAGAGTATGATACATGGTTGTCTACTTATTGTGTGATGTGAGGCGTATGATTGTGATATTACTTGAGACCCTGAGAGTGTGTTTGTTCTGCGATGTAAAAGGTCATCCCTGTGTGTGTCGGTATCAGACCGTGTTGTGGTGTGATACATTCACACGCTACCAGATGGGAATTACTCTGTGAGGTAGAGATGCAGTATATACAGTAGTGAACAGTATATAGGGTAGGACCCAATACATAAAGTAGGGGACCCAGGGTACAAAAAAGGACCCAGTTTATAAGGTAGGATGCAGTTTAAATGTTAGGAAGCTCTCTAGTAGATAGGAACTACTCTAGAAGATAGAGCCAACTTTTTAAGATAGGAACCAGTTTTCAAGGTTAGGCCCACTATATAAGTCAGGAACTACAGTATAAGTTGGGACATAGTTTATAAGATAAGACCCAGTATATAAGATCGGACCCACCTTAAAAAGTAGGGCCCAGTATATAAGCTTACAGACCTACGCCTATACCTTCGCTTAGGCTTCAGGCTAGACTTGCTCAAGTCTTTGATTATGAACATTCATTAAATGATTAAAGAAAATCGGAATACAATTCATTGTAGTATGTGTCCTTCTCTGACTGGCCCATGAATCCTGTGTCACTGTGGGGTGGAGGGGTAAGATACAGGGACTGAGGCCAGTCTAGCTTCAGGCCTACGCCTACCCCTTCGCCTCGATCACAGACTACGCCTACCCCTCCGCCTAGGTTATCAGATCCAGGAGATTCAGAAGACAGAGGCATGCCACATACGACCAAGTACATGTTGTCTCTCCGTTCTTAATCAATCTACGATGATTAAACACCTGCAATATTAAAAGACCTGGGCAGGTCCACCTTAACTAAAGACCTGGGCAAGTCTACAAGGATTAAAGACCTAGGCAAGTCTACAATTATTGAAGATCTGGGCCGGTTTACAATAACTAAAGTCCTTGGCAAGTCTACAATAAAATGTCCTGGCAGGTCTACAATGATTAAAGACCTGGGCAAGTCTAGGGGTCAGTATAAACTAGACGGTCTCCCATGGAGACAGACTTAACGACCAGTCTGGACCAGACCCGCCAGACGTCCCGGAGATGGGGAGTTATAAAACCCGCCCCCCCCCCCCGCGTCACATACACAGCTGTCCCCTCACCCCGCCGCCAGGGGGACACACCAGGCGGCGCTGTTTGTAAACTACTTCCGGTCTGGTTCCTATCACAGTCCTGGAAGTGGCCAGCTGTGTGCAGAGCCTGTGTAGGGAGAGTGTAACCGGAAACCGGGGAGTCACTGCTGGTACCTGCAGGATGTGTGTGGTGAATGTACATGTCACCGGTGACCAGTGTACGTATTTACCACACTCCAAGCAGAGATCTTGAATTCTGATCTTAAGCCGAAGCACCGCAAAGAATCTGGTTGAAGAGTGCATTTCTTCATTTCCGCTCCTTGTAATGAAAGACTTGTGTCTGGATGATATCAACGAGTGTAGAGAGAGATTTGTGTCTACTCGTTGATTATATTCACCATTAAATCTAGACAATAATGACATCTGCGTTTTATCTCCACTTCTATATACTGTTTACTGACTTAGATTGTGATACATGCAGCTTGGAGCAGTGTATATATTTGTAATAACCAGTTTTATTTCACCTGTAACAAACGAGGCTCATAGGTATCCGTCCGGGGGGCTTCATTTTCAATGATTCGCGGAGGAATATCCTCACCCCTTCCATAAATAATGACTGCTCCCTAATATTAAATGATCCAACAACAGAGCCATGTGGTATAGAGCTTAATATCACCCAGCCAATGTCCACAGTATCAAGTAGATTTTTCATATTTTCTCCTCTATTTCCTTTATTATGTCAATCTTGTACATTGAAATTGTCAGTGACTATAGTATTCATATTGTTGCGAAAAATAGACACAAAAACATAGGTCTAGATCCAACTTGGTGACCGACTGCAAATCCACTCTAGTTTGACATTTGAGTCTATTTCGCACTGGTCTATTTTGAATTCCATACGGATTTCAAAATAGAATCATGCGGGATACTCTCAAATATCACTCATCTACCTTTAGCTACTTCACTGGGAACTTTATTTAGCTTGTCAGGGGTCTATTTGTAGGTGTGAACAGGAAATAATGCTGCAGAGTCATGACTCAAAGCACGGCATCCAGCGAAGCCAAATTGTGAAATTAAATTGTAAAACCACCAGCAATGGTGAAATTTGTTGAATAAAAAATGGGAAAGAAAAGAGACAGCGGTAGAACTCATAAATGGGGGAGTTTCCACATGCAATGCAATACTTTCGGTAAGTGACGTCAACAGCCATGAAAACGCCGCCAATGTTGTGCACAGTAGATTTAACACTGGAAATGTGATGAGTGCTACAAATAATGGTAAAATGCTCTCTGCACTTCACGTCTCCAAATGATTGTGCCACAAAATGATCAAAACTTATCGGAAACAGTTAAAATTGCATGATTTGTTGAAACTGAGCAGTCCTCAAACTGATAAAAGCCTATAGAGGTTAACTAGAGGGTATAGTTGGTTGTGAGACCTGTCCGAGGATGGAGAAAGCCTATAGAAATGTATCCCGAATTATATTTTTTTTCGCCATGAATATTCTTAATCAGTGACTTCAGGAGGTCTGCTACAGCCATGACATCTGATATTGAGGCAATGTGAGATGAAGCTAATATAGCCATACCTTCAACATTATTCGGGCAAGATTATTGCAATATTGCCTTTACACTGAGGATGCTTTTATCCAATCACCCAGTCATAAAGATGGGTGCTCCCTGGGTCGGCGCTGATAGGATGTTTGACAGTTCTCCTCACCAGGTGGCGATCACTCGCGCAAGTCACGTGATTGGGAAATTAGCTTCTTTAACCTGAGAAACAGCAGCTTGCGAATTACAGCAAACTGTGGTCTACCTTCTGTAGGTGAATGGCTCCTGTCTCTCACACCAAACTGTGGTCTACCTCCTGAAGGTGAATGGCTCCTGTCTCTCACACCAAACTGTGGTGTACCTTCTGAAGGTGAATGGCTCCTGTCTATCACATCAAACTGTGGTCTACCTCCTGAAGGTGAATGGCTCCTGTTTATCACATCAAACTGTGGTCTACCTCCTGAAGGTGAATGGCTCCTGTCTATCACATCAAACTGTGGTCTACCTTCTGAAGGTGAATGGCTCCTGTCTATCACATCAAACTGTGGTCTACCTCCTGTAGGTGAATGGCTCTGTCTCATGTCAAACTGCAGTCTACCTCCTGAAGGTGAATGGCTCTGTCTCATGTCAAACTGCAGTCTACCTTCTGTAGGTGAATGGCTCCTGTCTCTCACACCAAACTGTGGTCTACCTTCTGTAGTTGAATGGCTTTGTCTCTCACATCAAACTGTGGTCTACCTTCTGTAGGTGAATGGCTCCTGTCTCTCACATCAAACTGTGGTCTACCTTCTGTAGGTGAATGGCTCCTGTCTCGCACACCAAAGTGTGGTCTACCTCCTGTAGGTGAATGGCTCCTGTCCCTCACACCAAACTGCGGTCTATCTCCCGAAGGTGAATGGCTCTGTCTCATGTCAAACTGCAGTCTACCTGCTGTAGATGAATGGCTGTTGTCTCTCACATCATACTATGGACTACCTTCTGTAGGTGAACGGCTACGCCCTGTTGTCTGCCATCTGCTAATTACTGGTTTGATATTGTGCTAATTGGTGTCTCTTTGTTTATAATCGCTGTGTTAAAGTTGCACTGAGACAATGGGCGACCTGTATCACTACCACAAGGGGGCGTGGTGTGGAAAATCCCCTATTGTTCCCCTTCTGCCCATTCAGAAACAAATACTACACACGACAGTAGTTTACCTGTGGTCGTAACGAGACTTCATTGTTTTACCTCCATAGAATGAGAGTACTTTCACTGAAGGAATCCATTGTGTTATTTCCATTGAAATTATTTAATTGGTCATTACAACATCTGGGTTAGTGGCATGATACAAAGCTGCTCATTTTGTGTCACACTGAAGGGAATCCACGAATGTAACATTTCTTATTATATTCTGAAGGATAAATGACAGTGTTAGTGACATTGTATTGCAGTTGGGGTGTGGAGGTAGCTCAGTCGTTAAGGCACTGGACTTGTAGCCCCAAGGTTGTAGGACTTTGTGGGTTCGAGCCCACCCCCAGCATCAATGCAACCCATACATTCATATAATCTCAATGATGCCACCTAGCGGGAATATTGTGTGCAAGTGGATTCTCAAGGCTCTAAGCCTAGTTTGTTAAGAATTCTTCTCCCATAGAGCGTAGTGAGAACCTTGTACAGAATACCACTTAGAGAGTGTGGGATATTATGAGAGGAGTGCTGAAACATGTATGTATGTATGTATTAAATAGTAATTTCTGTTCTCAGTTGACTTAGAGAGTGTGAGATCTTATGAGAGGGGTGCACCCAGCAGCTTTAAGTGACCACATTATTCCTCCAATATTAGACCAATTCCCCCATCCTTACTTTAACAAGCTGAAGGCCCATTCCCACTAGGTGATTTCTGCCCCTGAGACTACTGCCGGGCATAATCGCCGGGAAACCGCAGTCGCACAGCGGAGGGGAGGGTATAGTCGGCGACTATGTACTGATATATTTCAAACATGTTTGAAATTGGATCACAAGAGACTTGTGCCCTTTTAATAGAGAATCCAGTCGCAGACACAAGCCCGAAAAAAAGGGGGGGGGGGGGGTGTAGGGCAATAGTCGCCAATGATTTTGCCATTTTGTTTTCCCACTGGGCGACACATGAAAATCCTAGAAATTTTGGCTGATAGTCGGCGACGGGTGCCCTCTGAATGCCCCAGACTCGCTTAGTGGGAACGGGGCTTAAGCACCTCTATTTATAGATGGTGGTCGCTATGACAGTGGAAGAAGAGTCATCAGGTCCCAGAAACTTTAAGAGAGAACATTATAGTTGACAGCCTGACAGAACAGAGAATGCTGATTGATGTCTTTGACAATCAAGTCTAATTGATCAAATTGGACGTTAAACTACCCAAACAAACAAACCTTGACAATCGTAATGTACTTCTGAGAGGAAGCTAAGTGCACTGTTGAAGTTGTTGACCTACATAGTATTGACTTACTCATAAGTTGTATGAGTTGTAAATAAGATAAGTAAGAAAAGCCACGATTGAACGTCCATGTGGCTAAAACGACTGGACTGGAGCCAGTGGAAGATGGGAATCCATTGATACCTAACTGAATAGTCCAGGATAATAAAAACCTTTAAAAAAAGAAAAAAGATGAAGGAATGAATAGGATGTTCATCAATGATGAATGATTGAAATTCATTATGGTGAGAGACACATTTATTAAATAATCTTTTTTTTTTTTTTTAAATTGGGACACTTAGATAACTTAGGTTCAACCAGTCTGTGTGGCATTTGTTGTGACCCACTTGGCAAGTAGGTTCTTCTACAACTGCCTATGGAGGGTCAAGCACTATTGGGTCAATGAGGTATTTTGGCCTTAACTGACTGGTCATGGTCAAACTGGGAATTCCTCTGAGACACTAAGATACTGCACCATACCAATGTCACAGAGCTGGCACACATTTAGTGAAGGGATAGTTTTTGCAGTTCTCCACCAGTGTTACTATCAGGATACATAGATAGTAATCTCAATGAATGACTCCAAGACTTTGTCCCGTTACAAGCTTTATTGCTGGTGTTACTGCAATGACGGCTAACTGTGGACTGGCGATACATCTAGATGCCGCGCTATATGCTAGCTCTGTATTTATGCGTGGGGGCAACCATGTTGATTGTAGCCAAGGGAAGCCCCTCGCAGAGTGTTAACCAGAGCGAGCCTGATTAGTTAGGCCAAGGGAAAGTGCATGAACGTTTCCCAAATAGATAAACTGGAATGTAACACTACAACCTCACCTTAGACTATGCAGCGTATTTGACCCATGTTCCACGCTCAACACATGCCTACACAGCCTCACCTCATTACTTAATCACCGACCGAGTCTTGTCAGGGCGGATTCTGACGGCATGATGTTCTCATTATCAATTAACAGTAATTATACAAACTGTAATCACAGTCCCTGACTGCTCTTTGCCGGCTCCCTGTCTGTCTCCTGTCCGCAGTGAGAGTGTTCAGAACTCCACGCTCATTCATCAGTAACTAAAGTGGGATTCACACGATGGGACCAATGGACCTGAGACTGGTGTACCTCACACCTTTGCACCAGTCGGCTACAATTTCCAACTGGGTAAAAAGTTTCACAGATTTGGGTGTTCTACAGTCTCAGGCTAACATGGGGGATTCAATTCACATGGGAAGACTTACCAGGTACATAGTCTCACCCCTACACCCCTACACATGGTCCACAGGGTACACAGTCGTCGACTCAGGGTACTTCCCCGTGTGAATAGGTGTTATTTGAGACCACTGAGACTCACAGATTGGGGGAGAACGTTTGAAATACATTTGTCTCACCAAAATGCCCCTCTAAATTTTAAACCTGTTTAAAGTCAAAATCTCATGAGATTCTGTTCCTTGTTAGGGGTGATTCTTGCTGACAATTGCAAGAGAAAAAAGTTGTCTCAGCAAAAAGAAACCTTGTTATTTACACGAGGAGATTGTGTTCGAGTACCGAATCTCAACAGGATTTGTCTCAGACAAACGGCCTGTGAGGTACGCGAATCCCACCGTGTGAATAAAACTTAACATCCCATTTGTTCCTAGTTATTTACAGAGGGGGGTTCCATGGTGGATATCAAAAACCACAAATTATACCTAGATCAATATTCTTGTACTCAATCATAAACATACAAATTGGACCCTGAGAGTGATTGGAAATTCAATATATCTGTACGTGCATGTATATCTAACCCGCCATTATGCTTCATCAATCTCATTTATAACTGCCTTTACATACATGTTATTCCATACAGAGTACCGATCAATAGTTCAATACATTTCCTGTATAAAAAGCCAACACTGTTTTCAATATATTCCTATAGTTGTACTCTTCCGGCCCACATCTTATTTCAACATAATCCCAATCAATTGGGAGAAATATATAATATTCGCTGTATTGAACTGATATAAATGAATGAAAGAAATATATGATGTTCGTGGTATTGAAGTAGAAGGTGGACGATAAAACTGTCATTTGACGCTGATTCTCATTGATTTGTTCCTGGTACAATCCATGCCTGATAAGCCGCGGACGGAGAGAGTGTACTGACTGGTCTCTGTGTGTGTCTGGGAGCTGTTGGCAGTCAGGATGATACTTGTGATATAGCGTAAAGCCACGCCCTGTGGAGGTACAGAAAACACCCGTTAAGCGGGATTCACATGGTGAGATTCATGTACCTCACAGGGTGTTTGTCTGAGGCAAATCCTACTGAGATTGTGTGTCCTATAAAGTGGGATTCACACGGTGGGATTCATGTACCTCACATGGTGTTTGTCTGAGACAAATCCTGCTGAGATTCTGTCCCCTGTAAAGCGGGATTCACACGATGGGAATCATGTACCTCACAGGGTATTTGTCTGAGACAAATCCTGCTGAGATTCTGTACTCGAACACAATCTCCTCATCTAAATTGTAGGGTTCCATTTCCCTGAGACAAGTATTTTCCCCTGCAATGTTTGGCGACATTTACCCTTAAAAAGGAACAGAATCTCATGAGATTTTGAACCCTGTGAGGAACATGAATTGTATTTTTGACGTACGAAGACAGTAAGCCAGTTTCCGTATTTATATAGAACGTCCTGACCATGCTGTACAAGTCACAGAACGAGATGCTCATTAACCGTTTGTATGGACCAAGGCGTTTACGCCAAGTTTCGTACAAACGGTAAATTAGCATCGAGTTCTGTGACTTGTGCAAGCATGGTTGGACGTTATATATTTACTATATACCCGAAATTTAAAAAAGAAATCAATTTCATTTTTCTTACCAACCAAAATGTTAATAAATGTGTATGGCTAGGTAGTCCCTATTTTGGTGTACGGACCACCGGTTCGTACAGTATTTTTACGTCATATGCCGAAACGGTGCATATTTACAGTAAATACGGCATGGATATATATATATAGTAAAATATCTGAATCATCGTCCAATATGTGGCCATATTCACAGGCCTGTGACTCCCCACTCAGAGAAAAGTAAACTCTTCTGGCAGGTCTCCCACGCTCACCTGTCGGCGACCACCACAGACGAGGTCAAAAGGTCAGCTTATTAGTCTACACAGGTGGACAAAAACACCGCAACCACAAGGTGGGCCCACACTGAGTCCCTGCGCCTGGCTGCACACACAGGAGCACTGAGTGAATCAGGTATAAGAAGGCAGAGGTCAGGCAGGAGAAGGCAGAGGTCAGGCAGGAGAAGGCAGAGGTCAGGCAGGAGTCAGTCAGCTGTGACTGAGTCCACCCACCCATGTCCAACTCTGTGTTCCTCATTTAGAATCAGGACAATGTTGGGAGTGGTAGTCATTGACTTGGTAACAAGTATGGGAATGAGAAAGTTACTCTTATAGACATAGCCATGCAGAGTCTCAGGATAATGTATTGAGTGGTAATCAATGACTGGGTAACAAGTATGGGAATGAGAAAGTTTCTCCTATGGACATAGTCATATAGAATCTCAGGACAATATTTTGAGTGGTAGTCATTGACTCAAGTATGGGAATGAGAAAGTTTGTCTCAGAGATATAAAACTTATCACATATATGCTGGTAAGTCACACAGATACCAACCTCTGCTATGGTATTGGTATTATCGCCATACCACACAGTATGCTGGTATGAAAACAAATGTATCACACATACTCTGTATATGCAACTGATTAATGCGAGTATAGCAGTGTATCGAAAATGTTGGACCCCCACACCCCGTGACTGAGTACATAGTTTATGGATGGCCACTGTACACGCTTGTAATTGGAGTATTTAATTATATTAATTAAAACCTTTTTATGCATGAGTGGGTCTACTTACTCTGGCCCATTTATTCAGCCGGATGAGTTTGTAATTACCCCAACTATTCACTTGTCCTGTTCTGAGGGGCAATTGGAGATCTTAGGGCACTACATCGTGGTCTCGGCTATGCTAAATGGTATATATAGGGTAGAGGAACACGCCTACACTATGTAGCTTGACGGGGGGTGGGGTTGTTAGTGTGGGGCACCCTGGTAAAAAGGGTTAAATATAACCCTCCTCATTGTTGTGGTGAGATCGTGAGGTGGGCAGGTTCATGTGGGTCGTGTGAAGAAATGGCAGAAGCAGGAACAAGACAAACAAGTGGAAATGTCTACATACTAGCAGCAAATGGTATTCTCTAATAACGTGTGTAGGGCGTACAAGCACTGTAATAACAGTAGCAAGTTAACTTCGCCTGAACCTCACCACAGACGAATGAACACCAGTACAATATATATCCAACGTAGTCATTTTATCTCCGTGCACATGTGTATAACAGTACCACAAATATAGAAATTGTACTACCATCCTCTCCCCTCCTCGTCCCTCCCCTCTCCTCTCCCCTTTCATCTCCCCTGCCTTCCCCTCTACTGCCCTTCCCCTCCCCTCCCTTCTCCTCCCCTCTCCTGCCCTGCCCTGCCCTGCCCTGCCCTGCCCTCTCCTGCCCTGCCCTGCCCTCTCCTCTCTCCCCTGCCCTGCCCTCCTCTCCCCTCCCTGCCCTCCCCTCCTCTCCCTTCCTCTCCCCTCCCCTCCCCTCCTATCCCCTGCCCTGCCCTCCTCTCCCCTCCTCTCCCTTCCTCTCCCCTCCCCTCCCCTCCTATCCCCTGCCCTCCCCTCCTCTCCCTTCCCCTCACCTCCCCTCCCCTCCTCTCCCCTCCCTTCCCCTCCCCTCCTCTCCTCTCCCCTCCCCTCCCCTCCCCTCCCCTCTCCTCCTCTCCCTTCCCCTCCCCTCCCCTCCCCTCCTCTCCCCTCCCTTCCCCTCCCCTCCCCTCCTCTCCTCTCCCTCCCCTCCCCTCCCCTCCCCTCCCCTCCCCTCCTCTCCCTTCCCCTCCCCTCCCCTCCCCTCCTCTCCCCTCCCTTCCCCTCCCCTCCCCTCCTCTCCTCTCCCCTGCCCTCCTCTCCCCTGCCCTCCCCTCCCCTCTCCTCCTCCTCCCCTCCCTGCCCTCCTCCCCTCTCCCCTCCCCTCCTCCCCTCTCCTCCCCTCTCCTCCCTGCCCTCCTCTCCCTCCCCTCCCCTCCCCTCCCTCCCCTCCTCTCCTCTCCTCTCCTCTCCATTCCTCTCCCTCCTCTCCCTTCCTCTCCCTCTCCCCTCCCTCCCCTCTCCTCTCCCCTCCTCTCCTCCCCCGTCCCCTCCCCTCCTCTCCCCTCCTCTCCTCCCCCGTCCCCTCCCCTCCTCTCTCCTCCCCTCCCCTCCCTGCCCTCCTCTCCCCTCCTCTCCCCTCCCCTCCCCTCCCCTCCTCTCCTCTCCTCTTCCCTCCTCTCCCCTCCCCTCTCCTCCCCTCTCCCCTCCCCTCTCCTCCCCCTCCCCTCCCCTGTAGATGTTTTGACGTCTAATCACACTGCGGGCAGATGGTCAATATTTAGTCAAGTGGTTGGCATTCTCTCCCACTCGACTCCCGGGTCGTCTTGTATGTGTCACTCCTACAGTTAGCACTCACTATTTGTCAGTCAGTCAGTGTGGAGTTCATTCCTCTGCACTCGTGACGACTGTGTGTTGAGTGGTCATGGTGGGGTTGGGATGTATGTTGGTGTAGATGAAGAGAGGAGATATTCAAATCTAAGGTAATCTAGACATCCAGGAAATTACAAAATAAATTATATTCATTAACCACTGACTTTTCTCAACTGACTATCACTCAATCCTCAATAGTCTGTGGGAACACTATAATCATATATTTAAGTGATATTATATTACTGCACTCTTTGACTTGTGAGATTACAGGTTCTCAGATTAATTATCTGTAATTTATGATTAGGTAAGTGGCCGGTTAGTCATAAAATGTAGGATGTGTAATTATATCTGCAGGCTAAGTGACCTTGAAACAAGGTGAGCAGTATTAAGAGTTTATTATACACTCGTACTCGTACTAGTTACGTACTGCCACTCCCCGTACTGTATCTCATACGTCACCCTGTGCCGTACATAGTCATACATACGGAACACGTTGATTTATCAGCAGAATGTGGACATTCACTTTGATATGGTTTCTACACAAATTTATGGTAGAATGATATTGATTATAGGTATATGATAAATATGGAACAACATGTAACGGTTGTATATTAAGAGAAAACGTGGTTACTGAGTCGTAGGGATGGCCATTCGAGGTCTTTTGTACCATAATTGGAGGTACATATTTATTGAACAAAATTCTGATAATGGCATCTCTACGGACTCAGTCACTACTCAGTCTTATTATTATATTCCTAAAATTGATGGAAAAGACCATTTTATATGACATGGGTAGGAGCGGGCGGCTTATCCTACCCCCTAATAAAAAAAACGCCATAGGCTTAACATGGGATTTGTTTATGCCACGGGTGTGACATAAAGTGTTATTTATGCCACTACTTTCTAATACTGAAAAAAGGTGGAAATGGGGTAGGATAAAATCTAGACGCCACTCGTTTGAGTTTGAGTTTATTTATGTCACTCTTCTTGCTGGCTCCGTAATGTCACTCGTCTTTGACTCGTGAAATTATGGAGCCAACAAAATGCGTGGCATAAATAAACTCAGACTCAAACTCGTGACGTCTCTTGATAATACATAGGAGACAGTGTGTGTATATATAATGACATATGAGTGGAGTAAGCCTGCTCCACACACACACACACCACACACCACACACCACACACCACACACCACACACCACACACTACACACCACACACTACACACCACACACCACACACCACACACCACACACTACACACCACACACTACACACCACACACCACACACCACACACCACACACCACACACCACACACTACACAACACACACCACACACCACACACTACACACCACACACCACACACCACACACCACACACCACACACCACACACCACACACCACACACCACACACCACACACCACACACCACACACCACACACCACACACCACACACCACACACCACACACCACACACTACACACCACACACCACACACCCACACCACCACACACACACACACTACACACCACACACCACACACCACACACCACACACCACACACCACACACCACACACCACACACCACACACCACACACCACACACCACACACCACACACCACACACCACACACCACACACCACACACCACACACCACACACCACACACTACACACCACACACCACACACCACACACCACACACCACACACCACACACCACACACCACACACCACACACCACACACCACACACCACACACCGCCAGTCCTCTGCAGGTCCTCACCAGTCACTGCACGTCCTCCGTCTTGACTCTCCGCCAGACGGGGGCCTGTCGTATAAAAATAGCACGTTTAATCTGCCACTGCCAGACCGCAGACGAGACCCGTAACTGGAGGCAGTTAATAGGGCCCGAGACGGTCGATACGGCCTCCAGACGGTTAATACGGCCTGAGACGGTCGATACGGCCTCCAGACGGTCACTAGGGTCTGAGACGGTCAATAGGGCCCGAGATGGTCAATAGGGCCCGAGATGGTCAATAGAGCCCGGGACAGTCAATAGGGCCCGAGACGGTCGATACGGCCTCCAGACGGTTAATAGGGTCTGAGACGGTCAATAGGGTCCGAGACGGTCGATACGGCCTCCAGACGGTCAATAGGGCCCGAGACGGTCACTAGGGCCCCAAGACGGTCAAGAGGGCCCGAGACGGTCAATATGGCCCGAGAGGGTCAGTAGGGCCCAAGACGGTCAAGAGGGCCCGAGACGGTCAATAGGGCCCGGATACAATCAATAGGGCCTGAGACGGTTAATAGGGCCAGAGACGGACAATAGGGCCCGGGTGGTCAATAGGGCCCGGGTGGTCAATAGGGTCGTGAGACGGTCAATAGGCCCCGAGACGGTCAATAGGGGCTGGAGGCGGTCAATAGGGGCTGAGATAGTCAATATGGCCCGAGACAGTCAATACGGCCCTGAGACAGTCAATATGGCCCGAGACAGTCAATACGGCCCGAGACGGTCAATAGGGCCTCGAGACGGTCTATAGGGCCCGAGATGGTCAATATGGCCCTGAGACAGTCAATGCGACCCGAGACAGTCAATACGGCTCCGAGACGGTCAATAGGGGCTGGAGACGGTCAATAGGGGCCGAGATGGTCAATGCGGCCTGAAAAGGTTAATAGGGCCCGAGACGGTCAATAGGGCCCCGAGACGGTCAATAGGGCCTCGAGACGGTCAATAGGGCCTCGAGACAGTCAATAGGGCGACCAGACCGGGGACCAGACGTGTGTGTCTGGGCACTGCATGAGGGACCAGTATAAACATGATGTCACCAAACATCAGCCCGCAGATCTCCTACTGGGAACCAGCCAACGGCCTGCACTGATACCGGACTTAGACGAACAGGATACATATAAAAACAAATACATGGAAATAATGAGAATAGGATACATATAAAAACAAATACATGGAAATAATATGAACAGGATACATATAAAAACAAATACATGAAAATAATAAGAATATTACACAAACAGGATACATATAGAAACAAATACATGAAAATAATAAGAATATTATACATATAAAAACAAATACATGAAAATAATAAGAATTTTACACAAACAGGATACATATAGAAATAAATACATGAAAATAATAAGAATATTACACGAACAGGATACGTGAAATAAATACATGAAAATAATAAGAATGTGATACACATATAAACAAATACATGAAAATAATAAGAATGTGACACCTATAGAAACAAATACATGGAAATAATGATGATATTACACAAGCAGGATACATATCTAAACAAATACATGAAAATAATAAGAATATTACACAAACAGCATACATATAGAAACAAATACATGTAAATAATAAGAATAGGATACATATAGAAATAAATACATGAAAATAATAAGAACAGGAAACATTTAGAAACAAATACATGAAAATAATAAGAATGTGATACATATCTAAACAAATACATGAAAATAATAAAAATATGGGAATTAATTGAAAAAATATATGAAAATAGTGATGTCAACCGACGAGCCACTGGCATGGTTTTATCCAGCTACTGAGAAAATGAAATAAATAATTATGATGATAAAATGTAATCGCCCCACCCTTCATATTGTCATCAGAATCTCCGCTTGGAGAGTGTTTCATGGTGGTGTGAGGGTTAAGCGGCTCAGTGTGCGGGAATACAGCACGACCAGTTAACCCTCGTGTTCCCGTGCCGCCCCCGCCACCCAGCCATTGCCCGCTTCCTGAGCAATGCCTTATAAGGCGTCCTGCAGCAGGTGTGTCTGCAGGGAGGGGGGGGGGGGGGGGGGGGGGGGGTACTCCGTAGGAAAAGTGCTTTTTTTTAAAATTTGATCTGATTCTCCACAAGTAGAAGGCCTTGTGATTTATCCTGCTACTCATATCAATCTACATAGACATGGTGTGACTGTATGCCACAAGATATCTAAATGCCACAGGTGACATTTGAAGTAAAAAACATGTGACAGGGTATGATAAAATCTAAACGCCACTCAGTCTCATATAATTGTTTACAAGACTAAACATGGTGTGACTGTATGCCACGGTTATTATCCTACCCCTCATGTAAATCTTCATAGACTTAGCATGGTGTGGCTGTATGCCACGGTTATTATTCTACCCCTCATATAAATCTCCATAGACTAAACATGGTGTGACTGTATACCACGGTTATTATCCTACCCCTCATGTAAATATCCATAGACTTAACATGGTGTGGCTGTATGCCACGGTTATGCCATAATATAGAGGAAACCCATGAAAGTTTAGGGTCTGAGCTCGTATCCCATCGAGTTTGAATCACGTAGTAATTCACAAGGCGAAGCCGCATGAATTGCTATGTGATTCAAATGAGATGGGATCGAGCTCTGATCCTAAACTTGAATGGGTTTCTGAATTTAACTCACCCTTAATATTGACTAATGGGCTAACATTTGTGACATTATCCCCCATTGGATATTTTTCCTAAATATCTAATGGGTGTTAGATACGAGTTCCCAATGTTAAGTCTATGGAGAAAAAATATCTGGGGTGAGATAAAATATTTATATGCTACGGGTGACATATGAAGTTAAAAACATGTGACATGGTAGGATAAAATCTAAACGCCACTCTGTTTCATATAATTGTTTACATGCCATTCATTGTCTTCCGCTACAGATATCACTCAGTTCCGCTTCGTGAAATCATTCCGTGAAGACAGCTCATGCCATATAAACAATCATATGAAATTTTGTGATGTTTTTCTTCATGAGCCAGCAGACCTTAGAGTCAGGTGTTAACACAATTCTGTATAAATGAACTCTGAATGAGTAAACAAAAGTAAACAATAAATGAATGATACTAGATATACATATAATATGGGCAGCAAATCGCAGTGACATGCAGAGATATTTAATTAAGATGATCAGGGGGAAGAAACCATGGTTTTACTCCAAAGATTCTACAATATCCTTCCGAATGAAGTCGGAAATACTTGGAAACAAGGAGTATTTATAGAAGCTCATTCCCATAGGTATTGTTATGATTGTAGATCGTCAACCGATAGTAACAGTATTAAAACGGGGAGAGGCAATGCGTCATATGACAAACCTTTATACAATTTACCACTAGAGTACCCTCCCCCCTTTTCCGGTACCATCGTGGAGGGTAAATGTTTATCAGGTGGTGGCAATAGGAAGTCAGAGGGACTTAGGAACAAGGAGAATATGTAAAGGCAATGAGTCATATCACAAAAATCTATCAAATTTACCACTAGAGTACCCCCTGCTTTTCTGGTACCGTGGTCGAGGGTAAATGTTTATTATGTGGTGGCAATACGAATTGAGCGATCCTTGGAAACAAGGAGTATTTGTAGAAGCACATTCCCATAGACATTGATACGGGGAGGTAATGAGTCATATCAGAAACCCTTATACAATTTACCACTAGAGTACCCCCCCTCTGCCGGTACCCTGGTGGGGGGTTAGTGTTTACTATGTGAGTGTCGCCGACTCGTATTGTTACAGCAGTTCAATGGCGCGACCACTCTGTCTGTGTAAGTATGCCGTATACATGCGTCTGTTCTGTCAGAACGGAACCACATGGAGCAGCCAGTATGAATTATTGAATTCCTAAAGAGCCCCCGCTATCAAACCGCCACGTTTATGGACTGTATAGAATAGCTGTGTTCTGTTAGGAGCGTACTAAGGTTCGTTTCCACATGGCGACGTTAGACCGATTGGTGACCCCTGTAGTTGTCTTGGAAATAGTCACAGGGGCTAAAGTCGCTATTTCCCAGTGACTACAGGGGCCGCCAGTCACAGAGGCTAAAGTCGCTATTTCTGAGTGACTACAGGGGCCGCCAGTCACAGGGGCTACAGTCGCTATTTTGCGGTGACTACAGGGTCTGCCAGTCACAGGGGCTACAGTCGCTATTTCCCAGCGACTACAGGGCCGCCAGTCACAGGGGCTAAAGTCGCTATTTCCCTGGGACTACAGGGGCTGTCAGTCATAGGGCTAAAGTTGTTATTTACTGACAACTACAGGGGCCGCCAGTCGCAGGAAATAAAATCACCATTTACTGACGACTGCAGGGGTTGCCAGTCACAGGGGCTGAAATCACTATTTCCTAGCCACTACAGGGGCCAACAGTCGCAGGGGCTAAAGTTGCTATTTCCCAGCGACTACAGGGGCCGCGAGTCACATTGGATAAAGTCACTATTTCTGAGTTTCTACAGGGGCCACCAGTCGGGTCGCTATTTCCCGGTGACTACAGGAGCCACCAGTCACGGGGGCTACAGTCACTATTTACTGACGACTAGAGGGCCGCCAGTCACAGGGGCTAAAGTCGCTATTTCTGAGTGACTACAGGGGCCACCAGTCACAGGGGTTAAAGTCGTTATTTCCCAGTGACTACAGGGGCCGCCAGTCACAGGGGCTACAGTCGCTATTTTGCGGTGACTACAGGGTCTGCCAGTCGCTATTTCCCTGCAACTATAGGGGTCTGCCAGTTGCTATTTCCCGGCGACTACAGGGGCCGCCAGTCACAGGGGCTAAAGTCGCTATTTCCCGGTGACTATAGGGGCCGCCAGTCACAGGGGCTAAAGTCGCTATTTCCCGGTGACTACAGGGGCTGCCAGTCACAGGGGCTACAGTCGCTATTTCCCAGTGACTACAGGGGCCGCCAGTCACAGGGGCTAAAGTCGCTATTTCCCAGTGACTACAGGGGCCGCCAGTCACAGGGGCTACAGTCACTATTTACTGACGACTACAGGGGCTACCAGTCACAGGGGCTAAAGTCGCTATTTCTGAGTAACTACAAGGGCCACCAGTCGCTATTTCCCGGCGAATACAGGGGCTGCCAGTCAGAGGGGCTAAAGTCGCTATTTACTGACGACTATAGGGGCCGCCAGTCACAGGGGCTAAAGTCGCTATTTACTGACAACTACAGGGGCCGCCAGTCACAGGGGCTAAAGTCGCTATTTCCAAGTGACTACAGGGGCCGCCAGTCACAGGGGCCGCCAGTCGCTATTTCCCGGTGACTACAGGGGCCGCCAGTCACAGGGGCTACAGTCGCCATGTGTAAACGGGCCTCGAACCCGCGCCTGTCATGGCGTGAAGTTTGACGAGCTCCGACTCCTCTCTCACCGACACCTGTCGCTGTTCACACACCTTAATAGCCGTGTACGCCCAGCACCAGCGGCTCGTGAATGGTCGGTACCAGCGGAGATTAGTAACCACATCCCGGACGTCGCCAGGTACCAGCAGCAGTTATTATGGCGGCCGTGAGCGTGACTCAGCAAGAATTCCCGGTAATGGGAGCCCCCAGCTGGTTTGTCGTGATTGTAATGGCGATATGTAAATACACATATAATACATGTTATATGTGTCTGTATATCATGACTCAGCAATAATTCACAGACGGGGGACATGGGGGGTCACTAGCCGGGTCACCCTGTCTGTAACAACTACATATATATTATAAATATATATATCATATATATATATATATATAATATATATATATGTATATAATATATATATATAGTCTGAAGACCTTATACCCGAGAAAAATATACGTATAGATATGTATATATTTTTATATGTAGGATGAAGGCTTTATACCCGAGAACAATATATGATAATCATATATATATTATATGTAGGCTGTAGACTTTAAACCAGAAGAATAGTGTCTGGCTCTTTAGAGAATGAATCATATAATTTAAAATTCTAGATGAAAAAAGACGTAAGGTTGGAAAAGAAATATATACCTTTTAAAGGCTGAAGACTTTAAACCAGGAAAATAGTGTCTGGCTCTTTAGAGAATAAATAATATGATTCAAAATCTAGATAAAAAAAGACACAAGGTGGGAAAAGAAATATATACCTTTTAAAGAATTATCTTATTTCGATCCAATTATTAGTATATCTAACTTAATAAACAGCACGTTAAGTGTAAAACTCCATTTGTGAGGCGTGACCCGGAACCGGAAGTGGAGGTCACGTGACGTGCAGTGAGTCAGAGTTAAGTCCCCGAGTCGACTGTGGGGAGTCCACGAGACGACACTGCGCCGCTCCGGTTTATCGCTCCGCAAAACGAGTTTCTGGAGGTTGCTCTAGCGGTGCAGTGTGTCCGGCGACGACTAGAGGAGTCGACGTATTGATCTCCCGGCACTACGTTACCCCCTGCGCTACTCCGCTACTCCACCCCCACCCAGCAGGTATCATGATACCACACAGTCAGCAAAGCCTCGTCTAGTCAGCCGGCGGGGGGCTTGTAAAAGGATGCATTATCCACCTGATACAAAGTGTCCATAGGTAGTGTGTATCTCCATACCCGGAGCATACAGATATATCCACCTGATACAAAGTGTCCATAGAGAACACATAGGGAGTGTGTATGGACATACCCAGAGCATACAGATATGTCCACCTGATACAAAGTGTCCATAGAAAACACATAGGGAGTGTATATATCACCATACCCAGAGCATACAGATATATCCACCTAGTACAAAGTGTCCATAGAAAACACGTAGGGAGTGTGTATCACCATACCCGCAGCATACAGATATATCCACCTAATACAAAGTGTCTATAGAAAACACATAGGGAGTGTGTATCTACATATCCGGAGCATACAGATATATCCACCTCATACAAAGTGTCCATAGAAAACACATAGGGAGTGTGTATCACCATACTCAGAGCATACAGATATATCCACCTAATACAAAGTGTCCGTAAAAAACACATAGGGAGTGTGTATGGACATACCCAGAGCATACAGATATAACAAACTAATACAAAGTGTCCATAGAAAACACATAGGGAGTGTGTATCACCATACCTGGAGCATGCAGATATATCCACCTAATACAAAGTGTCCATTGAAAACACATAGGGAGTGTGTATCACCATACCCAGAGCATACAGATATATCCACCTAATACAAAGTGTCCACAGAAAACACATAGGGAGTGTGTATCACCATACCCGGAGCATGCAGATATATCCACCTAATACAAAGTGTCCATAGAAAACACATAGGGATTGTGTATCACCATACCCGGAGCATACAGATATATATATATCCACCTAATACAAAGTGTCCATAGAAAACACATAGGGAGTGTGTATCTACATACCCAGTACATACAGATGTGTTGTATGCTCTGAGATTTACTGCTATAACAAAGGCCATCCTTCTCATACCAGGTCTATGTGGTGTGGGAAGTAAAATGACTCTCACCTCGGTAAATGTGTAGGGGTGAGATTTCTACCTAAATTCATCACATAGATTCGATCACCACCCTCGTGGTGTAAAAGAACCTTGAGGAAGTCTGGAAAGGACCTATAATGGTTGACTGGACATAAAATCAAACCAAACAAACAAACAAACTGGGCTGTACAACCCGGCACATACAGAAAAATAGTCCGTATGAACAAATATTACATACCTAAAATGAACAATTATTGGTACGCCACTTGCCAGGAAAAGGTGGATAGTAAATACAATATAAACTGGTTTCAGATAAAAGAAGTTGTATTTGGCTCAGTACACACCAGCCTCTTACAAGCCTCTCGCTGAACAGGTACACGGTCACTGCATCTCCTGGCTGATTGACCACCCCCGCCTCTGTGTTGTCAGTCATTGAGCTGCTCTGCGGCTCTCTGATCATTTATTGAGCTACTCCCACTCGGGCGGTGTGGGCAAGTGGGAGTGTAGACGGCGGCTAGTTGTGTTTTCTGCGGATATCGTTATCAGAATGACCACGTGGCTGTAGGTACGCCATTCCGACCAGATGCCTCGACATTCCGGCACAGACTGTATTATGTACAACACATGCCTCATACAGTCAGGCCGTATCGGTACGGGCTCAGTAAATACGTTTACCCTTAGTACTTATAATGTATCCCTCATACAGTAACATCGCGCTGTAGCACTATGGGCTCAATAACTACGTTTTCTGTTAGTACACATCCGATATACAGTGACGCTGCATAAACTTTACTAAAGTGGTCACATAGACTAAAAGCTTGTTGAGTGTGGGCCACACGCTCATATACGCTGCCTAAAGGTTAGAGTGGCCACATAGACTTTGAGCTTGTTGACTGTGGGCCACACGCTTATATACTCTGCCTAAAGGTGTGAGTGGTCACATAGACCTTGAGCTTGTTGAGTGTGGGCCACACGCACACATACGCTGCCCAAAGGTTAGAGTGGTCACATAGACTTTGAGCTTGTTGAGTGTGGGCCACACGCTCATATACTCTGCCTAAAGGTTAGAGTGGTCACATAGACTTTGAGCTTGTTGAGCGAGGGCCACACGCTCATATACACTGCCTAAAGGTTATAGTGGTCACATAGATTTTGAGATTGCTGCAAAATACAGTTACCAGTACCAGTTAGAGGCGTGCCCAACTAGCCATGCCCAACCACTAGAGCCTGAAATACCTCACTGACCTACAGGTGCTTGATAAATTTCGATCCTGGAAAGGCAGTTGTAGAAATGGCAAGTTGACTGGATGCCAGTGGGTTATAGAAAATGAACCATAGACTGAATATAACCTATGAATTGAAATTCTTTTATAAATCCACGCTCATTCATCGATGATGAAGATGCCATTTACTTCTAGTTACTAGATCAGATTCCTACACGGCAATGCCTGGAGGCATCTTCAGGACTGAAAGAGTAAAGTGCTGATTCCACCAACACACAAGATATAGCGTGACTAGTCACGATTTGGTTGTCTTGCTAAATCTTGCTAGGTTTTGAATAATCGCATGCATATTTGCCGTGATAGATCTTGAGGTGACGCGGTGGTGGAGCACCAAAATATACACACAACATCGCCAAAAAAAGTACACATATCATTGCGCGCTACGTATCGCTACAAAGGAGGTACGACATATATCGCGACACTGTAAGATATACCAAGATATACCAAGATATACCACAGCAAATCCATGTGTTGGTGCTACGAGTCTATACTCGTTGGTTGGTGCAACGAGTATACTCTATACTCGTTGGTTGGTGGAACCAGCCCTTTAGTGGGCTGAACTAGGGTTCCCAGTGAGACTTGTGAAGCCGTATGAATCAGGGGTCTTGGAGCCTGTCAGCGTGGTCCCTTCAGGTGCCAAACTCCCTTCTCCCCAGCTGCTACTCCTCAATCTCCAGCAGATATCCAGAGACCAACGCGTACACTCAAAGGGCCAAATCTCTGCTTGGAGCACCAGGTGCCCTCTGGGTACCTTGGACAGCACCCGGAACTACACTCTCCCAGCAGATACTCCGAGGGAGTGGTGTGTGGTGTGAAAGCAGAGGTTCTGCTTGGAGCTGCAGTCGCTGGAGGTAGCTAAATAGGGCTAGTGCTGGGGTATAATTTGGTGGGAATGTGGCCAGTCAGATGTGGGTGTGGAGGGGGGGGGGGTGTTAGGGGAGGTGTGGTTGTTTAGACAGGTCTAGAATGCAGACCCTTGAGTCACCGCTGGGCAAAAGGGGTTTGAAAAGAGGCACGGGTGTGTGGAGGGGTGTGTGGAGGGGTGTGTGGAGGGGTGTGTGGAGGGGTGTGTGTTTAGCATAAACTGAGGCTGCGATATGCAAGTACTGTTTGATTAAAAACTTACATGTGCACGATCTACAGTATACTTCCCTGTGGGAAAGTGGACCTCAGGTCTAAATATACATTATTTTCTACTATTTATACTTGATCTGCTTTGCCTGACATAAAACAGATGTGGCAGTTTCCATGGGAATCCTTGCTTTCATTTTCAGTTGATGCAAAATTTTTTCTTGTGTAAAACAAAGAGAGAATAAATAATGCTTCATTCACAACAATTAACAGGGGTTCAAATTTTCTCACACACCCCAGCCCTATTCCATGGCCCTAAACATCGTGTTTTCCACGTTTTCTATTCAGTCTCTTTGAGCCAGTAAATTCTATGTGAAAAATATTTCCTTCGTCTTTTTTCCATCTGACATCCCTGATAAAGAACACTCATGTTTAAGGTAAATATAGTTCAGATAGTATACTCTAGTATCCCCTGTAGCAAAATACAATCCAGGTCTAGTTAGGCCACTTAAAAAAAAGAACTTGTTTCTCATCACCGCGCGCATCAGAAAAAACGATTTTAGAAGATTTTTTTTTTTTTTTTAAATAGATGAACCTTGATAGAAATTATGAAAGGTATATGTATTTAGTATCAAATTAAAGCTCCTGATGTCAGAGATGCATTAAATGTATAGCCAGTAAAAATCTGGAAACCCCGCGTAAGCAGACACTCTGCGTAAGCAGTCACTTTGGCCCGGATCGGAGGGTGTCCGCTTATGCGGGGATTTACTGTATGTCTGCCATCTTTGATATAGCAAAATAAAAAAAAATATATAAAAAAAAGCGCCCTCGTCATATTTTTCATGGCTTGGTGATGAGAAACAATTTTTTTTTTTTTAGTGGCCTTATACATTATTTTTTATTTTATAGTTTTTTTGAAGGTTAACCAAATGCAGAGTCTCGATCTGCTTTGCACAACATAAAACTATTCGTGTTTATGGTGAATCTCGCCACACGCTATGCCGAGCAGGTTTTATTACATGTAGACTGTAATGAAATTCTCCAGACACTCCCTGATGCCATTAGATATACTTCCCCTCGGCGTAACTAGCACGCCATAGATTTAACATTATCTCACCCCTTATACTTTTGTCCCATTAACCTAACATTGGGATCTCATTCTCCATGTCCTTACGAGTATTGCAGTCCGTTCTCCATGGTCTATATCCTCTGTGTTGTCCATTCTTTTAGTGTGTACAGGGGTGAGATAGATACAGAAAGCAAATCGTTTTGGTCAAAGAAGTTATTCTCCAACTCATTTTAATGCTACGTGATATTCACTTGGCTGTCACCTTGTTCATATCACTCCGCATCAAACTCATGAAGAATGGCAACTTTGACCAAAACCTGTCGGTTTCTTTATTTTGTGCTCCGTGAAATCTTTGGAGGTACAAATAAAGCATTGGCGTGCGATTTTACCTGAAAAGAAGCTCTAGGTATCACAACACAAAATATATAAATTAGCAAGAATCCTTACATGTTATTTTTTTTAGGAAGATGATAGTCTTCTTAACATTCTTTACATCACTGACCAAGGGTCCGCTTTCAATAAAGACAGAATAACCTCTAAATATATCCCACATGTTGCTCCTCTTACCAGATGGTGCCCTGCATATTTTTATCGCCTCTCCATATCCCTGGAGATGCGCTCTATATTGATGGTGAACTTTGCCGTCATGTTTGAGGTATGTCGGAGTATTACAAGTCTCCGATCTCCTTCCCTACAGCTGTGTACCTGACAGATCACGAGACGCATCCCAGACTGGCTTCACAGTATCCGCAGTTCCCCAGCTACAATTTCAATGTTTGGCCATGTGTGTAGCGTGTAAAGGGCACAGAGTGCTAGTTCCTCCATCATCCGCCAGGGTATTGTAAGATAGCGCCATGTGCGTAGCGTGTACATACACAATATTGACTGGTTTCAGATACAAGAGGTTGTATGCTCCGAGGAGTTGAGGCCTAGTAATATCCGAGCGTATGCGCAGAGTCAACTCCGAGGGTTATTGCTTGATAATATTCACGCTCGTTCGCTAAGAAAGTCCTAGCTGTATAGCATTCTATTCTGTGATCTCCTGGTAGTTACCTCAGCCATATCCTCGCTCACGCTTGGATATTACTACACATCAACACGGCAGAGGATACGCACATCGCTTACCATGCGTTACAACAAGTCCCAACATTGTCCAGTCAGTTCTCCCTCTAGATTTTATTACCGATTTTTCTACCTTTTTTTTCTCATAAAAAAACTACTTTTTAACATACGTGTATCAGTCAAAACGGCCCCTACCCTCCAGGTCCCAGTGTCTGAGCCCGAAGAGGCGGCGCCCATGAATCATAGGCTATATGCCGTATAGCAGTCTACACTGTGTTCTGACAGTCCTAGCCGACGGAAGGTCGTCCATAAGTGTTAAATAAAGTTAACCCACATCATCTCGTTGACGTACAGAAAAGGGTCTTCATGTACGAGCTTAAGTTATTAAACAGGCCCGTCTTTAAAGACGTATATAGTTTCAAGATCACTACCAAGGAGAATACGAATAGTACACACAAAAATAGTCCAAGAAAGATCAGCTATCACGCAGAGTAGTGTTTGTGAAAAAAGGCGGTCCTTTTTCCCTTTCGTTTGATAGCTTAAACTAGCAAACTAGTGTCTGAGCCCAGAGAGGGTTAGATACACGTGAGGAAGGAGTTACTCGAATCTTACTCTAAACATGGAGTTACTCCGAGCGGCACGTGTCCGCAATTTACCTCCTCCCCGATCTCCCCCCGCCTCCCCCCGAGCCCTGCAGAGGAACCCGGGAGAGGAAGCATCTGCTTGGAGATTGTGATGGGGGAGTTACTGGGAGCAGACTGCCCCCTGGTGGTGGAGGTGTCTGGGTTTGGTGCGGCCGTTTATCACGGAGAATCAGAGGTCATTCATCATCTGTCTGTATGCTTGGAGCTGCTCATGGCTGCTCGGAGCTGCTCAGGGGATGCTCGGAGCCGCTCGGAACCACTCGGCGGCTCGGAGATGTTTGGGGCTGCTCGGAGCTTGTCTGGGCTGTTCTGAGCCACTCTGGGTAGCTCGGAGCTGTTGGGGTTTTTTCTGAGCTGTTTGGAGCCGCTTTGGGTTGCTCGGAGCTGTTCGGAGCTGCTCGGGGTTGCTCGGAACTGTTCGGAGTTGGTCGGGGTTGCTCGGAGCCGCTCGAAACTGATCAGTGCTGTTCAGTGCCCTTCCGGGGCCATCTGGAATCGCTCGGGGCCGTTCGGGGTTGCTCGGAGCCATCCGAAGTCGCTCGGAGTCCTTCGGGGCCGTTCGGGGTTGCTCGGAGTCATCCGGGGTAACGGGGGGTATTTGGAGTCGTGTGAAGCTACCTGGGGTTACTCGGAGCTTCTCGGAACTACTCGGGGCTACTCGGAACTGCTCAGTGCTTTTCGGGTCCAATCGGAGCCATTCCTGGTTGCTCAGAGTCACTTGGAGCTGTTTGGGGCCACTCAAAACCGCTTGGAACTACAAGCACCAGGTCGGGGCCACTCGAAACCACTCGGAGGTACAAGCACCAGTTCGGGGATACTCTGAATTGCCCGGTGCTGCTCGATACTACTCGGTGCTGTTCGGGATTGCTCGGAGGTACTCGTAACTGCTCGGTGTTGCTCGGAGCTACTCGGTACTGCTCGGTGATGCGCGGCGCTGCTCGGAACTGCTCGCAGCTGCTCAGACAGGCTGGTAAGGGTGTGAATGGGACCCAGCTGTAACCCAGACGCGGGTTTCTGGGAATGCACGCGAGTAGAGTACGAGTACGAGTACCATCACGTGCTCCTTTACCGACACGTTAACGAGCAGTCACAGAGAAACGAGGTCACCCCGCCACCTCTCACTCAGCCTCTCACCCCCTCACACAGATACTACACAGATTACCAGCATGTAGGTACGGGGAGAGGGCCTGGGGGCCGCTCATTAATCCAGGATCTTAAGTGGGATTCACACGGGGAGACTCATGTACCTGAGATTAGTGTACATGTACTTTACAATTTTTCCCCAGTCTCCAATATTTTTCCCTTTATCCGATAATCTCAGAGCAGAATGCTGAAATATAACTTTCCCAGTTTCTAGGGAAAATGGCGGATCTGATTCACATGGAAGGACAAATTCGGTAAATAGTATCCCTTTCAGAAGGTACATAGTCTCTGGCTTGCAGCTTTTTCCCGTGTGAATGTGTTCCTTGAGACTCAAGTACCTATGTTCAGGGTACATGGTCTCTAGCGCAGGGCCTTCTTCCCGTGTGAACCGGTTAGAACACAGCCGACTGAGACTAAGGGACCCTCATTATCAGCAAGAGGTACGCCAGTCTCAGCAAGGTCCCCGAAACATTTTTTAACAGGTTTAAAATCCAAATTGCTAAAGATTGTACCTTGGCAGGGAAAATTGACGCCGTCTAGGATTTTTTTTTCAAGTTCCTTTATTGATGCCATAAATGATGATTTACAAGTAAACATCCTTGATGGTTTTTACACAAATGGGTTTTCTTTTGACATCAATCAAGAGGCCAAGCGTATCAGCTCGTTATAAGCTGTTTTTCTTTACGCGAGTCTTACACAGGGTCACAACAGACCTTTTAAAGAGGTGACAGTAAGAGCTGAACTCCAACACAAATTGAATAAAGGGCTATTACTATACACCTATGGCCGAACATGTATGAAATACTGCCCGCTGCTGGGGGTGTAGTATAAATAATGTTCGCGCCCGCTGTGGCAGCGGGCCGTAGTGAATAGCAGTGGCTTTTTGTGGAGCAGAAAAGTTAATAAAACAGATTTGTCAACGAGTATGAGGTATATAGTAATAAGAAAACGTAGTGACTGAGCCCGTACGGTGTCCGTTCTCGGTCATTTGATGAAAAAATACTGCCCTCTAGCCTGCGGCATCGGGCCGTATTTTTTTCATCAAATGACCTCGAACGGCCACCCGTATGGGCTCAGTAACCACGTTTTCTCATAGTACAAATTTACTGAATTACATAGCATGAATCAAAGAGACAGCAGCGATGACTAGCTACAGTGACACCTATCTATACAAGGGCAAGGTGGTAATTAGAACAGGACTACCCCGATACACTGTCATAACCACAATGGCAATTATAACATTTCAAGTTAGGCAATTTAGGCAAGTAAATTTAGTTATGTTTTACCTTGAATCAAATCGATTCAAATCAGGATCCAAATATATCAAGTAACAGTGGGTCAATGAGGTATTTCTTTTTCTAGTAATTCCCCATGGTCGGCTGATATGATTTCTAGACCTCTGTAGCTGAGGCGACACCCACCTACCTACATATCAATAACCAATTAGCTGTAACCCGGGGCTACTGTAGGAGTAGGTTACACAGTTTTTGCAGGTGAGAGGATATTTTTGTCCGCCTCCTGCCTGTCAGATGAAGCCTGTTGAGAGCTCCTTCACACCTCCTCCTCAGGTGTAACTCCTGATAACATTTACCTTGTTACTGGGTGTTAAATGCCAGCCCGCCTCATTGAGGTAATCTGGAGTGGGTGTATCAGTGTGGGGGGGCTGGTGTAGCTGTTATCTCACTCAGATAAGAGAATCAGGTGTGTAGCTACACGCACTTACCTCCCAGCTAATCTGCCTCTGTACATATATAGTGGGAGGCAAAGCTCGTGTGAGACAAGGTGTTCGCTTCGAGCATGGTAGATCAGGGGTTCAAACCCCGGGCGGGTCATACCAATGATTTACACAAAAATGGTAGCCACTGCCCATTCGGCTTAACACCCGCCATCAGAATGAGGAATAGGGGGCTAGGGCCATGGTGGAAGAACGGCTCTATAGCTGAATTCGGTGATTCCCTTAGTAAACATTTCTAAAAAAAACTAAACAAAAAAAGACTCATGAGTGTCTATACTACAGTATGAGATGCACCGATCCATGACCTCAGTGAACTATGCAGTGATCCATGACCACAGTGCACTATGCCATGATCCATGACCTCAGTCCACTATGCCGTGATCCATGACCTCAGTGCATTGTGCCGTGATCCATGACCTCAGTGCACTATGCAGTGATCCATGACCTCAGTGCACTATGCACCGATCCATGACCTCAGTGAACTATGCCGTGATCCATGACCACAGTGCACTATGCCATGATCCATGACCTAAGTCCACTATGCAGTGATCCATGACCTCAGTGCATTGTGCAGTGATCCATGACCTCAGTGCATTGTACAGTGATCCATGACCTCAGTGCATTGTGCCGTGATCCATGACCTCAGTGCACTATGCAGTGATCCATGACCTCAGTGCATTGTGCCGTGATCCATGACCTCACTGCACTATGCTGTGATCCATGACCTCACTGCACTATGCAGTGATCCATGACCTCAGTGCACTGTGCAGTGATCCATGACCTCAGTGCACTATGCAGTGATCCATGACCTCAGTGCATTGTGCCGTGATCCATGACCTCACTGCACTATGCTGTGATCCATGACCTCACTGCACTATGCAGTGATCCATGACCTCAGTGCACTGTGCAGTGATCCATGACCTCAGTGCACTATGCAGTGATCCATGACCTCAGTGCATTGTGCCGTGATCCATGACCTCACTGCACTATGCTGTGATCCATGACCTCACTGCACTATGCAGTGATCCATGACCTCAGTGCACTGTGCAGTGATCCATGACCTCAGTGCACTATGCAGTGATCCATGACCTCAGTGCATTGTGCCGTGATCCATGACCTCACTGCACTATGCTGTGATCCATGACCTCAGTGCACTGTGCAGTGATCCATGACCTCAGTGCACTATGCAGTGATCCATGACCTCACTGCACTATGCAGTGATCCATGCACTATGCTGTGCATGCTGCTATTCCCCGTATTTATGAGCACATTTTACTGGCTCGACTCTCGCCTGGGACTGAAGGCCATCTCATGGTGAGGCGACCCGATAGCCGTGTTAGAGAGAGAGAGAGAATCTGCGATTGATCCCCGGAAGGCGACACTCTGTATTCAAATTGCCTTTTTAGGCTCACAAGCTGAGCCTTCCTTCCTGCTCGCCTAACAGCTGGTGTCAAGCCTAGACGTGCGCAAGTCTCACTGCCGGTATTATTTCTGTTCAATATAAGAGAGAAACACATCCTGGTTAGCAGGGACCAATAAAATAAAGCACGTTTCACTTACAGAAAATACCATGGTTTATACCTTAATGGCAGATTTCTCCAGTTGATAAAACATGTGAAATATTGTGTCGACCTAGCACAATATAGATTTAATAAACAGTAATCTGTTTAGTAGACAACTGTCAGTCTAACTACCCTCCATGACCTTCAGCTTACCCTCCATGACCTTCAGCACATACTGGTCTGTATAGACTGCTACCAGTCCAGTTTATCCTCCATGACCTTCACTTTACCCTCCATGACCTTCACCTTACCCTCCATGACCTTCAGCTTACCCTCCATGACCTTCAGCACATACTGGTCTGTATAGACTGCTACCAGTCCAGTTTATCCTCCATGACCTTCACCTTGCCCTCCATGACCTTCACCTTATCCTTCATGACCTTCATTACATACCGACCTCTAAATAAGACTGCTCCCCGTCTAACTTAGCCTCCTTGACCTTCAGCTTACCTTCCATGACCTTCAGCTGACACCTACTATCCTCTAGATAAGACTGCTCCCCGTCTAACTTCCCCTCAATGTCCTCACCCTGAGGACAACATCTGCCTCAGCCCCCCGCATTCCACTCGCCGGATTTACACCCCCCCCCCTCTCCCCCTCCCGGCAGTCAGTCTTCTGGTCACGTGACCCGGGAGAGGGCAGGTCAATAAATCAGTGGGCGGTCAGACGGGGTGAGGGGGGAGGGGGCCTGCCGGCACCCTGTTAGTCACCCTGTGGGGTACGCACGTCGGGGGGTTAAAAACGTGACGAGTAGGTTTCAGTTATTGTGGAAAGTGGAGGTCAACCCTGGTCCTGGCAGCGGGAACCAATGACTACTTGTTGATATAAACTTGTATATATATCCCTGGTTTGGGAAGTTCTTTCATTATTATTTGCCATCATTGTAGTTACAATTGAAAAACTCTCATTGGCGAGAGATTGCAATAAACAAACAAAAATGTAAAAGAAATTGTTCCATGCAAAACGCATTCTTCCATGAATACTGACTACGAGATTGGGCTAAGCATGAGATTTGGAAATCGCCAAAAATCCGGAAAAATCGGTAGGGGTTTTTGAGGCAGTCGAGGGACACAATAGGGGATAGTATCCCGAAGAGGGCCCAGGGAACGAACCCATCCCAAGAAGCTCCTACATAGTGGTCTACCTTAAGTGAATTCCTGGCCTCGGCTGAGAGTTAGATGACCAAAATTAGGAAGGTTTGAATACCCTCCACCTTCCCCTCCAACCATCAAAACAAATTCCCCTCGGGTTTACATTGATCTCAAGAATGACCCTAGAGATGCCAAACGATTTATAAATCTGGGAAAAATCCATGTCTGTATGTGAGCGATAATAGGGGCATACATACATGTTGTATGCTCTAGCACACTTCACCTGACCCCCACCTACCCCACGGAAGTCACTGAGAGGGGCAGATGCCGCCAGATGGCGCTAGTGGTTATCTCTAGTGGTGACCGTGGTGGGTCGCTGCTACACCTCCTGTACCTCTCCACACCTCCCCACACCTTACGCCTCTCTACATCTCCCCACATCTCCCCACACCTCCCTGTACCTGCTGTGTTTATAGCGTTATAAATGGTCTCCACTCAGAAACATCGTTACACACTCTCACGCCAGTACATAAAGACATTCTTCAGCATTCCTCAGAAGTTGTTCAAGTGTACCTGTTTAAATCACAATGTCATGCCATATTCAAACATGTAATTCGAGACATTTGGTGTCATTGAAGGTGGAATATGTCATTAATGTATGTAATTATTGATAAGGAACTGCATCAAGATTCATCGTCACCGACAATAAGCCATGAGCTTCGGTTGCGGAGTAATCCCACGAGGCAAAGCCAACTGAGATTACGTAGCAAATCTAAATCAATGGTGTACTTTCAAGTAATAACCCATTAAATCAAACCAACAAATTGTATCTTCTGTCACTTTACGATCTCTGTGTCGAACTTTTCCGGATCTCACAGCTGTCTTGCAGTACCTTCCCACACCTCCCCACACCTCCCTGTACCGTAACAGGGTCCCTGTGTTACCATGTTTTTACTGTAGTCTCTGTGACGAGCTTTCCCTGATCCCATTTCTCGCTCTCCGTGTTTTCCAGGCATGGACCTGTCGGCTAACCAGGAAGAGCTGACAGACCGTCAGATCTTCCCACACCTCCCTAAGCCCCTTGTTATTGTGTTTCTATGACGAGCTTTCCCTGATCTCAGATACTGCTCTTTGAGGAGCTGACGAATCGGGAGATCCTCCCACACCTCCCTGTACCGTAACAGAATCCCCTCATTATCGTGTTTCTACTGTAGTCTCCCTGTACCCTTTGTTACCGTGTTTTTACTGTAGTCTCTGTGACGATCTTTCCCTGATCTCATTTCCCGCTCTTTGTGTTTTCCAGGCGTGTACCTGTCGGCTAACCACGAGGAGCCGACAGACAAGGAGATCTTCCCAAACCTCCCTGTACCCTTTGTTACCGTGTTTTTACTGTAGTCTCTGTGACGATCTTTCCCTGATCTCATTTCCCGCTCTTTGTGTTTTCCAGGCGTGGACCTGTCGGCTAATCAGGAGGAGCTGACGGACAAGGAGATCTTCCAGGTGGAGTATGACCGGGAGGAGAAGGGCTGGCGGCTCTGTACCGTGGAGGAGAAGTACTGGTCGCTGGAGGACGCTCAGGGCATCCAGGCCAGATCTGCGTAAGTTTTTTTCCCCGATATATTTCCTGTGAGGATATATATATATATGTGGTTTTCGGGCTTAGAGGGAGAATTATTTCCCATAGAATTTGTTTTGTTTTTATTAATTTATCAGTAAATTGGGTATAATTCAAGTATAGTTTCTTTTTTATTTCCAAAAATTTTTTGGGGCCTCCAGTTATCAGAGTTGTTTTCTGATTGCCTTGGATTTCAGGAAAAAATACACTGGGTACTCATATAGAGTAAATAAAACCCTGAATTGAACTCACCTAGTCCTAAAGGTTGACAACACAGGTCACTTCCGCCTATTTGACCAACCACAGGCCTACATGACACCCCTGTTTATCAAAGGCGTGGAGTTGTGTAAGGACTTGTAAAAGTCAAACGATAAAACTCCCACTGGGGTTGGGGGTAGTTAGGTGAGTGGTTAAGGCACTGGACTTGAAACTTTGTAGAACTTTGTGGGTTCGAGTCCCACTGCAGACACTCTTCTCTTTCACCCCCAGCAGCGGTAGATTTACTGCTATATCGTTCTCTTACCATGTCTATGTGGTGTAGTAACTAAAAGAACTCTCACCCCGGTAAATGTGGATGGGTGAGATTTCTACCTGAATTCATCACATAGATTCGATCATCATCAAACCAAAAGTGAGTCTAATAGAACATATTGGACATCAAACTACCAAAACAAACAAAGAAACTCCCACTGGGGCTGACAATACTGCCCCGACACGCCGTATATTAATATAGAATATACAGCAGTGGTATAAATATGTGACATATGGGAGCTGTGCTGGATAAATGCTCAGTATGCGAGTCCAGCTGGAGAGGCAATCAGCCTTCTCTGCAGGAAGCCACCTCGGGAGCCACATGGCTTCGTGGTGGGTTCACACCTGTCGGTCCAGTTACGCGGTTTATATTTGCTGTAGGGAGGTGGACTGCTGGATGGGACACGGGAGGCTATAGCTGTCCCTGCTAAATGTGTGACTGTGGGTAAAGGGCAGCTACTGGAGAGTGCAATGTCTGTGCGAATTTATCTTAGCCTGGTATGAGAGTCCATAGGCTTAGCGTTAGGAACTCGTACTGTACAGGCTTGCCAGTACGGTAACTCATACTCATTTCTAGAAGCAACAGACCTACCAACCACAAACTAATAATTTCCTTGTGGATGATGGAAGAACAAGGAATCATTCCATGCCCTTTAGCAAACAAAGAGAAAATGCTGTTCTTTTAATTGATTTATTCAACGTTCATTAAGATTAAATAACTTCAGTTTATCGACATAAATAATGCTGTCTTTAAATGGTATATATCTATTGCTGTGCATTCTGGGAAAAGAATAGGGGAGTTTCCACTTAGGCAATGTATTACTTCCGATAAGTGATGTCAACGGCCATGAAAACGTTGTGCACAGTAGATTTAACACTGGAAATGTGAAAAGCGCTACAAATAATGATAAAACACTCCGTACACTTCACGTCCAATCTCCAAGTTACTGTGGCACAAAATGAACATCACTTACCGGAAACAGTTAAAATAGCATGATTTGGTGGAAACTGAGCCACTCATTAAGCGTCCTCTCGTCTCTCTCTCCTTCCAGGACACGAGGCAAGAATGGCATCTTCTACATTGACTGGCAGCCTTCGGGCAAGGTCACCATCAAGGCCAGCAACCAGAAGTACGTGACGGCCAAGATGAACGGGAGCCTCCTCGCGACTCAGTGCGACCCCTCCGACAAGGAGATGTTCTCCGTTGTCATCATCAACCGCCCCTTCCTCATCCTCCGCTCCACCTTCGGCTTCGTCGGCATGAAGAGTCAAACGAGCACGCGCGTCGAGTGCAACAAGTCCACGTACGACCCACTCACTGTGGAGCTCTCTGACACCGACGGCTTCTACAAAATCAAGGGTGGGTTTTTTAGAAATTAATCATTAAAAAATATTATTAAATTATTTTATTTTAATCAAATATCAAAAAGTATTAAACATTTCAAAATTTCATCTTTTTCACTCCGACGGCTTCTACAAAATCAAGGGTGGGTTTTTAGAAATTAATCACTAAAAAATATTATTAAATTATTTTATTTTAATCAAATATCAAAAAGTATTAAACATTTCAAAATTTCATCTTTTTCACTCCGACGGCTTCTACAAAATCAAGGGTGGGTTTTTAGAAATTAATCACTAAAAAATATTATTAAATTATTTTATTTTAATCAGATATCAAAAAGTATTAAACATTTCATCAAAATTAATCATTAAAAAATATTTTCAATTTTAAAAAAAAATCAAACATTTACAAGTACTAAACATTTCAAAATTTCATCTTTTTTACCCACACAGCTTTTACAAAATTAAGGGGTCAATTTGAAAAAGATTAATAATGAAACAATAAATATAAAATCAGAATAAATTATTTAAAATTTTTAATGGATATAGTTTTAAAAAAATGGAAAAAATGAAATTAGATATTTAGAATTATTAGATTGCGTAGTGATCTCAATAACACACAGATACAGAACTCCGTATTGACATATCCTCCTTCTTTTCCTCCAGGTCCCAACGGGAAGTTCCTGACGATGGAGGACGGGTGTCTTAGCGCCTCCTCGACTGAAGAGCGCCTCTTCGTCCTTGAGATGTCCTCCCAGTCTCACCTGAAGATCCGGGACCAGAGCGGGTGTTACCTGGTCGGCGAGGCTAACGGTACCATGAAGTTCGTCGGCGACGGCAAGTTCACGGAATGGGAGTACTAAACCGCGTAACGGACAAGCCCCACATTCCACGAAATAGTACAACGTCGATACTCGAGAACTCATTGACTATAATGATAATGATAATGATGATGATGATAATAAAAGGAACGGTCCTTTTATTTGTGAAATAATAGAGAGGAACTTTAGAGGAAAAATTAAATCATGGTGGACGTTGTGTGTACAGTCGAGTAGGGATCGCGCGGAAGTAGCGATGTGATTCTGGTGACGTTTGTTTTACGCAGACGACATTGAGTCGCGGTTTCCCGCTCTTTTGTTATTTACACAAAACCGTAGTCTGTGGTGGATGTACACATGTGAGTGACCTTGACCTTGGATGTATATCAGGAGGAATGGCTACAAGGTGAACCATGACGTGGATACGTATGACGTCAGAGCGCGTGACCTGGATACGAATGACGTCACAGTTAATGACGTCACGCTGAGTGAGCGTCCGTGGATACATCTATATATAGATATGCAGATTTTCACTTCTGTACAGTAATTTCTATAGGAAACATTTTTTCATGGTTTCTCGCTGCATTATATTGTCATTATTATTATTTTTCTTCTCTTGCTCTCACTCTCTCTCTCACTCTCTCTCTCTTGATAATTCAGAGGTAAAGGATTTCCCGAGCCAGCACTCTGTGTGTTTATACGCATCGGTGTGTATAACAAAATCTGGTGCTCTTTTTAATATAAACAAGGGATGTATAAAAACAGAATGCACACATACATGAATGTATTAAACCTCTGATGCATTAATCGTCAAGTTTTAAGAGAAGAAAAGTGATTTCTGTTCACTTAAATGACCTTCAGAGAGAATCCTAAGCTTGCCAAGGCGTGAGGGACGTCTCTTTAAAAAAAAGGCGGGAAAAAAGGGCGGGAAGAAAGGGCGGGAAAACTCTGCGTGCGGGGATTTAGTGACACAGTGTAGGAGGGGGGGGGGTGTAGTGTCAATAGATTATTGTTAATGCTTGACCAGTCTGCTACACGCTTATCATGCTGTGGCTTGTTGTGAATGCTCGGGTGCGTATGGTACGGTCGCTCCTATTGGCTCACTGAGAGTGAAAAGCCGTCTGCTCCGGAAAATCCACCAATCGGGGCACGGCTTTTAAAAACACGTAAAATCACATCTAAACTCGACCAAAAAGTGGAAATAGTTCATATTTCATTGGCATTAAGCATAGAAAATCTGCCAGGATAATTAGGAATACAGCCATGATAGAAACCAGCACCGATTTTTTTTCCGCCGAGGTTTATTAGTAGAACATGCGCTTAGAACTTACACCATATGACAAGGTTATTCTAGAATGTGGAAGTAGCCAAGATAGATCAGCCACAAAGGTATTATTTACTGATGAAAGCCCTTGCTGAAGTGAGCTGGAAACGACATTGCTTTATAAATTATACAAGTTCAAGGTTAAACGAAGGTTAAACAAACAGCCAGACTATAATGTGATGCATAGGTCCAATCTACCTTCTTTACAGCAGGCATAGTATATTTGATAATTGCTGATAAAATAAGAAAAGTTTTCACCGAGAATGAGATGAAACAGAATAATATGTGATTATAATTTAATACTCCACAAACTCCCTTTTTTTTAAGAATAAAGAGAAGGAAAAATGAGGGATTTCCTGTATTTCAAGTTGCAGACGACATTTAAACGAGAATGCATAATGTGACGCTCATCTAGAAACACCAGGGTGTGTTTACAAATACACAAATAGGGTAACTTACTTTGTCCTGACTTCAAAGTCGTAACATACTCCAATTTATATCATTTGCATTCACCTTAAATCATCGTAGATTCAGATCAGTATTTTGATTGGATCTGGACAATTCAGACGAATGTCGTCTGCATTGAGTGACGTCACGGGATGACGTCACGTCTTTGTGTGTACAGAGATTGACTCGTACGCTGTGTGTCAAAAATGAATAACGATTCTCAGTGGATACACTGTTTGTCAAAAAGTAATAATATTTCTCAGTGTGCGAGAAGATTGGAATGTGATATATGTGTGTGTGTTTATGGACAGGCTCTGCGGAAGGCCAATGACTCAGCCGTTTTTGACCAGCCCCCTCGCCATTTTATCACGCCGCCTCAATCCACATGCCTCAGTATGCTTGATGAAGACTCCACAACAACCTACAAAGCCTCGTTTTGAATCTTACCCTTTCTGTCGTCTGCATTTTTAGCAGACGGCAATTTTTTCCCGCCACTGTGCAGCATTACATGCCCAGGGACTTGTTTCGTGTCTTACAACACGTGATCTACATACACTCTGAGAGTCGTGACGTCACTGATTTTTGTGCTGACGTCACATCCGGTTCACTTCACTTGTTACTGAGGCATGCCGGGATGTTGTTGGGGCTGGGTGGATGGTGATGTTAGTTATACAAAAAAATGTCAATTTTGAAGAAGAAGAAGAAGAAGAAGAAGAAGAAGAAGAAGAAGAAGAAGAAAAAAAGGGGTTAAAAGTTATCAAAGTGATGGTGTACAATAAAAAATGTCTCTTGTCCTGATAAGTATAACGATGTTATCGTCTTGTAGGAGGAGAAAATGTTTCATATTAACTTTATTATCATTATCCGGTTAGTGTATGAAGGTCTGACTCATAAGACAGCAGTTTTTTTTCTCACCGTGTATATTTGTCGATACCGAAAGGCCTTTAAGTTTGTATCAGGAGGAATTGTATTTATATTTCAATAGCAAGGTTTGCCGCTACCACAAGTCTCCTGATTTCATTTTTTGATACTTGTATGTAGTCTGGACTTCAATGTCTTTATAACTCTGTGCAGTCGTATGTAACAAGTGGTGGATCCCGAGTAGAGTCGCTACAAATAGAAACCCTGTAGGCTAGCGGCAGGTCTTGGCCTTGGCCTACGGTACTCGCAGGAATCCTCTTGCATTCATTGCCTACGGTGCTTTGTAATGGGCGAGTTTCCACTTAGCCAATGTACTATTTCCGGTAAGTGACGTTAACGGCCATGAAAACATCGCCAATGTTGCGCACAGTAGATCTGACACTGGAAATGTGACAAGTGCTACGAACAATGATAAAACACTCTGTACACTTCACGTCCTATCTCCATGTGACTGTGGCACAAAATAAACATCAGTTACCGGAAACAGTTATCATAGCGTTATTTTATCAAGTGGAAATTGGGCCGTTGTGGGAATCCTGTTGCATTCATCGCTGACAACGCACATGATGCAACTCCACCGAAGGTCAATGCCGAGATCAGCACACTGACGCTGACAGTCACCCGCTGTCACGACAAACTGTCACAACTACCTGTCAACACTAGAAGGCGCTAGTAGCTCATGTATCCCATAATGCATCAGTCATACTGACTGTCGAGTGGATTGAGGTAAAACGCTGCGAATACAATATGCCACTTTTTTCCTATTCAGCAGCAAAAAGTTGCTTTTCCCCAAAAACTCGCCTAGAACGTGTAGTTGCGGTGTCCTTTGTCTAACAAAGCTATTATTTTGTAACTCGGCCTGCGACGATGGACGGAGCGCATTGGAGCCTACTGCCAATTTGGTTACATTATTTGACTGTCTGGATTTGGAGTCGTGTTCTTTTTTTCTCCGTGAAGCTCGAAGATGTATTGTTATATTCATATTTTACCATGTTCGTGAGGAGCATTTGTGAAGAACTATTTTGTATCTCGGAGAGAGAAGATTCATATGATAATAAACATATCATGTGATATATACCCACATCTTGACCTTCTTGTTTGATCTATTATCCATGGTATATAAAGTCCCCATTGAGAATGAATGGGGACTCAGTAAACCACGACCCATTATTTGATATCCTTGGTATACAAAGTCCCCATTGAGAATGTATGGGGACTCAGTAAACCACTACCCATTGTTTATTATCCATGGTATACAAAGTCCCCATTGAGAATGTATGGGGACTCAGTAAACCAAGACCCATTATTCGATATCCATCGTATACAAAGTCCCCATTGAGGATGTATGGGGACTCAGTAAACCACGACCCATTATTTGGTATCCATCGTATACAAATCCCCATTGAGAATGCATGGGGACTCAGTAAACAACGACCCATTACTTACTATCCATGGTATACAAAGTCCCAATTGAGAATGTATGGGGACTCAGTAAACAACAACCCATTACTTACTATCCATGGTGTACAAAGTCCCCATTGAGAATGTATGGGGACTCAGTAAACCACGACCCATTATTTGATATCCATGGTATACAAAGTCCCCATTGAGAATGTATGGGGACTCAGTAAACCATGACCCATTATTTGATATCCATGGTATACAAAGTCCCCATTGAGAATGTATGGGGACTCAGTAAACCAAGACCCATTATTCGATATCCATCGTATACAAAGTCCCCATTGAGGATGTATGGGGACTCAGTAAACCACGACCCATTATTTGGTATCCATCGTATACAAATCCCCATTGAGAATGCATGGGGACTCAGTAAACAACGACCCATTACTTACTATCCATGGTATACAAAGTCCCAATTGAGAATGTATGGGGACTCAGTAAACCACGACCCATTATTTGATATCCATGGTATACAAAGTCCCCATTGAGAATGTATGGGGACTCAGTAAACAACGACCCATTATTTGATATCCATCGTATACAAAGTCCCAATTGAGAATGTATGGGGACTCAGTAAACCACTACCCATTGTTTACTATCCATCGTATACAAAGTCCCCATTGAGAATGTATGGGGACTCAGTAAACAACGACCCATTATTTACTATCCATCTTATACAAAGTCCCCATTGAGAATGTATGGGGACTCAGTAAACAACGACCCATTATTTACTATCCATGGTATACAAAGTCCCCATTGAGAATGTATGGGGACTCAGTAAACCACGACCCATTATTTACTATCCATGGTATACAAAGTCCCCATTGAGAATGTATGGGGACTCAGTAAACCAAGACCCATTATTTGATATCCATCGTATCCAAAGTCCCCATTAAGGATGTATGGGGAATCAGTAAACCACGACCCATTATTTGATATCCATGGTATACAAAGTCCCCATTGAGAATGTATGGGGACTCAGTAAACCACGACCCATTATTTGATATCCATGGTATACAAAGTCCCCATTGAGAATGTATGGGGACTCAGTAAACCATGACCCATTATTTGATGTCCATCATATACATATATATAACTGTGGTATACTGATTTTAAACTATGGTATTTAGCCTCAAAGCCATTGTATAAGGGAAAATAGTCCCTCTGTGCTAAACAGCAACACAATAGTTATTTGACATACCATGTTATAAGTCAATTCCTGGGGTAGATTTGCTTGAGATGATAGATAATAAATACACAAACGATGGTTATGTGGACAGGCGGCTCTGTAGACCACTCGAGGTTGACGTCGTAACACACTTGCTAACACTCGAGTATTACTACGAGCCAACCACTCGTGGTTTACGGCCGCCTCTCCAACCATCGTTTATTTATACCATGCCTGGTATATTTTGATTGTAGGCTTTAAAAATAATAAAATTATCTCACCCCTTGTATTTCTCTCCCATAGGCTTAACATAGGTAACTCATTCTCCACCGCCCTTCGAGTATTACTATCCGTTCTCTATGGACTATGCTTAATATGTGGATACAGGGGTGAGATAAATACAACACGTACATAGCGTCCGGGGTATTTAGGTGGAAAGCGGAGAAACCAACAAACTGTCCAGAAGCCATAGGAAAATGGCGATTTTAAGGAATATATAACTCAGTAGAACCCCGCGTTAACGGACACCCTTGCTCGGAAAGGTTCCCTATATTAGATGTTAGTTTTAACCCCGCCTAAGCGGCCACTTTGGCCCGGAACGCAGGGTGTCCGCTTACGCGGGGTTCTACTGTAATACAATAACAGGTATACTGTGTCTGTACGTGAAAAATTGATGATTTATCAATCTAATTACCGCGTATTCATCACGTACAGCCACAGTAAGCCTGTTTCCGTATATTACCCTCTGAGTAAACTGTAAAGTCACTTCTCTGAATATACCTGAGTCCGCAGAAACAAAAAATCCAGAATAAAGTTTTTTTTAATCATTTTATTTTTCCTGGCAAAGTAAAAGCACTGCACAAAAACCACCATTTTATTCATATATATACGTCATCGCGGAAATGTATGTATTGGCTAAATATTGACTTGTTTTCATATATATACGCCCAGGCCTTATATACGGACGAGTCCTGGCTGTATTTCACACCCGGCGTATATGAGAGGAAATATCCTCTCCCCCTGCCGCCTCCCGCCTGTTTGTGTTGGTAGAAGTACAGGTGTCCTCAATAGGAAGCCCTCCCCCCACCCCCTCCCCCACCTCCCCCTGCCCGCTCTCAGTGAAGCCCTGTTCACTGGACGCTTATATACGCCTACAGATGAGGTGTATACACACGGGGATTAAGACGACCTTGTATACGCAAAATTCCTACTTATATACGCTGGGCGCATCCATATGTAAATTGATGGTGTTCGTGCAGTGAAGGCAGTGATACCTGTTTTCTGACTCTCCCAGCATGTAGTACTATACGGAGACTGACTTACTCCCAGACTTACATCCCTCTGCCTTCGGCAACGGGATGTATCTGATTAATAATTTTACCAAGTATTTTGACGTACTAAGACAGTCAGCCCGTTTTCGTATTGTTATATACCAAAAATGGCGAAATTTTAGCTAGTCACGTGATCACATACCCCGTACGTCACAGTATGACGTACGGCTATATATACGTCATGGGTAGCAGCGGGCAGTATGTGTGGGTCATACGGTCATAGGTATATAATAATATTGACCAGTTATTTGGCTTATTCTCTCGCTAACTAGATTTCTGAGGGCTTAATACTAACACAGTATGTACAAAAATCAATGTGAAAACATGAATATGAAAACAATACCAGGAACAAATCAGCCACGAATAAAGTAAATAAAAAGCTGAATGGGCGTGCAGTCAAAATGAAAAACAATTAAAAGGTTTGGGCTAGATTTAGCCTATAGATAGTTTTCTGTAACCCACTTGCACCCAGTCAACTTGCCATTTCTGCAACTGCCTATCTAGGATCCAAACACATCAAGCACCAATGGGTCTTGAGGTATTTTGGTCTTGAATGATTGGTCATGGTCAGTTGGGCACCCACTCATGCACTATGACACTGGCTCCCTGCTCTGTTCTCAATATCACAGTGCATAGCACACAGATAGTGAAGGGATAGTTTGTATGCAGTACCCTGAAAGTCAATATGGACCAATATAACTTCTAGATGATGTATTTAGCATGTGCAAGCACGCTCTATCAAGGGTTATCGTTCAATAATTCTTTTTTTTCATTATTTTTTTTAGCAATTTCTATCAAGGGAATATTGTGTGTACAATCACAGAATTCGGCGATACAGCCATTCTTCCCCTTCTCCTCATTCTAATGGCGGGCGTTAAGCCGAATGAGCGGTGGGTACCATTTTTGTGTAAGTCGTTGGTATGACCCGACTGGGGTTTAAGTTCGTTCAGTAAGACAGTCTTAGCCATCCCTAAGGTCATCCATTAGTGTTGAATAGAGTTGACCCACATCGTCACAGGGTCTCCTTGGCGTACAGAAAAGGGCGGATCGTTCTAAATCCTGTAAGATCTGATTAGACCTGTGTGTGGCCCCTATTATCGCTCACGGTCATTGATTTCGTGGCGGGGTCTTCCAGTCGACTGGTCCAGTACAGAACACCCACACAATGTTTAAGAGAAGGCTTAAAAGTACCGCATTCATCCACTGAGCAACTATAAAGTTAATTCATTCTAATAACCTCAGAATCCACCTATCAATAACTAATAACTAGTAGTCTCTAAGGTGTGTCATATCTACAAGCCAATCCACTCCTCGTCTTTTCTCCTCATGTATCATTAGGTGGTGGGTATCATATATAGACCCTATTGAGGTATCCCAGAATTCAGTCTATTCACAAGTTCCGGTTTTCACTGGTTACCAACGTTGTATGGTGATAGACCCTTTACCCATAACCCAGAATTAATGCAGTTTAACTGTTTTCAGAAATCTTCAAATTGAAATTTTGATGCCAGAAATGGAAATTTCAGCTATTTCTACATGGAAATCCGAAATTATATTCAGATTCTCCAAATATAAATTATAAGTAAGAAAACTGTGGTTCATGTTCTCTAGTGTGGCTAGTCAATCGGGAGCGGAAATTTGTCTTACCCGGGGCGATAATAGGGAGTTTAGTAACCTCTGGAGACTCTATAGGGAGCCAAAGTGAACCCGCTAAAACGGCAGATACCCGTGTTCAGAACACTATTTCCGGTGGCCAGTAAGAACGAGGCTTTGTGCTAAACCTATGGGGGTTTGAGGGTAGAATTTTGTTTTTGGTCTCGTTTGTTACTTTTGAAGTGTAGTTTACTACTATCGTCTCTGAATAACGAAGCTACGATGACAGTTGTTAAGTTCGTCAAAATATGGATCTAAAAGGGTGAAGGGTCTAGTACCGGACAATGAGGGGAACCAGCTAACACTGGATCTTGTAAAAACACAGAATTATGGGATACATCAGTATGGTCTATTCTGGTGGTGTTTTAGTCAGGCGGCAGGTTATGGGAGACAAAACACCATGTCATATCGCCGTATCGTGACCATGTGCTATGTGCTGTAAACAGAGACGGACAACTCTCATCCCATCATGTATGAAGTACGACCATGGTCAGGCTGTTCTATATAAGTATTCTGGTGGTGTTTTTGCCAGGCAGCAGGTTATGGGAGACAAAACACCATGTCATATCGCCGTATCGTGACCATGTGCTATGTGCTGTAAACAGAGACGGACAACTCTCATCCCATCATGTATGAAATACGACCATGGTCAGGCTGTTCTATATAAGTATTCTGGTGGTGTTTTTGTCAGGCGGCAGGTTATGGGAGACAAAACACCATGTCATATCGCCGTATCGTGACCATGTGCTATGTGCTGTAAACAGAGACGGACAACTCTCATCCCATCATGTATGAAATACGACCATGGTCAGGCTGTTCTATATAAGTATTCTGGTGGTGTTTTTGTCAGGCGGCAGGTTATGGGAGACAAAACACCATGTCATATCGCCGTATCGTGACCATGTGCTATGTGCTGTAAACAGAGACGGACAACTCTCATCCCATCATGTATGAAATACGACCATGGTCAGGTTGTTCTATATAAGTATTCTGGTGGTGTTTTTGTCAGGCGGCAGGTTATGGGAGACAAAACACCATGTCATATCGCCGTATCGTGACCATGTGCTATGTGCTGTAAACAGAGACGGACAACTCTCATCCCATCATGTATGAAATACGACCATGGTCAGGCTGTTCTATATAAGTATTCTGGTGGTGTTTTTGTCAGGCGGCAGGTTATGGGAGACAAAACACCATGTCATATCGCCGTATCGTGACCATGTGCTATGTGCTGTAAACAGAGATGGACAACTCTCATCCCATCATGTATGAAGTACGACCATGGTCAGGCTGTTCTATATAAGTATTCTGGTGGTGTTTTGCCAGGCAGCAGGTTATAGGCCCTATTGAGGTATCCCATAATTCAGTCTGTTTACAAGTTCCGGTGTTCGCTGGTTGCCGAGGTTGTATGGTGATCGACCCTTGAACCGTAACCAACAATTATTGTAGTTTAATGGTTTTTATAAATCTTCAAATAGGAAATGCGATGTTAAAAAATTGAAATTTCAGCTATTTCTACATGGAAATCCGAAATTTTATTCAGGTTCTCCAGATATAAATGGGAAAACTGTGGTTCATGTGGTCGTGGTGTGCCCAGCCAGTTGCGAGCGGAACTTGTATTTACCCTGGGCGATACTAGGGAGTTTAGTAACCTCTGGAGGGCGTATGGGGGACAAAACACAATGTTATATCGCTGTATCGTGACCATGTGCTGTGTGCTGTAAACACCAATATGGCGGAGAGACCGCGGTGCATGACGGTCCTGCTCCACCACGCCGCTTTACGACGCACTTCCGGCGTTCTGCACCACGCGATCGTCGAGCCTTGTACCACGTGACACCACGCGGTGGCTCTGATTGGTCAGAAGCTGTAAATCTCCACGGGAGCGAGGCGCACGTCGATACGCTAATTAAAGACATGGGAATCCCCCTCCATCTGTGCTATTAATAGACGGTGAGGTTAACCCTTGCCTCCCTCCCTGCCTGCCTGACTCCCTGTGTCCCTGCCTCCCTCCCTCCTTGCTTCCCTGCCTGTCTCCCTGCCTCCCTCCCTCCTTGCCTCCCTGCCTGTCTCCCTGCCTCCCTCTCTCCTCCCTCCCTCTCCCACCCTACCTCCTTCCTTCCCTGCCTGCCTGCCTGCCTCCTCCTCCCTCCCTCCTCCTCCCCCCTCCCTTCCTCTCCCTCCTTCTTTCCCTCCCTCCTTCCTTTCCTCCCTCCCTCCCTCCCTCCCTCCCCCCTCCTCCCTCCTCCCTCCCTCCCTTCTCCCTCCCCCCTCCCTCCCCCTCCCTCCGTCCTGCCCTCCCCCTCCCTCCTCCCTCCCTCCCTCCCCCTCCCTCCCCCTCCCTCCCTCCCCCTCCCTCCCTCCCTCCCTCCCTCTCCCTCCCTCCCTCCCTCCCTCCCTCCCCTCCTCCCTCCCTCCTCTATCCCTCTCCCTCCCTCCCCCTCCCTCCCTCCCTCCTCCCTCCCTCCCCCCTCCCTCCCTCCCCCTCCCCCTCCCTCCCTCCCTCTCCCTCCGTCCCTCCCTCCCTCCTCTATCCCTCTCCCTCCCTCCTCCCTCCCTCCCCCCTCCCTCCCTCCCTCCCCCCTCCCTCTCTGTCGGCCTGTGATTTTCTCACCGCTGTCTACATAGGCCGCTGGTTTGTTTAGCGTGTCCCGGGGCCCAGCTGGTAATTGTTGGCATGGGGACCAGGTGGGTCTGATTGGTCATAGCTATAAATAACCCACCACTACAGCAGTGATGGCGAATCGGCGAACTGATCAGAAATTATCCCCGACAGAAACAGGACCTTGGCATTTCCCCATAGACCTAACGTTGGGAACTCGTACTCAACGCCCATGGAATATTGTAAAAGATATACTCGATGGAGTAGGATATCACGAATATTAGACAATTTCTCAGTGATAGGGGTGAGATAAAATCTTAACCAATTCCAACCTTAATTCCCTTGCCTCCCTCACTGCCTCCCTCAATAAAAACCTAATTCCAATGTAATGTTGGTTTAATGACGGCGGTTATCTATCTCGACTTTTCCAAGGCCTTCGACACTGTCCAACATGGTATATTGTTGGATAAGTTAGAACATTATGGGGTAAGAGCAAAAAAATCTTGATTGGATAAAAAACTATTTAGACTCTAGATTTCAAAAGGTACAGGTTAATGGTATAAATTCTGAGTTGAACAAAGTTATATGTGGCGTGCCCCAAGGTTCAATCCTGGGGCCGCTACTCTTTTTCATCTATATAAACGACTTGAGTAGACTAATTAAAAGGGCCAGTGTTGGTCTCTATGCCGACAACACGGTTTTATATTCGACAGGCAAGAATCCTACAATAATACACAATGTTTTACAAGATGAACTGGACAATATTGATCTCTGGTGTAACCAAAACAAGTTGTCATTGAACTCTAAAAAAACATAAGATCCTATTTTCAGTAGGTTCCAGGGCCAGAGTGAAATAGATATGGTATTAATACATTTTGGTTTTACAGCAGGAGGATGGGCTTAACAATGGAACATGTTAAAGACAATACTTATCAGAACGTATGGCAGTTAGGCTCACCTACAACTGAAACTGTATGGTATATACAATGAGTAATGTGTATCCTCTTCATATTTTACCTCCGATGTGGGTTGTTTGAGGGGAAAACAGTATATCGCAATCCTTTAGTATGTTAATCTGAGGGCAGGGAGGTTATTTTTAGTAAATTCTTTAAATTCATTTAGTGATCCTATTGACCTGGTAGCAGGGCTTCGTTTATTCGTTTCTGTTGGTGTTTTATACCATATACTTTTCCGGAAATGTTCTATGCGAAAAGAGTGTTCAATTAGTATTGGTGCTCCTTCCATTCTCATCCTCCTTTCAGTGGTAATCTACATACCTTCCCGATCATCTACGATTTTGGACATTTTGTATCGTAGCGTTATCGGGAGGTCTAAATTTCTTTCGTGGTAGGTGGAAGCCGGGCCTAGTCCAGGGTTTGTTTTATAAACAAGGTGTTGCATAGACGTGGGGCCCGTTTAATAATCTAGGATCGTACATGAAGACCCTTTTCTGTATGCCATAGAAACCCAAGGACGGGGAACTTTATTCAACACTTATGAACCACCTTATGGACGACTATTACTGTCTTAGCAAACAGACTTAGATATCATTAAACGATAACCCTTGTACAAGGTATGTACAGAAAAGGGTCTTCATGTACGATCCTAGATTATTAAACGGGCCCCCTGCTGGGTTCATGATCCCTGATGGTCTAAGACCAATTTCGATGTAGCTGTGCCATACAAGTATGATAATTCGGTTTATGGACGCCTTGAGCCCGGGACAATTTGAGTCCTGGACGCCTTGAGCCTTTCTGTGGACGCCTTGAGCCTACCCTGTGGACGCCTTGAGCCTACCCCGTTTTGATGGGCTTGAGCTTCTAGGTGTAAAAACTTTGAAAAGTGCAATTGTACTGGTTTATAGTCATATATATATCCAACCCTTTTCTAACCCTAACCTGCCAATGGGAACACTGCACGAAAACCACTATTTTACATATATATACGCCATCGCGATAACGTACGTATCGGCTGTATCGTGGCTTGTTTATACTTGTATACACCTATTATACGCCTCTGCGTTTCGGGCGTCTACGAGACGAGAGTTTCCATATGTAGACGCGCGCGACTTGGCTGTCTTTCACGCCTGGCGTATTTAAGATAAAACATACTCTGTGCAATATATATATACGCCAGGCGTATATATGATACAAAAAAAACCTAAAATTGCGACCCGCGGCCCACCCTGTCCTGTGGGTGTTGGTAGAGGATGCACCAACACTGACCCGCGACCTCCCGACCCCACCCCCTACTGCAAAGATCGGAACTATTGGATGCTGGTGTATATACAACGGAATCAGGCGTATATATGACGTATTTAAGACCGCACCATGGACATGTATATACGCCACTAGATAAGGCGTCTACGAGACGGATAACAGGTCTAACTTCTAGACGCAAAATCCTACTGTTAGACGCGTTTCGCATACATATGTAAAGCGGTAAGTTTCATGCAGTGGAACTAAAATGGAGTAGGCTCAAGGCGTCCACGGGGTAGGCTCAAGGCGTCCACGTATTCGCGCTGACAGCGGGCTCAAATGGTAAAAGGCTCAAGGCGTCCAATTCCCGATAATTCGACTATGCAGCAGAAACGGTCGCTATTAACGATCGTCTCTGCGATGAAATACCTCCCAGGGGTGTCCCTCATTAAACACAGCACACTGAAGCTGCATAGTCCAATCATCATACTTGTATGGCACAGCTATATTCAAATAGGTCCTAGACCATCAGTGATCGTTTTAACACAGCATGTCTATGCAACATCTGGGGCCTGTTAAATAATCTAGGATCGTACATGAAGACCCTTTTCTGTTTGCCATAGAGACCCGGGGACGCTGCGAACCAACTTTATTCAACATTTATAGACGACCTTGTGGATGCTTAATACCGCATAAGCGAAAGAACTGAAATATCATTAAATAATAACCTTGTTGAGTTACAGAAAAGGGTCTTCATGTACGATCCTAGATTATTCAACGGGGCCCTGATCTATGAAACACCTCCCAGGGCTAGGCCCTCCTCCTACTACGATAGAAATTTAGATATCCCGATCACGCTACGATACAAAATGTCCATATCATAGATAAATGTCCAGACAAAACACTTCACCAAACGTCGCAATGGGTTTTCGGGTCTAGAAAAGGTGATCATGGTATAAATAGACCACGTAAACCACGAGAGGTTGACGCGTGGTAATACACGAGCGCTAGCGAGTGTATCACGATGTCAACCTCGAGTGGTTTACGGAGCTGCCTGTCCACATTAATTATCCATCTTTTAGAATGAAGTAAACCCAGTAATTGCCATATTAAAGGGTATAACAATAGGGACTATTTTTTTGCTCTATAGCAAAAGGGACTATTTTTCCGGTATACCATGATTTTGAGGCCGTATACCACAGGTTTGAATCTGTATACCACAGTTATGGTATCTGACAGGTTTTATACAATGGGTCGTGGTTTACTGAGTCCCCATACATTGTCAATGGGGTCTTTGTATACGATGGATAATAAACAATGGGTCATGGTTTACAGAGTCCCCATACATTGTCAATGGGGTCTTTGTATACGATGGATAATAAACAATGGTTCATGGTTTACTGAGTCCCCATACATTTTCAATGGGGACTTTGTGTACGATGGATATTAAACAATGGTTCATGGTTTACTGAGTCCCCATACATTCCCAATGGGGACTTTTATACGACGGATAATGAATAATGGGTGGTGGTTTACTGAGTCCCCATACATTTTCAATGGATACTTTGTATACGATGGATATTAAACAATGGTTCATGGTTTACAGAGTCCCCATACATTCCCAATGGGGACTTTTATACGATGGATAATGAATAATAGGTGGTGGTTTACTGAGTCTCCATACATTTTCAATGGGGTCTTTGTATACGATGGATATTAAACAATGGTTCATGGTTTACTGAGTCCCCATACATTTTCAATGGGGACTTTGTGTACGATGGATATTAAACAATGGGTCATGGTTTACAGAGTCCCCATACATTCCCAATGGGGACTTTTATACGATGGATAATGAATAAGTCCCCATACATTTTCAATGGATACTTTGTATACGATGGATATTAAACAATTGGTCGTGGTTTACTGAGTCCCCATACATTTTCAGTGGGGGCTTTGTATACCATGGATATTAAACAATGGGTGGTGGTTTACTGAGTCCCCATACATTTTCTACGGGGGCTCTGCATACGATGGATATTAAACAATGGGTCGTGGTTTACTGAGTCCCCATACATTTTCAGTGGGGGCTTTGTATACGATGGATAATAAAGCCCATCTCCCAGGTGTGTCCCTCATTATGACAGCGCTGTGACACTGACCAGGTTCTCTGACAGCTGGCGGCCTACTTAATTAATGACCAGTGATTAGACAATCCTCACAAACACTTTCCCCGAGGCGTGGGTGTACCCCGCACACCGCCCGGCAGCCGGGGGCCCGGTGCATAAATCAGGTTCGTGTAGTAATCGTTAAATCCCGGGCCTCGGGAGTCCACAGGGGGCTAAGTGTGGCAGTGTGATTGTGTGAGTGTGTTGACAGGTATACCACGAGGGCACCTGCAGCACTCCCTCATGCATATTCATATAGCTGTTACGTATTATCGTAAAACTGGATGAGTTTTAATCTTGGCCACCGTATGCCACGACTGGAGTTTGGCGTAGTGACTTCATGAGGCGAAGCTGAGTGAATTCCAGAGCCAAAACTCCAGGAGTGGCATGCGGTGGCCAAGATTAAGACGAAACAGGTTTTGATTTTATCCTACCCCGTCTCCTCGATTTTGGAATATTACATGATAACAATTCTGTATGCCACTAGTGGCATATAAAACTCTGTATGCTATTTCATCCCTGGTATTTGCTGTCCCATAGGCTTAACATTGGGAACTCATTCTCCCTGCCCCTACAAGTATTGCAGTCCGTTCTCCATGGTTTATATTATGTGTGTCGCCCATTCTGTTAGTGTGTACAGGGATGAGATAAATACAGAAAGGAACTCGTTTTGGACAAAGTCATTATTCTCCATCTCGTTTGAGTGCTACATGGTATTCACTCGGCTGTCGCCTCGTTCATATCACTCGCATCAATCTTGTGGAGAATGACGACTTTGAACAAACCTTGTAGGTTTCGTCTTTAATACATATTCATATATCTATTACCTCAGGTATTTTTTCACCATAGACTTAATATTGGGAACTCGTGTCCAACACCCATTAAGTATTTAGAAAAAAAACTCAATTGGGGATTATTTCACAACTGTTAGCTCATTAGTCAATGTGAAGGGTGAGATGAATTCAGAAACCTATTCAAGTTTAGGGTCAGAGCTCGATCCCATCTCGTTTGAATCACTACGTAATTCACATCTTTTGCTATATAGTACGTAATGGCCAATAGGAAGCTCTGAGAGGATCAACCAATCAGCTCCTTCAAGGATTCATAGAACAAATGATAAGTTCTGGGGCACCTTACTTTAAGTAGCGGATTTATGAAATGATGTAAAATCTTAGAAGTTAAATAAAGAAAGTTGTCAAAAAAACAAAAAAAAAGCTTAACATTAGGAACTCGTACCGAACAGGCTTACGAGTATGGGGCCTGTTTCATAAATTTTGAACGATCATCTAAAATATCGTACAATGGTCGTAGGGAAGATATCGTTGCATATCTGGGTTTTCTCGTACATGTAAGACCTTCGTACGATATGATCAAATGAGAATGGCAAAAATCATTACATAAATATTGACCTACATCGTGCAAATGGTCTTATATCGTCCCAAATCGTCCTAACGTACGACACCTCTAGAGGGTGTCGTGGGTCTCAATTCATGTATTCATTTCATTCACTCAGATCTAAAATTGAAATAAAGCTTTATTAACGTTAAGATACACAACTTGAAAAAAAAATCCTTGAAAAATGACTTAAAATTGACTGAAATAGCTACGAAATTTGTATGAACGATTCATGTGTTTCCCTACAATCGGCTTTATGTAACTAAATTGGACGACCATCGTCTACGAGGTCGTACATCGTTGGATAGATCTTATCGTAAAATGGTCGTATCGTTCAAAATTTATGAAACAGGGCCATGGTAATGCTATAACAATGCAATTTAGAAAATCCTCACAGGAGTCCCTCCACATAAACGTTTTACGGTTTCAGGGATGTGCGGAGTCCAGGGGGTGTTATTAAGTTGTAATTACCGCACTTTTTGGGCTGTGAGTGAGAGGTATCATTCTATCGTCGTAATATCCTAGAGTTGTGTGATAAAGACCCATAGCGGGCAAGCCCATGGTGGCCGACTTTGCGAGACTTTTTACGATAATAACGTTTAACAATTGTCGCTCGCAAATTCCCTTGTTTTGAGTGAGAGAACCACCCAAGGAGCGAGGATGTCTCTGGAACGAGGGATGGACATTATCGTAAATAATTATTGCCCACACACTCGCTCGCTCGCCCATATGTATCGCCCATACTATTACGACTGAAAAACACCCTGGACCTGTTTCAATAGTAGAAAGTCCTCTCGGTGTTGGTCTCAGTAGTAAGTGAACGGAACAGCGAGCGGCACATGGGAAATGAGCGACACCAACAGTGACAGTGACCGTTTCATAAGTTGATTACCTCTCACTGTTACTGCCACTGTTACTGCCACTGTTACTGTCTACCCTCTCACATTGAACAAAACAACCATCTTAAAGCATATTGTAACATATCTAAGTAAAGAAAAACATGCTCTGGACAATGTCATATGTATCCTTACCTCACATCTCGATTTTCATGTTTCTCTACTTTGTGAGAATCACTATACTATCTGAACCAAGAAATGCAGTAACTGCACTACTCAGTCAGTTTCCTACTGTACTGCTCAACCCTAGGCTATCACTTACATGTCTCACAAGCGATGCTTCCAGTATGTTTTTCATATAATTTTTTCCGTTCCGATGGATGGTTAATTCCAGTATGGATTGTGTAACTCAGCCAAAATTGCACATAGAAACGTCAAATATCTTTTACCCTAATCTCGATTTCTATGTTTCTCTAGAGGTCAACTACTTTGTGAGAATCACTATACTATCTGAACCAAGAACTGCAGTAACTGCACTACTCAGTCAGTTTCCTACTGTACTGCTCAACCATAGGCTATCACTTACATGTCTCACAAGCGATGCTTACAGTATGGGCTCTGTAACTCAGCCAAAAATGCACATAGAAACGTCAAATAAAACTGAAATGTGGGGAAAAACACGAGGAATAATTTGGAATTATTGAATTATTCATTAGATATTGATTTCTTAAATATTCCCTTCACTATGCTGGCATAGGGAATGGAAAAGGTGCCTCATCAGCGAGACCACTTTTGAAACTAGGTCCTCTGATCTTCGCTGTTGGTGCCACTATTACTGCCACTGTTGAGACCTTCCTCTCGCTTTTACAACCACTAACATTGAAACAGGGACCCGTTTCAATAGTCTGTAGGACGTCCGTTATTGGGTCTAGTGACACAATAGCAGCACTTCGCGTTTCAGTAGTTAAGGGACAACCGATTCTGCGACATAGGGTAACAGACAGGCGCAAATAGTGGCTTGTACCATTTCAAAAGAGACATGTCCCGTCACTATTGCTGCCACTGTTGTGTCTATAATAGCGAGAGGGTATACCCTCTCGCTTCTATTGTCACAAATGTGTAACTTTACTTCCTGTAGGAATTAAGCTATGAAACTTTAACCCCAGTTAGGGACACATACAACATATAAACATGCCACATATGAAGGAGATCAGCTCATGCAATCCAACGATATTCATATTTGAATTCTGTCATAGCAAATGCTGCTCTGGTGGCCAGTGTAGAATTATTCAAGCACTGTCGCTATTTTATGCAGTGACCTTCACCTTGATGGCACTTGTTACTGGTAGGACATGAGTATGTGAGATGGGGTACCCCACATGTTTTTCCGCTATGCTGTCCCAAACTAGGGACACATCCACAATAGTGACAAGACACACCTCCCCTACAGTGATATGCCTTATGAAATGAGACTTAAATTTTGTCACTATTGCTGTCACTATTGCTGTCACTAGTCATGTCACTAAGTGGCTTAGTGACGCATTCTATTGAAACGGGTCCCTGATCCCTGGACATTTCTTTTTTCACCGCCAGTCTGGTTCATCTTCTCTGAGAGTCTCCAGACTGATTGCCAGTCACACTCCACCTGTTTACACCCATTCACACCCGTTCACACCCGTTCACACCTGTTCACACCTGCAGGCATACCTGTGTAGCCCGCTGATTGGATCATGAATGAGTGAACACCTCTATAGAGTGGTGGGAGACACATAGAGGCTGCCAGACTAAACACCACGATCAATGCCTCTTTGTCCTCCGCCTAGAGCTCTGACTGACGACGTAATCACCTCACTATGTCAGGGGCTGACGGGCTGAAAGGCTGGCCTTTATCTCACCCCCAGTACGAGTTTAGCCAGAGGAATATCATTTAACTGCAGCATGATGCCTCCAGGCATTCTCCTGGCTACAGCAGCATGATGCCTCCAGGAATCGTAGAGGCTTCATTGATACTTATATACAAACTTCAATAAACAATAAAATAATTGTTTGAATTGAAAGACATTTTGACATAGTAAACACGCCGTATTGACCTTTGATTAGGTATAAGAAAATATCATCAGCTACCAAGGTAAATTACTCAAATCACAGGACACACATCATGTGACATTGCTATTTTCCAAAGCATGTGCCTGCTCTAGTAGGGTCGTTTATGCAGGCAATGCATGCCGTGTAATGCCAAGTAGCGGAACTGGGTGCTGCAGGGAAAGGGTTAAAATCATGAAACATCACCAAATTTCATATGATTGTTTATATGGCATGAGTTGTCTTTGTAGAATGATATCACGAAGCAGAGCTGAATGATATCTATAGAGGAAGACAACGAACGACATGTGTAAAGAATTATATGAAATTGAGTGATGTTTAGATTTTATCCTACCCCATAATGTATTTTTAACTTCATAGGTCACCCGTGACATATAAATATTGTGTGGCATAACCGTGGCATACAGTCACACCATGTTAAGTCTATGGAGATTTATACGAGGGGTAGATAAAACATTATACTCAACGATCACCAACATAAAGGGACAATACTACACCATGGTCGTGTTAGAGTGAATGTGAGATGATGCTTTATTTTAGCCTGGTATAAACGTTCATAGGTTTAACACTGGGAACTCGTATTCAACAGGCTTGCGAGTACGGTAACCTATACTCAATGAACGATAAACAGATAAATATTTCCAGGTTAAGATAAAATCAGAAGGATATGTTTCAGCCAGAGGAATATCATTAGAAAATTACTTGCAATATTCACCCACGTGAAGGGACAATACTACGCCATGGGCGTGGTGGAGTGAATGTGAGATGATGTTTAATTTTAACTTGGTATCTAAACATCCATTGGCTTGACATTAGAAACTCATTCTCAACAGGCTTCTGAGTACGGCAACTGATACCCGACGGACAATAAACAGATAGACATTTCCAGGCTATGATAAAATCATATTACTGCGCACTCCAAACTCGATGACGAATGGGGACATAGACCAAATGCTCATCACTTTTTTTTCTTAATAATCGACTGGCCAATCAGCGGCCAGGATTTGAGAAAGTACTAGGCAAGACATCAACATGGAGATTTGTACGTTCCTCCCTGGATTTGATGAAGCAATGAGAATTATTCTGATGCTATTTAATGTCCATGAACTGGGTGAGATAAATCCAGAAATGTACTAATATCATAAAATAATCAATACTTCACTCATTTGGTTGCACTGTAATCATCACTCAGCTCTGCCTCACTGAGAATTGCGGTGCATCAAGACTCGTAGAGTATTGTCTATTTATATGATTCTCGATACAGTTCTTTCTAAGGGTGTCACACAGAAATGTTCATGATGCTTGGAGGTATTTTTCGAGTTTGGATATTTTGTGTATTTGTATATGTCTATGAATTTCTGATGAAGCAACTACACAATCGTGTCCTTTATGTCAAACAGAGACATTCCTAGCTCTAGTTATTTTGTACCTGAGGTGTTTTGATGTATATTTGTATAGTCCCTTGTGGGAATAATATCAATATATCATTCTCATACACAAATCTCTCTAGACACCGTTCCAGTCTCAGTTGGCAATACAAGCATGTCATAGACCGATCTCTAGACAACATTCCAGTCTGAGTTGGCAATACAAGCACATGTCAGACCAATCACTCTAGACACTGTTCCAGTCTGAGTTGTCAATACAAGCATGCCACATAACAATCTCTAGACACTGTTCCAGTCTTAGTTGGCAATACAGGCATGTCACAGACCAATCTCTACACTCCGTTCCAGTCTTAGTTGGCAGTATGAGCATGTCACAGACCAATCTCTATACACTGTTTCAGTCTTAGTTGGCAATACAAGCATGTCACAGACCAATCACTAGACAACATTCCAGTCTCAGTTGGCAATACAAGCATGTCACAGACCAATCTCTCTAGACACTGTTCCAGTCTCAGTTGGCAATACAAGCACATCACAGACCAATCAGTCTAGACACTGTTCCAGTCTCAGTTGGCAATACAAGCACATCACAGACCAATCAGTCTAGACACTGTTCCAGTCTCAGTTGGCAGTCTGAGCATGTCGCGAGCTGAAGGTGGGAGTTGTTGGCGCTCACAAAGAGCAGCTCACACACTGACCTCATTAATCACCTGACCCCCCTCTCCCCCCACACAGAATCCCCCCACACCCCCCATACACACTCAGACTCCCCCCTCCCACCCACGCCCCTCCCCCCTCACACACCTCACCTCACCGATCATCGCCACCAAACACAGCTTTGTTTTTATCCTCAGCCAAATATCGATTTTCCTCAGCTCGGCTTTTCAGAAGACTGCAGATAAGCTCGGGTTAAGTTGAGCAATCACAGTCTAGTGGCAGGGTCAAGTGTGGCACGTTTTTTTGTGAAGGAAAACGGAGATTTAAACGTTTAATAAACACACAATAACAACCTGTTTCTGATGAGATCAACGAGGCTTACCTGGCACTATCTTCATCCACCACGTGGAGTTTCTGGTAAATTCCGACGGAACGAAAAAATTTGAACATCAACCTGTTTCTAATACCCTTTTTTCAGAAATTCTTTATTGGTTCGTAATATATTCCCCTACAACTAATGCTTAGACATTTATCATCCACTTAATTCATAATAAACCAATAGGAACTCTGTATGGACATTCCCGGTGTATACAGATATGTTGTTTTATCCACCTAATGCAAAGTGTCCATAGTAAACCCATCCATAGGAACTCTGTATTGCATACCCGGCGCATACTGATATGCTGTATGCTTCGGGCTGCAAAACTGGAGCATATGGAAAAATAGTGCGTAAGAATAAAGTAGTGCATAACTAAAGCAAACTAATATCGGCATGCCACCAGTTGGACAAGGGTGGATAATAAATACAATATAAAAAGCGGTTGTATGCTCCTTGGAGTTGACCAAAGCATGCGCTCGGATATTACTACGCCTCAACATCTCGGGGCATACGACCGCTTGTATCTGAAACCAGTCCTCAGCTACCCGCTAGTTCTCATCGGTTGCTACCTGAACCATCGTTTTGACAGTATGACTCACACAGAATATCATTTGCATTTAGACTCTTGTGACAGCTAGTACATGGCAAATAAAAACTAGGAGCAAATAGAATGTTCATCATTGATGAATGAGCGTGCAATTATAAATGAATAACAATTAAAAGGTTGGTGTTACATTCAGTCTAGGGATAGTTTTCTGTCACCCACTTGCAAACAGTCAACTTGCCATTTCTGTGACTACCTAAGTCTGGGATCCAATTATATCAGGAACCAGTGGGTCTTGAGGTATTTCGGTCTTGCGTGATTGGTCATGGTCAGTTAGGCATACCTCTAAGACCCTGAGACACTGGTACCCTGCTCCCTTCCCAATATCACAGTGAGTAGCACACAGATGGTAAACGTTATACTTTTCTGCAGCATGCTGGAAGTCTATATGTGACCACTCTAGCCTTTATGCAATGTATATAGGTCGTATGACCACGCTCTAATACAGTTAAATGGAGGAGGATATGCCGACTAGTTAGCTCATCACTAGCCCATCTTCTAATGCACTACTTTGCATGCTAGTTGATGTTTCAGGGATATTCCATTATCCATGGTATACAAAGTCCCCATTAAAAATGTATGGTAACTCAGTAAACCACGACCCATTATATAAAACATTTCAGATACCATAACTGTGGTATGCGGATTCAAAACTATGGTATACGGGTAAATAGTCCATTTGTGCTACAGTGCAAAAAAAATCCATATTGATTAACACTTGAATATAACCATTTCTGGGTTTAATTCCTTTGCCGAAGATGGATAATATACAATGAACAATATTTCTGTAGACAGGCGGCTCTGTAAATAATTCGAGGTAAAACATCAGCTAGCGCTCGTGTATTACTACGTGTCAACCTAAACCTGATAACAAAGGCTTCATGGTGAGTGAGGGACGTCAGCGACTCTCTCTCCTTGATGCTCGTTTCATCGCGTGTTGAAGTCTCTGTGAATATTGATCTTCAAATCACACACAAAGACGAGATGCTCAGCCTTTTCTCGATTATCACCTTCATCTTACACTTTAAATAATTTTTCTCATTGGACAATGAAGATGAATATTCAAAACTAATTTTATCGTTTGCATTAACCTAGACTTAGTGTTCTTCTTTTCCTTTTCTTATCTCCTTCTTCCCTTTCTTTTTTCCTCCTCCTATTTTTTCTTCTCCTTCTCTTTCTTCTTCGCCTTTTTCTTTTTCTTTTTCTTTTCCTTTTCCTTTTCCTTCTTCTTCTTCTTCTTCTTCTTCTTCTTCTTCTTCTTCTTCTTCTTCTTCTTCTTCTTCTTCTTCTTCTTCTTCTTCTTCTTCTTCTTCTTCTTCTTCTTCTTCTTCTTCTTCTTCTTCTTCTAATTCATCTCCTTCTTAACATGACTTGCATACATAAATAGCCACCAAAAACACATTGTATGGCCACACCTGTATAAGTGTAATCTTTGAATAAAAGAAAAAAATGACAGATTCTTCTGTAGATAACTTAGATTTAGCACCACAAATTGGGAGTAGTCCCATATTGAATTACAAGAAGATGTTCACATTTTCACCACTTTGTCTCCGTAGATCCACGACCTGAGACGCTGCCTCGTTCTGAAGTCCGCTGACAGACGCTGGGGCGGTGCCGGCGTCTCTCGTGAATACCTAATGAGGCTCCATTTGTTTTTGGCGGGAAACGCGCGAGAATCGATCGCACTTTGTGTCTAATTGTCGTCTGGCGCCTGGCTATTGACGGTCACGTGACTCAGCTGATCCTTAAAGGCGGGAAGGCGGCCCAGACTGAGAGAGGCGAGGTTTTTAACGCGCGACCTGCACCTGAGAATTCCCCCGTGTCTCAATCTGAAAAGAAAAAAGTTTCAGGAAGATGTTGAAGGAAGATTTGTTGTCTGAGCTTAATTCTGAAATGAGATTTCATAATCTTCTCGTTTATTCTAGTGTAGATGTCAATGATATTTAGTAAAATTTATGGACTGGCTGAGCCAAGACATGATTTATGGTAATGTATACCATACATCAACGTGTTCCGGGATAAATGTTATACATCTGCATCATAAGGTTTTAAATCGATAGAACACTTGTATTTGAAAGGGACACTCTAGTGTAGGCCTCTGTTCGTTTCACTCTATTTTACCTGTTTCAGGAAAGTGATGTTCATTTTGTGCTACAGTCACTTGGAGATAAAACATGAAGTATTGTATCATAATTTGTAGCACTTTTCATATTTCCAGTGTTATATCTACTGTGCAAACTTTGGTGATATTTTCATGGCTGTTAACATCACTTACTGGAGATAATACATTGGCTAAGTGGTAACTTCCCCATTGTTTGGACCATGTGTCTTCAATGTGCAGTTTTTATTGAGGCTTGATTCCAACATACATAATTCTGCTTGGGGTAAAGATAGGGATGTTTTGTCCTGATCAGGGCAAAAGCAGCCCCCCTACACCAATTAGGGCCTGAGTGGTGATTGGCAACAAATTAGGCCAAATGAAAGGGAAGCCACATCACCTATGTTATATATACAAGCTGAATCTGAATCTGACATTCTTCTTCTCATATACAGACCACATGACATGTATTTGAGAGCTACATACACAATATTAACCTGGTTCTGATAGCAGTTGGCATATACTCTGAGTAGTTGACACCTAGTAATATTCGAGCATGGGCGAGGATATTGCGTAGAGTAAATTACAAGTGGATCCTACTCGGGCATGTTCTGTCAGGGCTTTATCACACCTCTAGTATTTTTCCCCATCGACTCAACATTGGGAACTTGTACTCAATGCCCATGGAGTATTTAGAAAAATCGGGGATTATATCACAAATGTTAACCAATTAGTCAATGTGAAGGGTGAGATAAATTCAGAAGCCTATTCAAGGTTACGGTCAGAGCTCGATCCCATCTCATTTGAATCGCTATGTAATTCACTACGCAATTCAAACTCGATAGGATACGAGCTCTGATCGTAAACTTCCATAGGTTTCCTCTATGAAAATAGTCCTCTGATCAGCAACAAATTCGGCAAAATGGGATCTATGCTCAGAGGGAGGCCACCTCGACTATGATATATAAAAGCTCGAGTTATGCTTTTTATTGATTCCACTTGCGCATTTACTTTTTGAAATATGAAAAAGATCCTTTGATATTGAGACTACATGGTGATATTCCCCGGTAAGGCTAATAAGGTAATGGTAGACGACTGAGACCACAGCTCTGAGACCAGACAACGGAGGTACGCAACACCTGATAGGTCCACGCACATGTGAATATAGCTCATTTATATCCCACGTACGTGGAATACAAGCCGTACCAATTACTGGTTAATACAACAAACAAGTACCGTCCTGTTACCACAGAGGGCCAATCCACACAGTAATGACAAGTCGACAAGGCTGGTTACGGTTATTGGCCTTTGTCTGAGTGCCTTAATAAAACGTAGAGAATATATAACAATCTCAGTTATACAGACATGGACATGGTGGACAGGCTTGATGTTCTTCTGTATCGACGGAGGTATTTATAGCATTATTATCCACCTGATACGAAGCTGTCATTGAAAATGTCTCTTTTTATTATCCACTTAATACACAGTGTACAAAAAAAACACAGTGAGTGTGTATGGACATACCCGGAGCATACGGATATGATGTATGCTCCGGAGCGCATATACGGAAAAATAGTGCGTACGGAAACATAGTGCATAAGTATAACGAATTGATATCGACATGCCACTTGTCCGGAGAAGGTGGATAATGAATACAATATAGACTGGTTTCAGATAAAAGTGGTTGTACACTCCTCGGAGTTGACTCTATGCAATATTCTCGCATACGCTGGGATATTACTTATATCAAGGGTGACCACGTGACTTTAACGCAGCAATTTGATTTGACAAGTGACCTGCCGACTGACCTAATTACATAGTGGTTAATATAAACATGGCCGCTGAGGCACACAGCAAGGTTGCAACATAGTTCCAACGACTTTAAATGAAAATATTGACAATCATAGGCATATATACCCAATATTGGCATGCGAGGATATGGCACAGAGGCAACTCCAAGGACCATACAACCGCTTTTATCTGAAACCAGTCTTATTTCCCCAACAAGTGGGGTATCCATATTAATAATTAATTTTAGGTATGTACTATTTTTTCATAAGCACTATTTCTCCCTATGCCCCGGCTTTTGCAACTTGGAGCATACAACATATCTGTATGCTCCGGGTATGTAGATACACGCTGCCCATGTGTTTTCTAGTGGAAAATAAATGCGATAATAGGAAAACCGATTACGGGTGTCAGAATCCAGAAATGTCTCGGCAAGACTTCCGGAAATCACAAAGTTCAGCCAAAGCCTTGGTATGTAATTTCCGGAACTCTCACCGTAAAATTTCGGAATTCCGCAACCCGTTTCCCTCTATTACTGTTAATTGTTCATCTGTTTTGTAAATATCTTCATGAACGAAAAAGATCCCATTTCATTGTAGAGATTACGATCCAGTTCATGACAGAGTTCATCAGAGAGACAAGACACTACAATGGGAATCTGATCATCTACCATCAACCATCTTGAGGTCAGGTGACAAGGGCAATGGCAGAATTCGCCTGAAGGCATTCTCGGCCTCCGGGCCTGCTACTAAAGGCGGGCATCCACCAACCACGACAAGGCTACGACAAGAGCCGACAAGAAAGTTCCTATCAGCGCCTTGTCGCAGCCTTGTCGTGAGAAGAGGGGCTTTATCATAGCGTTGTCGGGGCGTGTCGTAGACGTTGCTGGTTCCCGTAAAAAAGGCGTCCGTGGTACTGACACACTACTACAGTGATATCGAGGAAACCACAACATTCTACAACAAGGGCCCAGTCATGGCAAAAATCGAACATATTTGATTTTGTCGTAACCTGGTTGGAAGGCCCCCGACAGGCCCCCGACAAGCTTCCAGTCGCATCCTGTCATGGCCTTTTTGTAGACTCTTGTCGGGAACAAGGGTCCACCAACCACGACAAGGCTACGACAAGGCTTCAAATCGTAGGCCTGTCGTGGACCTTGTTGGGAAGCCATTGTCGTAGCCTTGCCGTGGTTGGTGGACGCCCGCTTTCAGGGTATTCTGGGAACGAGTTGCTGATTGCTAAGCTCAGGGCCTACTGCTAAGGGTATTCTGGGTACGAGTTGCTGATTGCTAAGCTCAGGGCCTACTGCTAATAATATTCTGGGTACGAGTTGCTGATTGCTAAGCTCAGGGCCTACTGCTAAGGGTATTCTGGGTACGAGTTGCTGATTGCTAAGCTCAGGGCCTCCTGCTAAGGATATTCTGGGTACGAGTTGCTGATTGCTAAGCTCAGGGCCTACTGCTAAGGGTATTCTGGGTACGAGTTGCTGATTGCTAAGCTCAGGGCCTACTCCTAAGGGTATTCTGGGTACGAGTTGCTGATTGCTAAGCTCAGGGCCTACTGCTAAGGGTATTCTGGGTACGAGTTGCTGATTGCTAAGCTCAGGGCCTGCTGCTAAGGGTATTCTGGGTACGAGTTGCTGATTGCTAAGCTCAGGGCCTGCTGCTAAGGGTATTCTGGGTACAAGTTGCTGATTGCTAAGCTCAGGGCGTGCTGCTAAGGGTATTCTGGAGGCGAGTTGCTGATTGCTAAGCTCAGGGCCTGCTGCTAAGGGTATTCTGGAGGCGAGTTGCTGATTGCTAAGCTCAGGGCCTGCTCCTAAGGGTATTCTGGGTACGAGTTGCTGATTGCTAAGCTCAGGGCCTGCTCCTAAGGGTATTCTGGGTACGAGTTGCTGATTGCTAAGCTCAGGGCCTGCTGCTAAGGGTATTCTGGGTACGAGTTGCTGATTGCTAAGCTCCCCGTCCATTGAGATGTAAAGATCAGCTTCTGGCTCCCCCCCTACCTTCCTCACCCACCCGCAGCCCATCCGTCAACAAGCCGCCATTAATGATCGATAACGGTGAATCATAACTCTCAGAAACCAGCTCTGAGCACGTTCGGGAATTCTGGGATCGCAGAGATCGAGGTAGCGCTATTTACAGATTCAACTAAATGTCTGAATAGAAATGGTGAACTTTCCCTTTCATAGGGGTGAGAATATGGATATTCTGCTGTAAGAATATTGTATTCATACTGTTATAATGATATCGTATATTCCGTTATTGGGATATCGTCTATCATATTATAAGAATATCTATATAGTACTGGATCGAGAAGAATATAAATAAACAATACTCAAAGAGTTTGGAGATGTAGTCATCAACATCGAGGCGAAGCCGAGTGACAATCAGCAATGTGCATTGTTCTGTATACATAACAGTTCTGGATTTATCTCACCCCTTTCAAGGACATTAAATAACATCACAATGTCAGAATAATTCAAATCGCTTATAATTGCGCATATGTTTTTCAATGTTATTACTATGTCTAAACTTGTGAAATGATTTAGAAAAAGTATAATTTATTGAAAAACTTGTTCTGGTTGCAGACTGATTTACGAACGTCCCCGGGGTGCGCGTGTCAAGTGGAGCGGAACGACTGGCGGGTGACCCGCCGACCGTGACATCAAGGTGAGGGATGAGGAGCGGCTCTGAGCAGTTCACCGACCTGTCACGACCCGCCACGACCCACCACGACTCGCCACGACCCGCGGCGACCCACCACGTCCCGTCACGACATGCCACGACACACCACGACAGACCATGACCCGTCACGACCTGTCACAACCCGCCACGACCCGCCACAACACGTCACGACACGCCACGACCCGCGCCGACACGCCACGACCGGCTACGACACATCATGACCCACCAAAACCCGCCAAGGCCTGTCACGATACGCCACAACCCGTCACGACCCACGACTCGCCACAACCTACTTGGCCCGCCATTACCCACCAGGACCCACTGCAACAAATTGCCGCCCACTATGACACACAACGACCTGCCCCGACACACCACGACCCAGCACGAGCTGCCACAATGCATCACAACCCACCACAACCCACCACGCACCGCCACGATACACCACAACCTACCAAGACCCACCACGACCCAACATGCCCCACCACGCCCGCCACGACACCACAATCTACCACGACCCACCACGACCTGCCACGACACACCACAATCTACCACGACCCACCACAACCCACCACGCCCCGCCACGACACACCACAATCTACCACGACCCACCATGACCCGTCACGACCTGCCACGACTCGCCACTACCAAGCACGACACACCACGACACACCACGATACACCACGACACACCACAACCCATGATATTGCAAGACACACATGCATTACACAACTGAGTTCACACAAACACAGTGTGTCATATTAGGTGGGTTCACACAGACACAGTGTGTCGTATGTGTGTCATACTTGGCAGGTTCACACAAACACACTGTGTCGTGACCGGGCCTGAGGTCACCGCTCTAACCCCAGCCGTCCCCGCCTCTCCCCACACAGATCATCAGGTGCCCATCACCAGGCCACCCCTCACTGATCTCCCGATATTTACACCGGATCCAGTTTCTCTTATCGCGCAATCGCAGACCCATTCTGCGCATGCGCCGACGATTGGGAAAGATCCCTCATCATTATGAGGATTGAGAGCTGCGTGGAATATTGTACCCCTCTTTCCGTCCCCTCTGCTACCTCTACACGAGCATATGGAGCAGATATGAGCAGCACTAGCCTTGCTCAAGTCCTTTATCCTACCCCTAATAAAAAACTCCATAGGCTTAACATTGGGTCACTGTATTCGGTCTGGAGTTCAGAAAAATGAAAAATATCGCTCTAGTGGGATACACTTGTCAAATGACGTCATTTGTTAATGTAGAAGTAATTTAGACGGGCAGGGTAGGATAAATTCTAAACCAAACTCGAGTTAGTCATGTTATTGCTCATCGCACTCCGGCAAGATCCCGTACTACTTCTCTCGGCTTCACCTCGCGCAGTAATACACGATCATGCCGACGTGCGATAAACAACAACACGACTAAATCTTGTTTGGTTTCTCCAGATCATTATCAGCATTCTATATGGAATATGGAATTAACCATCCAAATTTTCCTTTTTCCTCCATGAATCCAGTAGAAAATGGTTAATGAAGAAATGAGGATTTTGTATAGAATGTTTGCAGCCTTAAATTGAATCGTATGTAGGAACGTTTATTTTAACGCTTGGTATGATCTGAAATATAATATCCAATCAATTGTTACATTTTCCGGTTGACCGAGCACAGCTTCTGTCATGTGGGGTTTATTAGAGCGTGCTTGCACTCACTAAATACATCATCTAGAGTTTGGAGTGGTCACATTGAACTTTCAGTGTGCTTCCAGAAAACTATCCCTTCACAATCTGCATGATGTCCTATGTGATAGTAAGAACAGAGCAGGGAGCAAGTGTCTCAGGGTCTTAGAGGTGTGCCCAGCTGACCATGACCAATCACTCAAGACCAAAATACCTCAAGACCCAATTGTACTTAATCTGTTTGGATCCTAGTTAGTCAGTTGCAGAAATAGCAAGTTGACTAGGTGCAAGTAGGTTAGAGAAAATGATCCATAGACTGGATCTAATCCAAAGCTTTTAATAGTTATTCATTTATAATTGCACGCTCATTCATCTATGATGACAGACTTTTTGCTCCTAATTACACGATTACACTATTTATGTCTACTTTTGTTTTTCTTTTGTCAATAAGTACTTTAAAGACAGAGGAAACGTCCTTTGTAAAGTTCAGTAATGGACACCGAACCCTCCTGTGTTTGTATTGACATTCACTGAGGCCAATAATCAAATCTCAGCCTCACTTGGACAAGTAAACAAGAGGGTGCCTAATTTCTGAAACAAATAAAAAAACAAACAAAGAACAAAAAAAAAAACAATAAAGACTTTGTGCAGCAGAAAACATTTTCCTTTTAGAAATGATCACCATAAACCAACAGTCCACCTCCCAGAAAAACATTTTTTTAAGAGGGTGTTCCACTGGACCGACGGTCGCCGATTTGGTAGCTAGACACTCGCCGATCTTTATCGGATGCCCTAGAGTTTCTGCAGTCTTTGCTAGTGGTCATTTATTAAACTATTATTATCAGAATTTAATACATTACAATATGTGACCTTCCTCTTAAAGGCCCACAAACAATCGATCGGGTGAGAAGTCAGCCTGGTGGAGGTCCCCCTTTAGATATAAAAGTGCTCGTTCCCTTGTCTCTGCGTAGTCGTATGACTGAGGGCGACTTCCATGGCCAGGTCTTTTAGATGTAAAAGTGCTCGTTCCCTTGTCTCTGCGTAGTCGTATGACTGAGGGCGACTTCCGTGTCCATGTCTTTTAGATGTGAAAGTGCTCGTTCCCTTGTCTCTGCGTAGTCGTATGACTGCGGGCGACTTCTATGTCCAGGTCTTTTAGATGTGAAGGTGCTCGTTCCCTTGTCTCTGCGTAGTCGTATGACTGAGGGCGACTTCCATGTCCAGGTCTTTTAGATGTGAAGGTGCTCGTTCCCTTGTCTCTGTGTAGTCGTATGACTGAGGGCAACTTCCATGGCCAGGTCTTTTAGATGTGAAGGTGCTCGTTCCCTTGTCTCTGCGTAGTCGTATGACTGAGGGCGACTTCCATGTCCAGGTCTTTTAGATATGAAGGTGCTCGTTCCCTTGTCTCTACATAGTCGTATGACTGAGGGCGACTTCCATGTCCATGTCTTTTAGATGTGAAGGTGCTCGTTCCCTTGTCTCTACATAGTCGTATGACTGAGGGCGACTTCCATGTCCAGGTCTTTTAGATGTGAAGGTGCTCGTTCCCTTGTCTCTACGTAGTCGTATGACTGAGGGCGACTTCCATGTCCAGGTCTTTTAGATGTGAAAGTCCTCGTTCCCTTGTCTCTGCGTAGTCGTATGACTGAGGGCGACTTCCATGTCCAGGTCTTTTAGATGTGAAGGTCCTCGTTCCCTTGTCTCTGCGTAGTCGTATGACTGAGGGCGACTTCCATGTCCAGGTCTTTTAGATGTGAAAGTGCTCGTTCCCTTGTCTCTGCGTAGTCGTATGACAGAGGGGGACTTCCATGTCCAGGTCTTTTAGATGTGAAAGTCCTCGTTCCCTTGTCTCTGCGTAGTCGTATGACTGAGGGCGACTTCCATGTCCAGGTCTTTTAGATGTGAAAGTCCTCGTTCCCTTGTCTCTGCGTAGTCGTATGACTGAGGGCGACTTCCATGTCCAGGTCTTTTAGATGTGAAAGTGCTCGTTCCCTTGTCTCTGCGTAGTCGTATGACTGAGGGCGACTTCCATGTCCAGGTCTTTTAGATGTGAAAGTCCTCGTTCCCTTGTCTCTGCGTAGTCGTATGACTGAGGGCGACTTCCATGTCCAGGTCTTTTAGATGTGAAAGTGCTCGTTCCCTTGTCTCTGCATAGTCGTATGACAGAGGGCGACTTCCATGTCCAGGTCTTTTAGATGTGAAAGTCCTCGTTCCCTTGTCTCTGCGTAGTCGTATGACTGAGGGCGACTTCCATGTCCAGGTCTTTTAGATGTGAAAGTGCTCGTTCCCTTGTCTCTGCGTAGTCGTATGACAGAGGGCGACTTCCATGTCCAGGTCTTTTAGATGTGAAAGTGCTCGTTCCCTTGTCTCTGCGTAGTCGTATGACTGAGGGCGACTTCCATGTCCAGGTCTTTTAGATGTGAAAGTGCTCGTTCCCTTGTCTCTGCGTAGTCGTATGACAGAGGGGGACTTCCATGTCCAGGTCTTTTAGATGTGAAAGTGCTCGTTCCCTTGTCTCTGCGTAGTCGTATGACAGAGGGGGATGTCCAGCTGTGCTGTCCACTCAGGAGCTGCTCACACACAGTCTGAACTGCTCTCACGTCTGAGCTGCCGGCCTCTTTATCCTCCACTCTACGTGTTATGTTATACCTGTTGTGTCAAGCTGAGCTACGATAGTTTACTTCAATGGTTCCTTATACGTCCCACCTTGAAGGTGCTACGTACTTTCCTATCTAATCTCAAATTGAAGGTGGTACGTAATTTCCCATACATCCCACCTTGAAGATGGTACGTATTTTCCTATATGTCACACTTTGAAGATGGCAAGTATTTTCCTATACGTTAAACTTTGAAGGTGGTACATAATTTTTCATACGTCACACTTTAAATATGGTACGTATTTTCCCATGCATCCCACATTCAAGCCCATACATAGTCAAGTAGTATATATAGCTATAATACATGTAGGTACTGGAACTTTATCATGACAGTGTTGCGCCCTCCCTCCCCGCTGAGATGGGGGTGGTATGTAGGTGATAGGTGGTATGTAGGTGAGGGGAGTGTGTGAACTCATCCTTATTGTCTGGGTGAAGTCTGTCTGTGTGTCTGTGAGGTAGGGGTCGACTGGTGCCCTGTCACTGCAGGTCGGATTAATCTCCAGGTGAACCTGCACCCCGTCACCTCTACACAAGATCCAGAAAAAAACACCTCCAGAAAAGGCAACCTACAAAGTCTGCACAGGTTCTCCAGAGGAAACCTATGAAAGATTCAAACAAAATGGGATCGAGCTCTGACTGTAAATTTGAATAGGTTTCTGAATTTATCTCACCCCTCACATTGACATTTGTGACATCATCCTCCATTTGGAACTTTTTTCTAATTTCTCCATGGGTGTTGAGTATGAGTTCCCAATGTTACGTCTATAGGGAAAAATACCAGGGGTGTGATGAATGAAGATAAATCTTAGGCCTCGTTGCCATCCATACGTGAAAACACAGCCGCTGGTTTAACCTATCTGCTATTTAGTACTAGTCATTGGAAAATAGTAATAAGAAAGAAAATGATGAGCGTTTGGTCTCTGTCCCCGTTCGCGTTTGGAGCGCAGTAATATGAACGAGGGGATAGCTGAGTGAATATTTCAAAGCGCTCCAAACAAGATGATGAATGGGGACTCAGACCAAACACGAATGTGTTTCTGATTTTATTTTAGCCTGCAAATATCTATCTGTTTATCGCCCGTTGAGTATGATTTACCGTACTCCCAAGCCTGTTGAGTACTAGTTCCTCATACTCCTTATACCTCACCACATACAACCTCTGCACCCCACATCGCCGGCCCCAATATACAGCATTTAGTGGGGGTGTTTAGTTTCTACTCACTCTCATTTTTATTATCCATGGTATACAAAGTCCCCATTGAGAATGTATGGGGACTCAGTAAACCACTGAGTATACTTATTTAAAGCCATGGTATATGGGAAAATAGTCCCTTTGTGCTATAGAGTGCAGAAATAGTCCCCATTGGTTTACACTAAAATATAACAATTCCTGAGCTCAATCTATTTAGAAAAGATGGATGATAAATAAAAAAAATCAATAGTCTTTTGGACAGGCGGCTCTGTAAACTGGCGCTCATGTATTACTATGCCTCAACCACTCGTGGTTTACGGTCGCCTGTCCACAAAACCATCGGTTATTGACCATGTATCCAACGCCAGGCGAGCTGCCGCAAAATGTCACTCGCCGGTACCCGTCATGCAGATAACTAAATACCCGCCACACGCCAGGAACATTACCAGCGTGCGCGTGAAAGGACAGAGCTGGGGATGAGCATGTGGAGGGGGTTGGGGGTGGGGGGGTGTGTGAGCAGATTGTCGGGGTAGGGGGGGGGGGGTGGCAGAGCGTGTGAGGCACGTGCATGCATGTCTCCCCGCAGACTGTCTCCGGCATGAACTCACATCCCCTTCCTCATCAACATGCAGGCGTTAGAGGAGAGCATCGCTGCCACCCACTCTATCTAGGTCATTAACTGGTTTCCGATACTAACTCATAGGTCTATCTAGGTCATTAACTGGTTTCCGATACTAACTCATAGCTCTATCTAGTTCATTAACTGGTTTCCTATACTAACTCATAGGTCTATCTAGGTCATTAACTGGTTTCCGATAACTCACAGCTCTATCTAGGTCATTAACTGGTTTCCAGTACTAACTCATAGGTCTATCTAGGTCATTAACTGGTTTCCGATAACTCACAGCTCTATCTAGGTCATTAACTGGTTTCAGATACTAACTAATAGCTCTATCTCGGTCATTAACTGGTTTCTGATACTAACTCATATGTCCATCTAGGTCATTAACTGGTTTCCGATACTAACTCACAGCTCTATCTAGGTCATTAACTGGTTTCGTATACTAACTCATAGCTCTATCTAGGTCATTAATTGGTTTCGTATACTAACTCATAGCTCTATCTAGGTCATTAACTGGTTTCCGATACTAACTCATAGCTCTATCTAGGTCATTAACTGGTTTCCGATACTAACTCATAGCTCTATCTAGTTCATTAACTGGTTTCCTATACTAACTCATAGGTCTATCTAGGTCATTAACTGGTTTCCGATAACTCACAGCTCTATCTAGGTCATTAACTGGTTTCCAGTACTAACTCATAGGTCTATCTAGGTCATTAACTGGTTTCCAGTACTAACTCATAGGTCTATCTAGGTCATTAACTGGTTTCCGATAACTCACAGCTCTATCTAGGTCATTAACTGGTTTCAGATACTAACTAATAGCTCTATCTCGGTCATTAACTGGTTTCTGATACTAACTCATATGTCTATCTAGGTCATTAACTGGTTTCAGATACTAACTCACAGCTCTATCTAGGTCATTAACTGGTTTCGTATACTAACTCATAGCTCTATCTAGGTCATTAACTGGTTTCCGATACTAACTCATAGCTCTATCTAGGTCATTAACTGGTTTCCGATAACTCACAGCTCTATCTAGGTCATTAACTGGTTTCCGATACTAACTCATAGCTCTATCTAGGTCATTAACTGCTTTCCGATACTAACTCATAGCTCTATCTAGGTCATTAACTGGTTTCCGATACTAACTCATAGGTCTATCTAGGTCATTAACTGGTTTCCGATAACTCATAGCTCTATCTAGGCCATTAACTGGTTTCCGGTACTAACTCATAGGTCTATCTAGGTCATTAACTGGTTTCCGATAACTCACAGCTCTATCTAGGTCAGACATTAACTGGTTTCCGATACTAACTCATGATGGCGGCTGCTCCATATAGGTCAGACATTAACTGGTTTATGCTCCCTATTCAGATCAGGACTCAGATAGTCCTTCGATAATGACTCAAGTGTTAATCAGCAACAAATTTGGCGGTATCAAGCTATAAGTCGTAATCACGGTTATGCAGACTCTAGGTCAGACAATGAGGTACTCATAATCAAGTTGCTCTATCTAGGTCAGATAACTACTATATCTAGGTCAGACAATGAGGCATCTAGGTCAGATAATGAGCCACTCATTACGGGGACGTGGCCGCAGACAGCTAAGGGCCGTAATGACCGACCCGCAATGGCCATCAGGGGGCATTGTGACTGAGGACAATGAGATTAGCGCCGCTGATGAAGGGGTGGGGACGAGTTGACCTGCGTTACCCGGCCCTTTACGCACCCCCATCCCCACCACACACACTCTACAGCAGTAGGCTTAGACTGACCTCAGGCCCTGCCTCCTAACCCTCTCCCACTTCTCTACTCCACCCCTTAGTTACCTACTATATCTAAAACGGTAGAATTTTGTGATATCTGCTTGAAGTTGCTCCCGCACATAGAGACAGAGTGAACCAGACCTAGGCATGGAGACTGAAGGGGCATGAGAGCGAGATTCTCGTGCAATACTTAACTGAATCCTGCTAATTTCTTTGTGTTTCTTTGCACAGATGTACTTCTATCCTTAAGATTTGTTGCTAGCTGTACTGAAAACATAATTTAGAACGATACTTTTCCAATCTCATTGGCATGAGATCGGTCTGTGAGACTATTGCGCTGGCTGCCCGTACACACACTGATTACCTACTATATTTAAAACGGTAGAATTCCGTCGAATCCGCTTGGAGAATCTTCCGCACATAGGGACATAGTGAACCCGACCTAGGGTTGGAGACTGAAGGCCCACGAGAGTGAGATTCTCGTGCAGTGAAAAACTCGACCCTGTTCTTCTTTTTTATAGGAATATACTCAGACAAGCTTCCTCTCTTATGATTCATTTCAAGCCATGCTGAAATCAAAGTTTAATACTGTAGTAGCCCTATTAAAACTCCGCTGATCCCCCCCCCCCCCCTCCCACAACCAGGCTAAGTATTTCTGTGGAGCAGTCAGCAGAGCTCTTGCTTGGGAATGCGAGTGACAGGGGTTCGAATCCCGCAGGCGGCTGTCCGGTGTATCGTTTTTCAATATCTTTCCCTTTAACTCGGACTCGACGAAGTCGCTAGTACCAGGATAATACTAATAAGGAACTGCATCGAGATCCATAGCCACTGAAAATATGCCATGAGTTTTGGTTACGTAACAATCCAAAATGAATGGCATATTATCAGTGATCGAATACGGTACAGAATCTCACCCCTATCACTGATTAATTAACTAAAATTTGTGGCATCATCCCCATTGGATACTTGTTTACAATACTCCATAGACGTTGAGTACGAGTTTCCAATGTTAAGTGTTAAGCTATGTGTTAAGCTATGTGGATAAAATACCAGGGGTGAGATAAAGATCAATCCCCGAAGCTGTCAAAGAAAGATCTCATGTTGTACAGTATTCTATAATTATTTTTCTTGAAATTATCATATAATTCATAGGAGTATCTTAAATCATAATCAAGAATTGAATACCTTACGATAATCAATTTTTTGTTTTAATTAACATATATCAATCACCACAAGATGTGTATATTTCCCATAAGATCATATAGAAATGGTGTTTTCCCACGCTGTGGGAACGCAGTAGTTACAGTTAACTGAGGCAGGGATTATGTAGAATGTGATTTTCATATTTCCTGGTGGTCCAGTTTAGTATGGAGAATTGATTTTATTGTGTTTGACTGACTGTGGTTCGTCAGAGGCTCGCGCAGGTCTACAGCAGTGAGCAGACAGAGCAGGGACAATGAGGTGCTGTCACGGGAAGACAATGGTTACACTCAGCTCACAACCACATGTGACCGCTGCACCTTCAGTACGTGAGACCCGTACTACACGTTCTACACGTACTACACGTATAATACAGTATCCATGAATGGAGTGCTGTCACGGGAAGACAATGGTTACACTCAACTCACAACCACATGTGACCGCTGCACCTTCAGTACGTGAGACCCGTTCTACACGTTATACACGTTATACACGCTATACCCGTATAATACGGTATCCATGAATGAAGTCTTGTAACAGGAAGACAATGGTTACACTCTGAGCAGCTCACAACCACATGTAGCCGGTACACATTCAGTACGCGAGACCCGTACTACACGTTATACACGTACTACACGTACTACACGTTATACACGTTATACACGTACTACACGTATAATAAGGTATCCATGAATGGAGTTCTCTCACGGGAAGACAATGGTTACACTCTGAGCAGCTCACTACCACATGTGGCCGCTACACGTTCAGTATGTGAGACCCGTACTACACGTTATACACGTACTACACGTTATACCTGTATAATACGGTATCCATGAATGAAGTCCTATCGTGGGAAGACCCTGGTTACAAACACATGTGGCCGCTACACGTTCAGTACGCGAGACCCGTACTACACGTTATACACGTTATACACGTTATACATGTACTACACGTTATACACGTATAATAAGGTATCCATGAATGAAGTCCTCTCACGGGAAGACAATGGTTACACTCTGAGCAGCTCACAACCACATGTTGCCGCTACACGTTCAGTACGCGAGACCCGTACTACACGTTATACACGTTATACACGTACTACACGTATAATAAGGTATCCATGAATGGAGTCCTCTCACGGGAAGACAATGGTTACACTCGGAGCAGCTCAAAACCACATGTGGCCGCTGCACCTTCAGTACGTGTAATGCCTAGTACACTAGAACCTCACATAAGCGGACACCCTCCGTTCTGGGCAAAAGTGTCTGCTTACGCGGGTTGTCGCTTACATGGGGTCATCATAAACATCTTATAGAGGGACCTGTTCCGAGCAAAGTTATCCATTAATGCGGGGTGTCCGCTTACGCAGGGTGTCCATTAGGCGGGGTTCTACTGTAATAAAACCCCTACAATAATCCTCCACAATCAGCAACGCGATATCAAAGGCCAGTGCTTCTCATACCATGTCTATGTGGTGTACAGCCACCTTTCTCCTTCATCCCCAGCAGTGGTAGATTTATTGCTACATCAAAGACCAGTTCTTCTCATACCATGTCTATGTGGTGTGGAGTACAGCCACCTTTCTCCTTCATCCCCAGCAGTGGTAGATTTACTGCTATATCAAAAGCCAATCCTTCTCATACCATGTCTATGTGGTGTGGTGTACAGCCACCTTTCTCCTTCATCCCCAGCAGTGGTAGACTTGCTGCTATATCAAAGGCCAGTCCTTCTCATACCATATCAATGTGGTGTGGTGTGGGAAGTAAAAGAACTCTCACCTCGGTAAATGTGTAGGGGTAGGATTTCTACCTGAAATTCATCACATAGATTCGATCACCACCCTCATGGTGTAAAAGAACCATGAGGATGTCTGGTAAGAACCGGTAATGGTTTACTGGGCCTTAAATCAAACCAACCAACCAACCTTGTATTTTTTATATAATTCCTAGTAATAAAGCTCCCACACAATAATCCCCTGTATTGAGCAGCTCTGTGAGCCACTCCCCTCCCCCCCCCCCCACACACACAGAAGTACTGCTGTGAGACTCACAGCCTGCTCTTATTGTACCTCAGATAAAGCCGCCAACCTGCGCCTTGTTTAGATCCGAGAAACACAATTATTTACCGGTCAATAATCTGTGAAAGCTGGCGGGACACGTGGGGGGGCTGAGACGTGGCGGGAACTGGGTCGAGGGTGCTAGGTGCTGCCCCCTAGTGGTGCCCCCTGGTGGTGGCAGCTGTCACCAGACGTGGCCTAGAAACAGGCGGCTCCTTTGTGTGGCCTGAGATGACCTGGAGACTGAGGTTTGGTGCTGACTGCTCGCGAATACCGCCACACACGGAGCTGCTCGGAGCTGCTCGTAGACATGCTCATAGTCTTCGGTGATCAATATTTATTATGATATTATTCCCGATTACTATGAAGAGATTTCAGGGCACATGCGCTGACTGCTCGCAAATACCGCCACACATGGAGCTGCTCGGAGGTGTTCGTAGACCGGCTCATAGTCTTCGGTGATCAACATTTATTATGATTTTACGCCCGATTCCCAATGAGAGATTTCGGGGCACATGCGCTGACTGCTCGCAAATACCACCACACACGGAGCTGCTCGGAGCTACTCGCAGACGTGCTCATAGTCTTCGGTGATCAATATTTATTATGATTTTACGCCCGATTCCCAATGAGAGATTTCGGGGCACATGCGCTGACTGCTCGCGAATACCGCCACACACGGAGCTGCTCGGAGCGGATCGTAGACATGCTCATAGTCTTCGGTCATCAATATTTATTATGATTTTAGGCCCAATTCCCAATGAGAGATTTCGGGGCACATGCGCTGACTGCTCGCAAATACCGCCACACATGGAATTGCCCATAGACCTGCTCATAGTCTTCGATGATCAACATTTATTTAAATATAAGGCCCGTTCCCTAAGAAGAGATTTTGGGGCACATGCGCTGACTGCTCACAAATACCACCACACACGGAGCTGCTCGGAGGTGTTCGTAGACATGCTCATAGTCTTCGGTGATCAACATTTATTATGATTTTAGGCCCAATTCCCAATGAGAGATTTCGGGGCACATGCACTGACTGCTCGCAAATACCGCCACACACGGAGCTGCTCGGAGCTACTCGCAGACGTGCTCATAGTCTTCGGTGATCAACATTTATTATGATATTATTCCCGATTACTATGAAGAGATTTCAAGGCACATGCGCTGACTGCTCGCGAATACCGCCACACACGGAGCTGCTCGGAGCTGCTCGTAGACGTGGTCATAGTCTTCGGTCACCAATATTTATTATGATTTTACGCCCGATTCCCAATAAGGGATTTCGCACATGACGGGGCACTGACTGCTCCTGAATACCACCACACACTGAATTGCATATAGACCTGCTCATAGTCTTTGGTGATCAACATTTATTATGATATTACGCCCGATTCCCGATAAGAGATTTCGGGGCACATGCGCTGACTGCTCGCGAATAGCGCCACACACGGAGCTGCTCATGGACATGCTCATAGTCTCTCATGATTAACATTTATCAAAATATTATTTCCAATTCCAAATAAGAGATTTCAGGGCACATGCACTGACTGCTTGAGAATACTGCCACACACCGAGTTACTTGGAGTTGCTCATAGACGTGCTCATAGTCTCTGATGATTAATCAATATTTATTAGATATTATTCCTGATTCCCAAGAAGAGATTTTGGGGCACATGCACTGACTGCTTGCGAATCTCGCCACATGCTGAATTGCTCAAAGATGTGCTCATAGTCTTCGGTGATACTTTAATATTTTAGGCCCGATTCCATTAAAAGATTTATTATGATTTTAGGCCCGATTCCCAATAAAAGATTTCGCACATGACGGGGCACTGACTGCTCGTGAATACCACCACACACTGAATTGCTCATAGTCTTTGGTGATCAACATTTATTATGATATTATGCCCGATTCCCAATAAGGGATTTGGGGGCACATGCGCTGACTGCTCGCAAATACCACCACAAACTGAAGTGCTCATAGACCTGCTCATAGTCTCTGATGATCAACATTTATTGAAATATTATTCCCGATTCCCAATAAGAGATTTCGGGGCACATGCGCTGACTGCTCGGGAATACTGCCACACATCGAGTGACTCCTAGACCCACTCATAGTCTCTGAATACCGCCACACACGGAGCAGGTCCTAGACCTGCTTACACTGCTCATAGTCTTCAGTGATCAAGATTTATGAAAATTTTAGGTCCGAATCCAAATAAGAGGTTTTGGGGCGCATGCACTGACTGCTTGCGAATACCATCACACATTGAGGTGCTCGTAGACGTGCTCTTAGTCTTCGGTGATCAACATTTATTATGATATTAGGCTGAATTCCCAGGAAGAAATTTTCGGACACATGCAAGGCTTCAGTTGGTGACTTAGGCCCGGCGTCCACCTACTACGATATGGCTCCGATATGGTCTACGATGCACCTCCCGATAAAAAAATCAAAATTGCGTCGGAAGGTCCCCCAATATCGGGCAGTAGACCACGTTTCTGCGATTAGACACCGATAAAAAACCCATACAATGCGTGGTGGATTGGCATGTCCAGACATATGTCTACGATTTTGCACTTTTCCGATATGACACCGATTTACTTTTTGTATCGGTGCCATATTGGTAGGTCTAAATGTATATCGTAGTAGGTGGACGCCTAGCCTAAAGCCACAGATTTCTAGGAATCTGCCATTTCGCCAAGTAGGAGTTCTCCCAGATCCTGACAGGCCCAGGAATGCAGTGTCTGAGGTGGAGTGCAGAGGCCTCATTGGTCCAGGGATCCCACTGCACCTGCATGGAGCTGTCCCTCTCCCTTCACTGCCATATAAGGAATATAGAAGGCATGGATTGACCCAGCAGCCAATGACTGCATTCAGAGGAAACCACGACCTTCACCCTGACCTCCTTACATAGTGTTGGTAGCGCCTCGGGACGGTTCTACAATCTATAGTTGACCTCAATTTCTTGGGCCAAAACCACCCTTATAAGGAAATCAGGCAGTGACAGGAGACTGAAGCCAGTCTAGATGTAGACAATAATTGATTGTTTTGTAGACAGGTGGCTGTAAGAGATAAGAGATTGACTCGTAGTAATACACAAGCTTCAGCGAGGATATTATGCCATCAACCTTGAGTGGTTTACAGAGCCGCCTGTTTACAAAACCATCTTTTGCTTTTTTTCATTATCCATCTTCTCGAGTAAATAAAACTAAAGAATTACCATATTAAGGCCACTAAAAAAAAAACCATGTTTCTCATCACCAAGCCATGAAAAATATGACGAGGGCGCTTTTTTTTTTTTTTTTTTTGCTACATCAAAGATGGCAGACATACAGTAAAACCCCGCATAAGCGGATACCATCCGATCCGGGTCCAAGTGGCTCCTTACGTGGAGTGTCTGCTTACGCGGGGTTTCCAGATTTTTACTGGCCATACATTTAATGCATCCCTGACATCAGGAGCTTTAATTTGATACTAAATACACATACCTTTCATAATTTCTATCAAGGTTCATCTATTTAAAAAAAAAAAAGAATGGGTGGTGGTTTATTGATTCCCTGTGAATTCCCAATGGGTACTTTTATAAGATGGATAATGAATAATAGGTTCTGGTTTGCAGAGTCCTCATACATTCCCAATAGGGACTTTGTATACGATGGATGATAAATAATGGGTGTTGGTTTACCGATTCCCTGTACATTCTCAATGGGGACTTTGTATACAATGAATAATAAACAATGGGTCATGGTTTACTGAGTCCCCATACATTCCCAATGGGGACATTGTATACAATGAATAATGAATAATGGGTCGTGGTTTACAGAGTCCCCATACATTCTCAACAGAGACTTTGTATACTATGGATATTGAATAATGGGTTTATAATGACTTTGTATATGATGGATAATAAATGGGTTTATAATGACTTTGTATATGATGGATAATAAATAATGGGTCAATAATGACTTTGTATGCGATGAATAATAAATAATGGGTTTATAATGACTTTGTATACGATGGATAATGAATAATGGGTTTATACAGACTTTGTATATGATGGATAATTAATAATGGGTTTATAATGACTTTGTATATGATGGATAATAAATGGGTTTATAATGACTTTGTATACGATGGATAATGAATAACGGGTTTATACAGACTTTGTATATGATGGATAATGAATAATGGGTTAATAATGACTTCGTATACCATGGATAATGAATAACGGGTTTATAATGACTTTGTATACAATGGATAATGAATGACGGGTTTATAATGACTTTGTATACGATGGATAATAAATGGGTTTATAATGACTTTGTATATGATGGATAATGAATAATGGGTTTATAATGACTTTGTATACGGTGGATAATGAATAATGGGTTTATAATGACTTTGTATATGATGGATAATGGATAACAGGTTTATAATGACTTTGTATGCGATGGATAATAAGGGGGACCTGGGCCCGTCTAACTGCTGGGTGTGTTGTGAGCTGCTCAGCGGGATCTGGGTTAATGGAGACAATGGCTGGCGGCCGTCTGCGGCACTCCGTAGACTGCAGACTTCAGGAGCAGCTCACAGTCACCTCCCGCTGAGCAGCTCACTGTCTCCGCTCTCCAACCACTACCTCTGCGCGCCGCACGGTCTGCGGGACAGGGACTCTGAGTGGAGAGTGAGTCAGGACGGCCGGCAGGTGGCGGGTCAGTCGCCGTGACCGGATTCCCGCAACCCCTTCCCCGCACTCTCCCAGCAGATATCAGGACGGGAAGTGCGCGTTGTGTCTCTGCACCAAGGTCCCTTTATATTGGATAGATCTTTTCATCTCTAAAATGTTGGGTACTTATTGAGTACTTATATAGAACGTCCTGAACATGCTGTACAAGTCACAGAACGAGATGCTAATTTACGGTTTGTATGGACCAAGACATTTATGCCGAATTCCGTATAAACGGTAAATTATCATCGAGTTCTGTGACTTGTACAAGCATGGTTGGACATTATATATTTACGATATAACCGAATTAAAAAATTTTTTTTTTATTTGTCTTAACAACCAATATCTTAATGAACGTGTATGGCAAGGTGGTCTGTATTTTAGTGTACGGACCAGTGGTCCGCACAGTATTTTTACGTCATATGCCGAAACGGTACGTATTTACAGTATATACGGCATGGCAGTAAACTGCACGAAAACCGCCAGTTTATTCATGTATATGCCATCGCAAGTGCATGTATCGGCTGTATATTGACACGTTTCCTCTTCTATATGTCAGCGTAATGGCTGTATTTGTCGCAAAGCATATAAAGAGAAATATTGTGTGCAGGATATGTATACGCGGGTCGTATACATTTTACACGTCTATACATGAGGCGTATACACAACGGAAATTAGGACTACCTTGTATACGCAAAATCATACCTATATACGCCGGGTGTATACATATGTAAACTGGTGGTTTTGCACAGTGGTACCTTTATTTGTGAAAGGGAGGTTCTTCCATCACAGCCTTTGACGTTTTTTAATGCACCTTTAGACTTTGGACTGTATCGCAATACCAATGAAATAGAAATATATAATTTGTTTTCAGTGGACAAAATCATGAATAACAGAATGAGTCAATGAAAGGAATGATTGAAATTGCACACTACACTAAGGACCATCAGTGGTCAGTCTATGATTGAGAGACTATTGACATAGGACTGAAGGACATTTAACACCATCTCCCGATCATAATGTATTAGTTGTATAGGGGACAGAGCCATTGTTAGTTCATGAAGCAGTCACTAGGTGGTCGGGGGACAAACCTGTATTCTGGCTCTTTGTTCTTACGGAATTCAACTGCCTTTCAACATTTTACCATGGTTCCCTTGACTCTCTACACCCATCCCAAAGCAGGATGACATAATGATTAAACCCAAGACATGATATTTTCCATATTGAATACTTTATATGAATATTTGAGCAAGGCTAAAGTTGTGACATTTCCCAATTATCACTCCTCCTTTAGTGAAGAACACCTACTTTTTCACCTCCATTAGTGAAGAACACCTACTCGGGGGGCGTCATGGCAGCCCCCATGGATCATAGGCTATATGCCGTATAACATTTCCATTGTTTTTCCATTTAATGTACGTTCAGTTCCTGTTCCGCAGAGTGGAGCAGAGACAAGCAGCAGGAAGGGTCTGCTGGGAGAGTGACTGAGGATATCGCGCCGGTGACAGACCCAAGCATTCCCGAGCATCTCCGAGCAGTCCCGAGTTTCCCCGAGTGTCCCCGATCAGCGGCTGAGCAGCACCGAACAGCTCTGAGCAGCACCGAGTAGCACCGAGCAGCTCGGAGCAGCTCTGAACAACAGCGAGATGCATAGAGCATCTCCAAGCAGTCCCCAGCATCTGTGGGCAGTTCTGAGCAGCACCGGGCAGCATCGAGCAGCACCGAGCAGCACCGAGCAGTACCGAGCAGTACGGAGCAGTACCGAGCAGCACCGAGCAGCACCGGGCAGCACCGAGCAGCACCGAGCAGCACCGAGTGTCCCCGAGCAGCACCGATCAACGGAACCAAACAGCTCCGAACAGCTCCGAGCAGCTCCGAGCAGCTCCGAGTTACTCCGAGCAGCACCAAACAGCTTAAAGCTGAGAACGGAACCGGAGAGGTGAGCCATCGACCAGCCCCGAACAGCTCCGAGCAGCTCCGAGTAGCCCCGAGTAGCCCCGAGTTACTCCGAGCAGCCCCGAGTAGCACCGAGTTACTCCGAGCAGCTCTGAGTAGCCCCGAGCAGGTTAGAGCAAGAAGGAAGCTCCCAGCATCTGTGTACAGCTCGGAGCAGTCCCGAGCAGCTCCGGCCATCTGTGTGCAATACGGAAGGTGCCCTCATAGCGTATGGCGGCCCTGAAGAGGTCCCTCAGAGCTGTGTGTGTGTGTGGGGGGGGGGTGTATTGAATGATGAATGGATTCTAATTCACGGATTATTCTGTCGGAGGAGGCGTGTCTCCAGGGACAGCACGTCGGTATGGTGGGGTGGTGGTGGTGGTGGTGGTGGGGGGGGGGGGGGTGATGATGGGTGAAGTGGAGCACTATAGACATGTGTGTGAGTATGTGTGTAGGTGTGTGTGTGTGTGTGTGGAGCACTATAGACATACATATGTGTGTGTGTGTGTGTGGTGGGGTGTGTGTGTGGGGGGGGGGGGGAGGTGCATGACTGTTTTCTAGGTTAATCTCAGGGTGTAAGTGTTTGTGTGTGTGTGGAGTGGAGCACTATAGACGTGTGTGTGTGTGTAGGTGCGTGTGTGTAGGTGTGTGTAGGTGTGTGTGTGTAGGTGTGTGTAGGTATGTTTGTGTGTGTGTGGAGTGGTGCACTATAGATAGTGAGGGTGGTTGTGGCCCCTAAGATTCGAGGTCAACTCTCGACTGTATAGCCGTCCCAAGGCGCAAGAAAATATCATGTAAGGAGGTCAGGGTGAAGGTCGGGGTTTGCTGCGAAAGCAGTCATTGGCTACTCGGTCTACTCTATTCCTTATAAGGACTTAAGGTAATGGGACAACTCCATGCTGGAGGACATGTGTGTGAGTGGGGGGTGGGGTGTGTGTGTGGGGGGTGGGGGAGGTTTCTGGTTAATCTCGGGGTGTAAGTGGGCAGGTCAACCCCGGCTAACGGAGGATGACAACTCACTCCATTATTCACTCACACTGAGATCCAGCTTTAATGTAACTTGTATCTGGCGCTCCGAGGCAGTGGCAGCTTGGTGAGAAATGTATAAATGAAAATGCTGAATTCACTTTGTCAGTTCAAGATACGACCTGCTCCAGTATTCACACCCAAAACCCAGGTTTATCCCAATGGCCATTATGTATTATGTGTCATAAGAAGGTTTCTGATTGGCTGAGAATGGGTCACGTGGACAACCTTGGTATGAAATTTCAGCCTTGACACGAAAACGTCACCCATGGAGTATGGTAGAAAAATACTCAAAGAGGGATGATGTCACACATTTTAGCCAATTAGTCAGTGATAGGGGTGAGATAAAATCTGAACCGCACTCAATCCATTGCCACTGATAATATGCCATTCATTATTAGTAAATCTAAGTAACCACACTCGGTTTTGCCTCGTGGGATTACTCCGCAACCAAAACCTTTTGCATATTGTCAGTGGCTATGGGTCTTGATGCAATTCCTTATTGATATGAAATTTTGATTTATGATGATTTATTTATTAGAATTGTTTATAAAATCTTACAAATGTTGGGAAGGCAGGACCAAGGAAACCAGCCTTTTGTATGGGCTGAGGTTCAACGCCTATTTACTGACAGTACAAATTTTATGTATTGTCCATGTATTGTATTGCTCTTTTCACTCATGTATTGTATTTACAAAGAAATCTGCATCAACAAAGAAATGTCACCACAAAAAAATGGATTTGACGATAGTATTACAAACACAAAACATTCTGGCAGGGTTTCAGTTGAAATTTATGTTGACCCATTCTGACGTGTAAAACTCTGACAGAACTCAGAGAGTTTCTCCCTGAGCGGATGTGAAACGATGGAATGGTCCCCGGCCTAAGGCTGACGTCCCGCGCCTAAATCCGGGCCTAATTATAAGTGTGCAATATGACCGACAGAAACTCCAATCACTAATTGACACTAAGAGATGTGAAAGGAAGCACGGACCACCTTCCTGGTCCCGTCAGCAGGAAAAAACACGGAGAGCGAACGGGAGGCGGGGAAGAGTGATATGAACAACGAGCAAGTAACGCGGTCAAATCACCAGATTAGGTCACGGTCAAATAATACGGTCAAATAACAAAATCAGGTCAAAGTCAAATAACAAGATCAAATAACCAGATTAGGTCAAGGTCAAATAATACGGTTAGATAACAAAATCAGGTCAAAGTCAAGTAACAAGATCAAATAATCAGATTAGGTCACGGTCAAATAATACGAACAAATAACCAGGTCAGGTCACGCACAAATAACAGGACATATAAGCAGAACAGCACATGGTCAAATAACACAGACAAACAGCAAGGTCAGGTCAAGGTCAAATAACACGGACAAATAACCAGATGAGGGCATGGTCAAATAACATGGGGAAATAACCTGATAAGGGCACGGTCAAATAACAACGTCAAATAACCAGATCAGGGCACAGTCATGAGCAAATAACACGGACAAATAACAAGGTCAGTTCATGGTCAATTAACATTGACAAATAACTAGATCAGGGCATATTCAAATAACATGGTCAAATAACCAGATCAGGGCAAGGTCAAATAACTAGGTCAGGGCAAGGTCAAATAACTAGGTCAAATAACCAGATCAGGTCACGCACAAATAACACGACAAATAAGCAGAACAGCGCATGGTCAAATACGAAGGAAAAATAACCAGCTCAGGGCAAGGTCAACTAACTAGATCAGGGCAAGGTCAAATAACACAGTCAACTATCTAGATCAGGGCAAGGTCAAATAACAGAGACAAATAATCAAATCAGGTCGTGGTCAAATAACAACAGACAAATAACCAAGTCAGGGCACCTTCTAAAAGCAGGGACAAATAACAAGGTCAGGTCACGGTCAAATAACCAGATCAGGGCAAGGTCCTCTTCTCCTCCTCCTTCATCTTATTGGTAGGTGAGTTTTGACTTTTCTATGACCATGTAGCCTACACTGGAGTCCATGGTCCCTGGTGTACTACAACACCCGTTATTATCCACTTAATACGAACATGTTACAATAAACATATAGCGTGGTCGTACTTTTCAGTGTGGCCCACATATTTCCAATGGAGACTTGGTGATGGGTGTTCAATTGACGAATATAACGAGACACTGGGGACTATGATGTAGTGCCTGCATCCTGTACTCCAGTCAGACCGACACCCCTCCGCCGTCCACAATAATCCCCGGTAAACTCAATAACGAGTTGATGTATCGTGTGAAGGGCGCCATCCCTGGATTAACCCTTTAACATTCACCGAGCACACAGGCTATATCATCACATATCTATGGCCGTATCTCCTACATATACTGCCCACTCCTACCCATGTCATATTTATCATTATATATCTATGGCCGTATCTCCAGCATTGTTGCATATATCATTATTATTATCATCATTATTATTATTGTATTTATGGCCATATTATTATTATCATTATTATTATATTTGTGGCCGTATCTCCTACGTATACTGCCCACTCCTACCCATGTCATATTTATCATCATATACCTATGGCCGTATCTCCTACGTATACTGCCCACTCCTACCCATGTCATATTTATCATCATATACCTATGGCCGTATCTCCTACGTATACTGCCCACTCCTACCCATGTCATATTTATCATCATATACCTATGGCCGTATCTCCTACGTATACTGCCCACTCCTACCCATGTCATATTTATCATCATATACCTATGGCCGTATCTCCTACGTATACTGCCCACTCCTACCCATGTCATATTTATCATCATATACCTATGGCCGTATCTCCCAGTATACTGCCCACTCCTACCCATGTCATATGTCTCATCATATACCTGTGGCCGCATCTCCTACGTATACCGCCCGCTCCTACCCATGTCATATTTATCATCATATACCTGTGGCCGCATCTCCTACGTATACCGCCCGCTCCTACCCATGTCATATTTATCATCATATACCTATGGCCGTATCTCCTACGTATACTGCCTGCTCTTACCCATGTCATATTAATCATCATATACCTATGGCCGTATCTCCTACGTATACTGCCTGCTCTTACCCATGTCATATTAATCATCATATACCTATGGCCGTATCTCCTACGTATACTGCCTGCTCTTACCCATGTCATATTAATCATCATATACCTATGGCCGTATCTCCTACGTATACCGCCCGCTCCTACCCATGTCATATTAATCATCATATACCTATGGCCGTATCTCCTACGTATACTGCCTGCTCTTACCCATGTCATATTAATCATCATATATCTATGGCCGTATCTCCTACGTATACTGCCCACTCCTACCCATGTCATATTTATCATCATATATCTATGGCCGTATCTCCTACGTATACTGCCCACTCCTACCCATGTCATATTTATTATCATGTATCGATGGCCGTATGTCCTACGTATACTGCCCACTCCTACCCATGTCATATTTATTATCATGTATCGATGGCCGTATCTCCTACCCTTGTTGCATATATCATTATTATTATCATTATTATTATCATTATTATTGTATTTATGGCCATATCATTATTATCATTATTTTTTTATTATTATTATTATAATTAATAGCATTATTATTATATTTGTGGCCATATTTCCTACGTATGTCCACTATATGCCCACTCCTACCCATGTCAAATTTATTATCATATACCTATGGCCGTATCTCCTACCCTCGTCGCATATATCATTTTTATTATAATTATTATTGTTATATCTGTGGCCATACTATTATTATTATTATTATTTGTGGCCATATTTCCTATGTATACTGCTCGCTCCTACCCTCGTCGCATATATCATTATTATTATAATTATTATTGTTATATCTGTGGCCATACTATTATTATTATTATCATTATTTTTGGCCATATTTCCTATGTATACTGCTCGCTCCTACCCTCGTCGCATATATCATTTTTATTATAATTATTATTGTTATATCTGTGGCCATACTATTATTATTATTATCATTGTTATTATTTGTGGCCATATTTCCTATGTATACTGCTCGCTCCTACCCTTGTTGCATATATCATTATTATCATTATTATTATCACAATATTGATATATTTGTGGCCATATAATTATTATCTTACATACTCTCTGCCTTTGGCATAGGGATATATCTGATAGATAATTTTACGAATTATTTTTGATGTACGAAGACAGTAAGCCAGTTTTCGTATACTACTGCTGGCAGCGTCACAAATTGTGATGTTTCTATGGCAGGCAAATGAATATATTCTCACGTCTCATGCCATGTCTCCGGGAAGACCATATGGCATTCTCATGCACTAAAGTGTTCAGGATTAACGTCCACATAATCGTACATGGTGGGAGGTATTAGAGTAATAGAGTGTATGTCTCACTCCCCCAGGAGGGGTTCTTTTATGTGGCTCATTTCTAATTCAGGAATTCATCCCTCCATTATTTCATCACTAATGTAGAACTAACTCACCACTCAGAGCAGAGATCATGTATAAAGGGTGGAGTGCCTGCAGATGGGTGGACACTCTCCAAGCACAGCCACAGTCAAAACAGGCTCACAGACTCCGTTGGTAAGCCCAGGGGCCTGTTGAATAATCTAGGAACGTAGACCCCTTTCTGTACCTCGTAAAAGGGTTATCATTTAATAAATTTAAAATTCGTTTGCGAAAACAGTATTATCCGTCCATAAGGTTGCCCGCATGTGTTGAATAAAGTTGACCCACATCGTCCCTGGGTCTCCTTAGCGTACAGATAGACAATAATGAAAAAAATCATCGTTTGTTTTATCTATTATTCATCTTTACGAATTAATGAAACCCATTAGGTAAGCCATATCATCAAGAGACGTCACGAGTTTGAGTCTGAGTTTATTTATGTCACACGTTTTGTTGGCTCCGTAATTTTACGAGTCAAAGACGAGTGCCATTACGGACCCAACAAAATGAATGAAATAAGTAAACTCATACTCAAACGAGTGGCGTCTAGATTTTATCCTACTCCGTCTCCACATTTCTTCAGCATTAGAAAGTATTGACGTAAACAACACTTTATGTCACACCCGTGACATAAACAAATCCCATGTTAAGCCAATGGCATTTTTTATTAGGGGAAGGATAATAAAGAGTATAGCATAGGGACTATTTCTTTGCTCTATAGCAGAAAGGGACTATTTTCCCGAATGCAATGGCTTTGCACCCGTATACAACAGATTTTAATCCGTATACCATGTTATGTTATCTGACAGGTTTTATATACTGGGTAGTGGTTTACTGAGTTCCCTAAACATTCTCAATGGAGTCTTTGTATGCCATGGATGATAAAAACGGGTCTTCATGTACGGTCCTAGATTATTCCACGGCCCATATTCTTTAGGGAAGACACTTTATTATCCGCCTAATACAAAGTGTCCATAGAAAACACATAGAGAGTTTGTATGAACATAACCGGCGCATACGTGTGGCGCATACGGAAAAAAAAGTGCGTACGGAAAAATAGTGTATGACTAAAATGAACTGATATCAACAAGTCACTTGCCCAGAAAAGGTGGATGATAAATACAATATAGACTGGTTTCAGATAAAAGCGGTTGTATGCTCCTCGGAGTTGACTGTGCAATATGCATGCATACACTCGGAGCATACGACCGCTTGTATCTGAAACCAGGCAATATTGTGTATGTATCTACGCTATCCACTGGTACCCTGTGCAGCACAATAACAATAGAGCGACCTCATCACGAGGGGACCAGTCTGCGAACCATGATTTAGTTAATCTAGATAAGACTAGAGCTACTCCTTCCATGCGGGACAAGACAAAACAAAGATAATTCCTCGTTTGTTATCGCTGACTGGATCGCCCAGTGAATCATGTTTAAACAGAGAGAGATTACAAAAACTAGCATGTCGCATTACTACAGCACAGGAGATAAGGTTTTATCTACTTTGTATGTTTAAATAGTGTAGACTTATAATTACTGGATACAGTCGAACCTCGCTAAGCAGACCATCCTCAATCCCTTTTGCATGGTGGTCTGCATGGTAAATTGTGGATTCTGTGTTTAGTTCAAATGTCTCGACTTGAGGACAGCATGGAACAAGGTGGTACCCTCTAATGTCTAAAGACAAGATTCCTTCCACAGTCATAGGGCACATAGGTTTATTGCAAACCCCAGAACTACAACGCCACCGGATGTGCTGTACCGGATGTGCTATACCGGAAGTGCTCTACTCTCTAATGTCTAAAGAACAGGGGCCCGTTTAATAACCTAGGATCGTACATAATGACCCTTTTCTGTAACCCGTACAAGGTTTATCTTTTAGTAATATTTAAGTCTGTTCGCTAAGACAGTATTGGCCGTCCATAAGGTCGTCCATAGGTGTTGAATAAAGCTGACCCACATCGTCCCTGGATCTCTATGGATTACATATAAATGTCTACATGTACGATCCTAGATTATTCAACGGGCTCCAGGTTCCTTTCACACCTTTATTGCAAACCCCAGAACTACAACGCCACCGGATGTGCTCTACCGGATGTGCTCTACCGGATGTTCCACTTCACTACGAGGCGTGGTTAGTGTCAGACGCCCGCGCCAGGGGCCGCTTTGCCTGTACTACTTGTTGCCGGTCGGTACCCTGCTCTGGAGTCTGTCTCTCTCGGCCCCAGCGTAGCGTCTGTGTCTGAGACGGGCAGCATCTGTGTGTGCGAGGTCAGTATGATATATATCATCCGTGTGTAGGAGGTCAGTATGATATAAGGCATCTGTGTGCGCGAGGTCAGTATGATATATGGCATCTGTGTGTAGGAGGTCAGTGTGATATAAGGCATCTGTGTGTGCGAGGTCAGTGTGATATATGGCATCTGTGTGTAGGAGGTCAGGTATGATATAAGGCATCTGTGTGTAGGAGGTCAGGTATGATATAAGGCATCTGTGTGCAGGAGCTCAGTGTGATATATGGCATCTGTGTGTAGGAGGTCAGGTATGATATAAGGCATCTGTGTGTAGGAGCTCAGTGTGATATATGGCATCTGTGTGTAGGAGGTCAGGTATGATATAAGGCATCTGTGTGTAGGAGGTCAGTATGATATAAGGCATCTGTGTGTAGGAGGTCAGTATGATATAAGGCATCTGTGTGAAGGAGGTCAGTATGATATAAAGCATCTGTGTGTAGGAGGTCAGTCTGATATAAGGCATCTGTGTGCGAGGTCAGTATGATATAAATCATCCGTGTGTAGGAGGTCAGTATGATATAAGGCATCTGTGTGTAGGAGGTCAGTATGATATAAGGCATCTGTGTGTAGGAGGTCAGGTATGATATAAGGCATCTGTGTGAAGGAGGTCAGTATGATATAAGGCATCTGTGTGTAGGAGGTCAGTATGATATATGGTATCTGTGTGTAGGAGGTCAGTATGATATATGGCATCTGTGTGTAGGAGGTTAGTGTGATATAAGACATCTGTGTGTAGGAGGTCAGTATGATATATGGCATCTGTGTGTAGGAGGTCAGTATGATATAAGGCATCTGTGTGTAGGAGGTCAGTGTAATATAAGGCATCTGTGTGTAGGAGGTCAGTATGATATAAGGCATCTGTGTGTGCGAGGTCAGTATGATATAAGGCATCTGTGTGTAGGAGGTCAGTCTGATATAAGGCATCTGTGTATAGGAGGTCAGTATGATATAAGACATCTGTGTGTAGGAGGTCAGGTATGATATAAGGCATCTATGTGTAGGAGGTCAGTGTGATATAAGGCATCTGTGTGTAGGAGGTCAGTATGATATGAGGCATCTGTGTGTAGGAGGTCAGTATGATATAAGGCATCTGTGTGTAGGTCAGTGTGATATAAAGCATCTGTGTGTAGGAGGTCAGTGTGATATAAGGCATCTTGTAGGAGGTCAGGTATAATAAAAGGCATTTGTGTGTGCGAGGTCAGTATGATATAAGGCATCTGTGTGTAGGAGGTCAGTATGATATAATGCATCTGTGTGTAGGAGGTCAGTGTGATATAAGGCATCTGTGTGTAGGAGGTCAGTATGATATATGGCATCTGTGTGTAGGAGGTCAGGTATGATATAAGGCATCTGTGTGTAGGAGGTCAGTTTGATATGAGGCATCTGTGTGTAGGAGGTCAGGTATGATATAAGGCATCTGTGTGTAGGAGGTCAGTGTGATATAAGGCATCTGTGTGTAGGAGGTCAGTATGATATATGGCATCTGTGTGTAGGAGGTCAGGTATGATATAAGGCATCTGTGTGTAGGAGGTCAGTTTGATATGAGGCATCTGTGTGTAGGAGGTCAGTGTGATATAAGGCATCTGTGTGTAGGAGGTCAGGTATGATATAAGGCATCTGTGTGTAGGAGGTAAGTATTATATAAGGCATCTGTGTGTAGGAGGTCAAGGTTCGATATAAACCATCTGTGTGTAGGAGGTAAGTACTATATAAGGCATCTGTGTGTGCGAGGTCAGTATGATATAAGGCATCTATGTGTAGGAGATCAGTATGATATAAGGCATCTGTGTGTGCGTGTTCAGTATGATATAAAGCATCTGTGTGTAGGAGGTCAGGTATGATATAAGGCATCTATGTGTGCGAGGTAAGGTATGATATAAGGCATCTATGTGTGCGAGGTCAGTGTGATATAAGGCATCTGTGTGTAGGAGGTAAGGTATGATATAAGGCATCTGTGTGTAGGAGGTCAGGTATAATATAAGGCATCTGTGTGTAGGAGGTCAGTATGATATAAGGCATCTGTGTGTAGGAGGTAAAGAATGATATAAGGCATCTGTGTGTAGGAGGTCAGTGACGACTTTCAGCAGTAAAATGATAGAAATCGTCTAATGTAAACGCAAAGCGTGTGGCGACTGCAGATCGTCTGATTACATCAGATTACTCAATTCAGCACCACCTGACGACTATTGGTCACGCTCTGACACCCGCGACTATTATAAGCGGGCTGGTCTAGATAGGCGGCGTTTCTGTGAAAACTTATAGTCGTCAGTGTAAACGCTTGGCTACATTCTGAGTTGACGACTTTTGCAGGGACATTGCCACCACCTGACGACTATTGGCTTGACGATCTACAGTCGTCACGTTTTTAGTCGTCCAATGTAAATGCCGGGTTAAGGGTCAGTCTTGGATCTCATTTCCTGAGACTCAATGGTCAGCCATGATGCTGAGCATCTGTGACCTCGAGGTTGTGAGGATCACTTTGCATCTGTATTGCCGAGGCCATCCAATACCCCGAACACTTGTGTCCAGTAAACTGAGCATATGTCTGCGAGGTCATCAAGCAGACTTCGCATCTGTTGCAGCGAGGTCAGCGGCGACGCCAGGCATCTGTGTACGAGGCAAGTGGAGCGGGGAGCTGCACGAGGCAATGTGGGCGGACATGGAACGCCAATTAGCGCGCTGTGAGAGCCGCCGGTCACGTGATACCAGAGGCGGGGATCACTCTCCAAGCAGATATCCTGAATGTCGTTTTCTGAAGCAAGGAACGTGTGTTGGACTGTGGAATCTTTGTAGGGCACAGAGTGATTACTAGTTCCGCCATTATCCACCAGCAAATTGTAAGATATTTTTTTTTTTTTTTTTAGTGAATTTTATTAGGGTTCGTATACAATATACATTGACAGTTTCCTAAACTCGGCTGGGCTGATCTTCCGCTTAGTCCCTCTGTGTAAATTAGATGTAATCTTAAGGTCTATTGGATTTCGATGCGCGTACAGATGACATCGTCCTGAGATTACCTTAACCAATGCACATACTTTAACCCCTAAACCCGTGGTATTCATCCAATAAATAATGATAATGATGGTGATGATGTAGTCGTGTCATTTGCAGAAAATCTTTTAAATACAATTGTGGATAAAGCAATTCAGGAATACATAGGTAGTAACAAGGTAATTTAAACAAACTTGGTTGTGTTAACCTCGGGCCTTTACACCAAAGAAACTTCGGCCAGTACCCATACGTCTTTACTATGTGACTAATTACTTAGCTATGATGACAGTTGCAACACAATCTGCCCTTGTGTATCCAATACTATATAGTTCTTTGGGGATTTTCCCACTTTTCTGCTGTCATAATCTAAAGATAATCGTGATACGAGAATATAAAACCCCCCAAAATATTTTTTTAGTAAAATCCGTGGATAACTGGACTTGCCACCATTTGTTAAGCGATGGAGGGGGAGGGGGCGAGATGACTGCCTCCACGACACAATAGCTATGTGCCCTATAAGCTTTGAAGAATAATTTTGTTTCGTCTCCATAAAGTGCTGATTCCACCAGACAAAATTTTCATGGGGAAGTTTCTGGTCTCTTTACAATATATTGCAAAGAGACCAGAAACTTCCCCATAAAAATTTTGTGAAGATATTATATTTTTCGATATATATATAAAAAAATATAATATCTTCACATAATCAATGCACTCTCGTGATAAATCATATTATCACTCAAAATTACCAGAAAAAAGTGGGGGGCTTCCACCAACAGCGATGTTTATACGATTTTTCCTGATTTTCCCAAATCTCGCCCGATCTCCCTTTCGTCAGGTTTCTGTTCCTCGCTGGAATCGGCGCTTAGAGGGATACACATATTCCCATTGATGCCAAATGGGGTATGGTTTCAGGGACTACTTTCTTGTCTTTCATTTGATAACTTGTAATGCTGAATAATGAATACAATACGAACTAGTTAGGAGAATTGTGGACATATTATCCTCCCATTTGTCTGGATATTACCATGCGAAAGCTCCTCGATGGATACGACCACTAGTATCAGAAACCAGTTAATATTGTGTATTCAAAAACAAGACCCATGCAGTTGCAACATTGATAGCATATTAATGCCCCTCATGACCAAAAAGTGTTCCTCGGACCCGGTCACTATTCAGCTGTTATTATCACTGTTGGTCCAAGGCCCATTCAAAAACAAAAGCATGTCTCACATGTATATATTACTCAACAGAAAATTGTGAAATTTGGGAATTAGATAAAACAGATATAGGTAATTAATCGCAGTAAATATTGTTTCATTTGATACAGTGGAAGTGTACTAAATGAAATATGCCACCATTTGGGCTAAATGGTCACAACTCTGGAACCCAAAACAGTGACCATGACAGTTTACCCCTCTTAATGGTCGCACATGTTATGACGACTTATCTCTGGAACCCAAAGGTCTCGAAACGGTCACTAACTGGTCACTATAGGAAATGGTCACGACTAAAAAGACAGGCCCCAGGAAAGTCTGTGAAGCTCATTTTACACTCCCACCTTTTCCCGACTCATAATATGTTAGTGTCTAGGCATAAAATCTGTTCCCATCTGTTGCGTTCTCACTGTCTTGTCATCCGAGTGTAGTTTAGTTTCCGCTTCATGTGTATGACGTCACTGGGTTGTTGTAGAGACAAATGGGAAGCATAGACGCCACGTAGGATCTGCTAGGAGAGTGTTAAGAGGAGTGCTATAGACCGGATATTGAGTATAGAGACTATTCTCGTTGGTCCAACAAAAGGTCTATTAGACTCAATGATGGGGTTGTCAAGATACAGTGCAGGTAAAAGGACAGATATTATAACTATAACAACTATATTGTATATATGTTATCCTATCTTATCTGACATTTGCATGGAATTTTTTTTATTATTCCAACCTGGGGCCTGTTTCAATAGAATGCGTCACTAAGCCACTTAGTGACATGTTTAGTGACCCCAATAGTGACTTGAATAGCAGAAAATCTTCGGTCTCATTTCTGAAGGCATGTCACTGTAGGGGAGGTGTGTCTTGTCACTATTGTGGATGTGTCCCTAGTTTGGGACAGCGTAGCGGAAAAACATGTGGGGTACCTCATGTCACATACTCAAGTGCCATTAAGGTGAAGGTCACTGCATAAATTAGCGACAGCCTTGAATAATTCTACACTGGCCACCAGAGCACCATTTGCTATGACAGAATTCAAATGTGAATATTGTTGGATTGCATGAGCCGATCTCCTTCATATTTGGCATGTTTATAAGTTGTATGTGTCCCTAACTGGGGTTAAATTTTCATAGCTTAATTCCTACGGGAAGTAAAGTTACCCATTTGTGACAATAGAAGCGAGAGGGTATACCCTCTCGCTATTTAGGACACAACAGTGACACCAATATTGACCAGACATGGTTTTCTGAAATGGTGAAGCCACTATTAGTGCCTGTCTGGAACATGGACTCGCAGAATGGCTTGTCACTAAACTACTGAAACGCTATCTGTCGCTATCGTGTCCCAGGACACAGTAACGGACGTCCTACAGGCTATTGAAACGAGCCCCTGTTCCGTCCAATGGATATACTGAACATAAAAACGTGGATGTTCATAGAAATGTGTCAACTCTTGCTCTCTATCATCAATTCATGTCTACCGAACTCGCTTTCTGAAACTCTTTGAAGCTTGGGGATAGATTGAGCTATATTTCTTCACATCATTCTTCTGGTAGCTTCCATGGGAGTTAGTCCTGGTAGTATTTTAGAGCGGGTGTCCACCTACTATGGTTTTGCTACGATTAACGTGTTGGCACATTCTGCGACACACAAATAAAAATTATGGCCAGTGACAGTGACAAGAGTCGCCGACATCGTAGCACGTCGGGAGGTCTATCGTAGCACGTCGTAATCCATCGTAATAGGTGGGGGCATGTCTAAGTTTTGTGAATATTTACTTTCATTCCTTTTTTTTAAAAATCAAAACGGTTTTACTGTATGTACAGTCATATTATCGTATACCCGTCTAATAGGGATGTTACCTAGTAGAAACTATTTACCCTAACCAAAAAAAGAGAAAATTTAGAAGACCACACACAAACAAGTCTGGACAACAGAGTTTAAACACACATGGTTCTAAAAACTTGGAACTCAAATTTACCAAAACCCAGTCAATACCATGAGGGATAGGCTGGGACCAGCAAACGCCGAGGGTTAGAAACACAACGGACGTAAAAACATTCAAAATATTGACTAAATCTATAATATATTAAGAGACTGGGTTATAATACATACACTACTTCAATTTTGTTGTCTGAGATCTTTAAATCATCCTCAGCCGAGAGAATTCTGCAATCTCTTCCTTGAGCTACTATGAACTGTGTCAAGTGGGATTCACACGATGAGATTCATGTACCTCACAGGGTGTTTGTCTGAGACAAATCCTACGGAGATTCTGTACCCTGTAAAGTGGGATTCACACGATGAGATTCATGTACCTCACAGGGTGTTTGTCTGAGACAAATCCTACGGAGATTCTGTACCCTGTAAAGTGGGATTCACACGATGAGATTCATGTATCTCACAGGGTGTTTGTCTGAGACAAATCCTACGGAGATTCTGTACCCTGTAAAGTGGGATTCACACGATGAGATTCATGTCCCTCACAGGGTGTTTGTCTGAGACAAATCCTGCTGAGATTCTGTACTCGATCACAATTTATTCGTCTAAATTATAGGATTCCATTTCCCTGATACGTGTTTCTCCCCCCCCCGTAATTGTTAAAGATATTTCCCCCTGAAAAGGAACGGAATCGCATGAGATTTTGAACCCTGTAAGGTACATGAATCCTACCGTGTGAATCCCACTTTATGTATAAATCTCACCGATGTTGGGAGGGCAGGATCATGGAAAGCAGCCTATTGTATCCTCTGAGGTCAAGGCCTCTTTATTGAGTGTAAACTAGTGTCTACCATACAACTTTGTAATCGTAAGAAATTTACCTCAATTAAGTAAATTCAAAAAAAGATGAAAAATCCCCACTACATAATTTCTATGCCTACTTTTCTATTCACAAAAGAATTTACAAAGACTTCTTTCAATATTGTAAACACAATTTTATTCCATACTTTTTTTTTCAATATAGGCGCCTCAAAATACCACCTACACTCAATGGAGGAACTTCCTCAATTCATTCTTCCACATAGTTCACATAAACTAATATGTACAGGTAATAAATTATGTACAGTAGTAGCATTTATTAACTTTGGCTAGTCGTTCAGCAAAGGGGTATAGTCATGGGGTTCCACACTCCCATCATCTGATCGTAGATGGCCACATAATAGTTTGGCCTGAGATAATAATAGACATCAGGGATACAAGTCATGCCTATAGGGAGCCAAAGTGAACCCGCTAAAACGGCAGATACCCGTGCTCAAAACTCCATTTCCGGAGACCAGTAAGAACGAGGCTTAGTGCTAAACATATGAGGGTTTGAGGCTAGAATTTTGTTTTGGGTCTCGTTTGTTACTTTTGAAGATTAGTTTACTACTATCACCTCTGAATAACTCTGTCTCAAAGCTACGATGACAGTTGTTAAGTTTATCAAAAATATAGATCTAAAAGATTGGAGAATGACACATATAATCTTGAACCTATATAGTCAAAGTACTAAGCGCCTATATCCGGAAATGGTTATAAACTGGATAAAACGAAAAACAATAATTAAAAAAAAAGAGAAAAAAAGTGGAAGGCCGCCTACTCTGTAGATATTGTTAAATTTTACCTACGATAAATAAATTCCTGAAATTCCAGAAATGGGTAATTTATGGGACTACATACAAAGAACCTCAATCCTGTAACCCTCCCATGTCTTGCAATGTTCTGTGAGTCATATACCATGGCATATCGATATTTTATTCTGTATGTCATGCCTTTTCTGTATGTGATATTACACAGAATATTCATACTATATTGGTATAAGGAAGAAAGCCTATTTTTAAGTGATTGTAACTTTATCTCTTCACTGGATAGGTATGGGGCTTGGGCTTAGGCTTGACTACTTTGACCAAAATGAGTCACTTTCTGTATTTATCTCACCTCTGTACACACTCAAAGAATCGATGACACACTGGATATATGACATCATAGACCATGGAGAACGGACTTCAATACTCATAGGGGCATGAAGAATGAGTTCCCAATGTTAGGCCTATGGGATGAAAATACCAGGGGTGAAATACAACTTGCATCCCTGATGAGTTACAAAGGGCTGTGGGGCCATCCATAAAGTACGTGCGGGGGGGGGGGGGGGGGGGAGCTAGAAGAATTTCGAGAACTTTGCGTATGCTCCTTCTTTGCGTACTATAGAGAAAACCTATAAAACCTAGGGTTAGAGCTCGTATCTCATCGAGTTTGAATAGTGTAGCAATTCGCAGTGCAAAGCCTCGTGAATTACGTAGCGATTCAATCGAGATGGGATCGAGCTCTGACCCTAAACTTGAATGGTTTTCTGAATTTATCTCACCCTTCACATTGACTAATGGGCTAACATTTATGACATAATCCCCCATTGGGTATTTCTTCTAAATACACCATGGGCGTTGGATATGAGTTCATAATGTTAAGTCTATGTAGAAAAAATACCAGGGGTGAGATAAAAGATTGGGAGGGGTGTGTGTGTGTGTTTGTGTGGGGTGGTGGGGGGTTAAAAAAAAATCGGATATTTTGCCCATGCTCCTTCTTTGTTCTATTGCATACAAAATACGGAGGAGGTAGGTGGTTGTGGTGGGGGTGGGTGGGGGTGGGGTTCTGCGTACTTATCCTACCCCTAATAAAAAACTCCATAGGCTTAGCATTAGCGGACTGTATTTGGTCTATGGTGCAGGAAAATGAAATTTATCGCTCTAGTGGGATACAGTTGTCAAATGACGTCATTTGAAGAACGACCAATGATTATCACTGATAATCGGTGATTTTCATGTTATTTCTTAATTTACTGAAGTAATTTAGACGTGGTAGGATAAATTTATAGGGGGGGTTAAAAAATTCGGAAATTTTGCGTATGCTCCTTCTTTGTTCTATTGCATACAAAATAGGGGGGAGGGTGGTGGTGGTGGTGGGGAGGGGGACAATTTGGAAGTTCTGCGTGCATACTCTATGGATGGCCCCTGTGTGGGGGGAGGGGTGTGGCTGGGGTGTGAGGGTTAGGTCTGTGGTTGTGGCTGGGGCTGAACGTAACCAGGCAGTGGCAGCGTCAAACCCTCCTTGGACTCGAAGAATGTGTAGGAGAGTGTGATCTGGTCCACAGTCTCCATCCTAGGGTCCTGGGCGAACTCCGGGTCGATGTAGAAGAAGACGGGCATGTCCACCTGCAAAACATAAACAGGAGAACATGATGAGACTCTGTCAAACACCGAAACGGTGAACATGTCCACCTGCAACATACAAACATGAGAACATGATGAGACTCTGTCAAACACCGAAACTGTGAACATGTCCACCTGCAAAACATAAACATGAGAACATGATGAGACTCTGTCAAACACCAATTACGTTTACGTTACTGTTTAAGGTAGAGAAGCAATTCCCTCCTTAAATGCATTCATTATAAAGCAAATAGCTATTGTGTTATGGAGACGGCCATCTTGCCCTCAGACGCTGAACAAAACACCAGGGGGTGGGTCCAGATATCAATGGATTTCATCAAAAACATTTTTTGGGCTTTGTCATAAAAGGGTTTTAGTCTCATGATTATCTATAGATTATGACAGCAGAAATAGCGGTTGTCCCCCGACTACAGTGGCGCTATCTTATAATTTCCTGGTGGATGATGGCAGAACTAGCAATCACTCTGTGCCCTATACTGTAATGTTTATATGCGGTGTCTAGCCGTCCAATTGAGACTAAACGCTTATTAGGTATTCATATCACTGCCAACTTTGATCTATGTATAGAAGCCAAAAAGATACTAATAGAGATACAATACAACCACTTAGCTTTGTAAGCAATCAGTTCACCACTTATATATATGAGACCATTTGTAATGCATACAGAAATATCTCTTTGACCTTCATAAACTCAGCTTAGACTTTCTATTTGAACTGAAATACAAGGAAATCTTTATTGGATGATCTCATATTGGAACTATGTGGGACTGCCACATGTAAACTACGAGGGATAGTCACATGTAAACTACGAGGGAGAGTCAAATGTAAACTACGAGGGATAGTCACATGTAAATTACGAGGGAGAGTCACATGTAAACTACGAGGGATAGTCAAACGTAAACTACGAGGGATAGTCACATGTAAACTACGAGGGAGAGTCACATGTAAACTACGAGGGATAGTCAAACGTAAACTACGAGGGATAGTCACATGTAAACTACGAGGGAGAGTCACATGTAAACTACGAGGGATAGTCACATGTAAACTACGAGGGATAGTCACAAGTAAACTACGAGGGATTGCCACATGTAAACTACGAGTGATAGTCACATGTAAACTACGAGGGAGAGTCATATGTAAACTACGAGGGATAGTCACATGTAAACTACGAGGGATAGTCTCATGTAAACTACGAGGGATTGCCACATGTAAACTACGAGGGATTGCCACATGTAAACAATGAGGGAAAGTCATATGTAAACTACTAGGGAAAGTTGCATGTATAACATAATCTTCTAAAAAATACTGAAAATAAAGAGAGCTAAGCTCACATTAAAAAAAAGAAATTGAATATACTGAAAAAGAAAAAGTTGATTTCCATGTAAAAACAGAAGTCTACCCTCTCTGAATAAGATTCTAACAAACGTCCTGCGGCGACAGTAGTCACTGGAGCGTTCAGCGCGCTGCCTGCCAGCAACAAGTTACGGCCACTGGTCTCAAAACGAGGCTACACGCCAGACGCTCGACTCTCACGACCTCTTTCTGGTATAATGTGTTTGTTTATTCCCCTTCTCCACACACCGATTCTCAACACACTGATGAATCTATAGTTCCCTATCAGACTAGACTCTGGGTAAGAGTTGATATCAGGAGAATCATGTGGCTCTTCCACCAACAGACAAGGCATTCGGGAGATTTGTCACCATTTGGTAAATCTTTCAAGCTTTCGAGTAAAGCGTGTGATACACCAAATCGATGCTCAGAGACAGCCAGAGGCGGCCGGCCGGCTGGTTTTTACAGGGCAGGGCGGCCAGAGGCGATGACCGCACGGTTGCGGGTGACAGGGTTTTCAATGGGCTGGTCCAGCCGATTCCGGTCGATTTGCTGATCCACCAGGGAGATTGTCCCAGCCGATCTGAGCCAATGAGCGATTTGGGTGACCGACGTCCACAATTCTTCCACATGGTCATCGACCAGCCCTAACTCACTCTTGGTGAATCAGTGCTTAATCAAGTGCCCTATTGCCGTGAAGCCGTGAAGCTACCAGAACGATTAAGGTCTCGCTGTATCTTGTAGCATCTTGCTGTATCTGGATGAATCATGATACATCTTGTAAGATCTGGTCCGGCACTTACCCCTGCGTGTGTAGCCCCTATTATCGCTCAGAGGGGGCTATACCACCACAGTGATTCAACCAGATATTCTCACACGATTCATCCCGACCTAGTGAGTCAACAAATCGGCCATGATCGGTACATATCGCACGTCCTGGTGGAATCAACCCTTGAAGGGTGGTTGTGGCCCACTAGATTTTAGGTCAACTATAGATTGTAGAACCGTCCCAAGGCGCTATAAATATCATGTAAGGAGGTCAGGGTGAAGGTCATGGTTTGCTCTGAATGCAGTCATTGGCTACTGGGTCTACTCTATTCCTTATATGGTAGTTAATGCAGGGGGACAACTACATGCAGCTTGAGTACCTCCGCAATTCTTGTCGCCATAGATCCCAGTATGCCACAATATATCAGGCAATAGATTGTAAGATATCGCGGTTATGGTTATGGAACAAGACAGTTTCTAAACAATGGGTACTGGTCCCCATACATTTTCAATGGGTACCTTGTATACCATGAACGAATGTGAATGTTATATGTGGAATATACAAAGTGACCACAGACTGCAGAGAGTTTCGTACGTATCTTGACTGCTTTGTTCAGGGATGTTCACTTAATTACAAAAGAAAAAAATAATTTTACACGGGGTTTTAGGCCTTTTCATACCGAAATAGCTGTCCGCTTACGCGGGGTGTCCGCTTACGCGGGGTGTCCGCTTACGCGGGGTGTCCGCTTACGCGGGGTGTCCGCTAACGCGGGGTGTCCGCTTACGCGGGGTTATATCAGACATCTATTAGAGGGAAAAATTTCCGTTCCGAGCAAAAGTGTCCGCGATTGCGGGGTATCCGTTAGGCGGGGTTCTACTGTATATTATATATAACTTGGAACTCAACCACGAAACATTAAACCCCCTGGACGCTCCGGCCGATATCGCATGAGTGAAATTCAAACCATAACAGACAGAGGAGACTTGGCACACGTAAAGTTGGCAGAGTTTGCGTGTCAGCAGACGACGACGCGTACCACCGGACGTGAACACGGCGTCGGGTCATGACCCCGCCGTCCGCGTTTCACTGCAGGTCACGGAGAAATACAAAACATCAACATCAGACCTGCATTCTCAAATACAAAACATCAACATCATACCTGCATTCTCAAATACTAAACATCAAGAGAAAATCTGCATTCTGAAATACAAAACATCAACACGAAACCTGTATTCAGAAATACAAAATATCAGCACAAAACTTGTTTGTGTTTTCCCTCATTTCACTGCAGGTCATGGAGAAATACAAAACATCAACACCAAACCTGCATTCTCAAATACAAAACATCAACAGAAAATCTGCATCCCGAAATACAAAACATCAACACGAAACCTGTATTCAGAAATACAAAATATCAGCACAAAACTTGTTTGTGTTTTCCCTCATTTCACTGCAGGTCATGGAGAAATACAAAACATCAACATCAGACCTGCATTCTCAAATACAAAACATCAACAGAGAACCTGTATCCCGAAATATAAAACATTGCCATGAAACTCCCCAAATACAAAAACCAAATCTGTTTGTTTTCCCTGGTTTCACTGCAGGACATCCCCAAATACAAAACGTCAACACAAAATCTGATTCCAAAAATACAAAACATCAACACGAAACCTGTATCCTGAAATACTAAAAATCGAAACCAAACCTGTATCGCGAAAAACAAAAAATCAACACCAAACCTATATCCCAAAAAACAAAAAATCAACACAAACTTGCATCTCCAAATACAAAACATCACAAAGAAACCTGTATCCCGATATATACAAGACATCAAAATGAAACCTGCATCTCCAAATACAAAACATCAACACAAAACTTGTTTGTGTTTTCCATCGTTTCGCTGCAGGATATCCCGAAGTATAAAACATCAACTGAAATACAAAAACATCTGTTTGTACTTTCTCTCATTTCACTGCAGGACATCCAGAAATACAAAACATTGAACGAAACCTGCATCCCAAAATACAAAACATTACGAAACTTGTATCTCAAAATGAAAAACATGGACACAAAACCTGCATCTCGAATAACAAAACATCAACACAAAATCTGCATCCCATAATACCACATATCAACACAAAACCTGCATCCCGAAATACAAAACATCAAAATGAATCCTGCATATCGAAATACAAAACATCAACACAAAACTTGTTTGTGTTTTCCCTCGTTTCACTGCAGGATATCCCGAAGTATAAAACATCAACCGAAATATAAAACATCAGACAAAAAAACCTGTTTGTGCTTTCTCTCATTTCACTGCAGGATATCCCGAAATACAAAACATTAAAATTAAACCTGCATCCCGAAATACAAAACATGTATCTCAAAACGTGTATCTAGAAAAAAAAAACATGGACTCGAAGCCTGCATTCCGAAATACAACACATCAACAACAAACCTGCATCCTAAAATACAAAACACCAACACGAGACCTGCATCCTAAAATACAAAACACCAACACGAGACCTGCATCCGTAAATACAAAACACCAACACGAGACCTGCATCCTGAAATACAAAACACCAACACAAGACCTGCATCCGTAAATACAAAACACCAACACGAGACCTGCATCCGTAAATACAAAACACCAACACGAGACCTGCATCCGTAAATACAAAACACCAACACGAGACCTGCATCCGTAAATACAAAACACCAACATGAGACCTGCATCCGTAAATACAAAACACCAACACGAGACCTGCATCCGTAAATACAAAACACCAACACGAGACCTGCATCCGTAAATACAAAACACCAACACGAGACCTGCATCCGTAAATACAAAACACCAACACGAGACCTGCATCCGTAAATATAAAACACCAACACGAGACCTGCATCCTAAAATACAAAACACCAACACGAGACCTGCATCCGTAAATACAAAACACCAACAAGAGACCTGCATCCGTAAATATAAAACATCAAAATGAAATCTGCATCCGTAAATACAAAACACCAACACGAGACCTGCATCCGTAAATATAAAACACCAACATGAGACCTGCATCCGTAAATACAAAACACCAACACGAGACTGCATCCTAAAATACAAAACACCAACACGAGACCTGCATCCTGAAATACAAAACATCAACACGAGACCTGCATCCGTAAATACAAAACACCAACACGAGACCTGCATCCGTAAATACAAAACACCAACACGAGACCTGCATCCGTAAATACAAAACACCAACACGAGACCTGCATCCTAAAATACAAAACACCAACACGAGACCTGCATCCTAAAATACAAAACACCAAGACGAGACCTGCATCCTGAAATACAAAACATCAACACGAGACCTGTTTGTGTTTTCCCTCGTTTCACTGCAGGTCATTCCGAAATATAAAACATCGACAAGACCTGTTTGTTTTTCCACTGGCTGTTCAGTAGCATAGCTGTAAACACGCGCGGAATGCCATGGGTAAATACAGAATGATTTCTGGGAAACCGACTGACTGAAACTGGTAGGGTCCATATGTGCCCAACAGTAGTGGGTCACTGAGGTATTTTGGTCTAAAATGGTCAGCTGGGCACTCTTAAGACACTGGGTCTCTGCACCTGACCAATGCCACAGAGTTGGCGCGCAGATAGTGAAGGGTTAGGTTTTATAGGAAGTTCACAGTCTATGTAGCCTCTTCTAACCTCTAGGCAATGTATATAGGTCGTGCGAGAGTACATAAGGGCAGCATTGCTCGTCACATGCTGCTGTGGTCTGCTGGGGTGGACACAAATTACCAATCTGTTCGCCCTCTTGGTCGCCTCGCCTCCTTGTGGTGCAGACCGGATATGCTTGCATGCAGCATAACTAAAGTGACCAGGGTGGGGAGCTAGCTCAGTGGTAAAGAGCACAGGACTTTGTTGATTCGGGTCCCACTGCAGCCACATTTTTCTCCTTCACCCCCAGCAGTGGTAGATTAACTGTTATATCAAAGGCCAATCCTTCTCATACCATGTCTCTGTGGTGTGGGGAGTAAAACAACTCTCAACTCAGTAAATGTGTAGGGGAGGGATTTCTTCCTACATTCATCTCATAGATTCGGTCCAATCCAAAGTAAGTCTAATTGAACAAATTGGACTTTAAACTACCCAAACAAACAAACATGCTGTTGTATGCCTTAATTTGTATCTCATGAATCTTGTCTTTCTCTATTAATGTCACTCGATCTAGTCTGAGATTAATTCTTCAACTTTAGCGGACTCCAAGCGGCGCGTCATTTGGCGGTAAATCAGGAGGGAAAAAAGGGCGGGAAAAACGAGCTGTTTATCGTCTGCTTAGTGTCGGGCGCTCTCACTGTGCAGAAAGATGACCTAGATGTTCACCAGACCGGGACGAGACGACGCGGCTATTGCATGATGGGTAACGAGAGGATCACCCCGTCCCAGCCCCCACAATGCCCTGCGCCCGCCGATTTCCGGTGTTGTGATGTAGATCTGGCACAAAGGTCCGGGAACACTCGGGGGTGGGTAACTAAGGGTAATGTTGGACAAATAAATTCTGGTAAGTACGTATAAGTAGATGTACTGTTGTATCACCAAAACCTTTATTATCCACCTAATACAAAGTGTCCATAGTGAACCTATAGGAACTCCGTATGGACATACCCGGCACATACAGGTATCTATTATCCACCTAATACAAAGTGTCCATAGTATACCTATAGGAACTCCGTATGGACATACCCGGCACATACAGGTATCTAATATCCACCTAATACAAAGTGTCTATAGTAAACCTATAGGAACTCTGTATGGACATACCCGGCACATACAGATATGTTGTATTATCCAACTAATACAAAGTGTCCATAGTAAACCTCTAGGAACTCTGTATGGACATACCCAGCGCATACAGATATGTTTTATTATCCACTTAATGCAAAGTGTCCATAGTAAACCTCTAGGAACTCTGTATGGACATACCCGGCACATACAGATATGTTGTATTATCCAACTAATACAAAGTGTCCATAGTAAACCTCTAGGAACTCTGTATGGACATACCCGGCACATACAGATATGTTGTATTATCCAACTAGTACAAAGTGTCCATAGTAAACCTCTAGGAACTCTGTATGGACATACCCGGCACATACAGATATGTTGTATTATCCAACTAGTACAAAGTGTCCGTAGTAAACCTATAGGAACTCCGTATGGACATACCCGGCACATACAGGTATCTAATATCCACCTAATACAAAGTGTCTATAGTAAACCTATAGGAACTCTTTATGGACATACCCGGCACATACAGATATGTTGTATTATCCAACTAATACAAAGTGTCCACAGTAAACCTATAGGAACTCTGTATGGACATACCCGGCACATACAGGTATCTATTATCCACCTAATACAAAGTGTCTGTAGTGAACTTATAGGAGCTCTGTATGGACATACCCGGCACATACAGATATGTTGTATTATCCAACTAGTACAAAGTGTCCATAGTAAACCTACAGGAACTCTGTATGGACATACCCGGCACATACTGATATGTTATATTATCCACTTAATACAAAGTGTCCGTAGTAAGCCTATAGGAACTCTGTATGGACATACCCGGCACATACAGATATGCTGTATTATCCACCTAATACAAAGTGTCCATAGTGAACTTATAGGAACTCTGTATGGACATACCCGGCACATACTGATATGTTGTATTATCCACCTAATACAAAGTGTCCATAGTAAACCTATAGGAACTCTGTATGGACATACCCGGTACATACAGATATGTTGTATTATCCACCTAATACAAAGTGTCCATAGTAAACCTATAGGAACTCTAAATGGACATACCCGACACATATGAATACGTTATATTATCCACTTAATTATGACATGAATGTAGGAAGAAATCCCACCCCTACACATTTACTGAGTTGAGAGTTCTTTTACTTCCCACACCACAGAGACATGGAAAATTAATTCCCATGTCAATTTCCTGAAAACTTAATAAGATGATCTCCAAGTGTTGTGGAACACATATCTAACTTAAAAATCGGGGGTCAGCATGCTAGTTTTTGATTTATATTTCAATATGATGATAATTCTATATAAGAAATATATAGAAATATATAGAAATTCTAAAAAGTATTTTTTCACATAGTAAAACCCATGTCATTTCCCTCAAATTTTCACAGAATATATGGCATATATAGTACTACTCATTTATGTTTTAAGAATTATAGGTCACGGTCCTTGTTTTTGAAAGAATTGAAGTTTTGTCAATAATTAAAAATCACCAGGTGGCGCCACTGTAAATTGTAGGATATGCCTTTAAGATACGCGGTAAAATTATCAATCAGATAGATACATCCCTCTGCCTTTTGCATTGGGCTGTATCCAATCAATAATTTTACCGCGTATCTTTGCCGTACGAAGACAGTAAGCCAGTTTCCGTATAATACATTACTGGTCGTAGAGGCTGTATAGTATATAAGGTCGCCATCTTATGTAGGTCAACAAGAAAACCGTTCATCCGGGACATAGGCTGACAGACACTTCCGGTTCCGGTGGCCTGGATCCTGCAGCGTCTAGTTCCGTATTCACTTCCGGTGACCTCTAGGAGAATCTGTGTGGATGTTGAAGGTCATGACACAGAAAGTTCTCCGGTCAGACCCATTACAGGCACCCAACCAAAACAGTCTACATCAAGGAGGCTGGACTGCCGGGTTAACCGCGGTGTTAGTTTTAGATTACCCGAGTTTCAGAGAAGGATACTATAGTGAAACGTGTTCGCCTTGTTAGAACATCCGCTCGTACCGCGTTTAAAAAAGAAAAGAAAAAGTTAAATGAGATCATAGAACGAGTTTAATATTCTTATTAAGAAAAATAAGGATGGCTTGTCACACGGCTATTTTGTCGGAACCATGTCGGAGTGTGTCGGAAACCGCGTCAAAACCCCGAGTACACTGCTGCGAGAAACCAGATCCTTACAACAGAAAAGATGACTCTGTGTCAGAACCATGTTGAACCCTTGTTGTGGTGTGTCTAAAAGGGGGCGTCCACCAACCACGACAAGGCTACGACAATGGCTTCCCAACAAGGTCCACGATTGGCCTACAATTGGAGGCCTTTTCGTGGTTGGTGGATCCCAGTTCCCGACAAGAGTCTACGACAAGGCCACGACAAGGCGATTGGAAGCTTGTCGGGAGCCTTCTGGCAAGGCTACGACAATATCGATTTTTCCCACGACTGGGCCCTTGTCATTGAGTGTCATGGTGTGTCTGGAGCGTGTCGCAGAGGTGCACTTCCCCACACACCCCGACAACGCTGTTTTAAAGGCCCCTTTCTTACAACAAGGCTGCGACAAGCGCCGATTGGAACTTTCTTGTAGGCGCTTGTCGTAGCCTTGTCGTGATTGGTGGACGCCACCCTTTAAGGAAAGTGCGAGCCAAGCTTTAATGACCAGGCCTCTGATGCACATCTACCCGCCTTACGATGCTCTCTACGACACACAATTGCATTGAATTCAATGGGCGTTGAGTTCATCGAACGGTTTGAATTCTGCTTCTGCGTTGGTGGGTTCTATGCCTTACTTTCCTCTCTAGTCATTTTCATGTTGAGTGAAGTCCAAATACCAACCCTGGGCCTTGTGACATGTCTGGTATAAAAGCGCAGATTTCACTGGATGTGAACTACCCCTGGTGCTGGGAGAGTGACCTGGTACTGTGAGAGTGACCTGTGATGTGAGAGTGACCTGGTGCTGGGAGAGTGACCTGTGCTGTGAGAGTGACCTGTGCTGTGAGAGTGACCTGGTGCTGTGAGAGTGACCTGTGCTGTGAGCGTGACCTGGTGCTGTGAGAGTGACCTGGTGCTGTGAGAGTGACCTGGTGCTGTGAGAGTGACCTGGTGCTGTGAGAGTGACCTGTGCTGTGAGAGTGACCTGTGCTGTGAGAGTGACCTGTGCTGTGAGAGTGACCTGGTGCTGTGAGAGTGACCTGTGCTGTGAGAGTGACCTGGTGTTGTGAGAGTGACCTGGTGCTGTGAGAGTGACCTGGTACTGTGAGTGACCTGTGCTGTGAGAGTGACCTGGTGCTGTGAGAGTGACCTGGTGCTGGGAGAGTGACCTGGTACTGTGAGAGTGACCTGGTACTGTGAGAGTGACCTGGTGCTGTGAGTGACCTGTGCTGTGAGAGTGATCTGGTGCTGTGAGAGTGACCTGTGCTGTGAGCGTGACCTGGTGCTGTGAGAGTGACCTGGTGCTGTGAGAGTGACCTGTGCTGTGAGAGTGACCTGTGCTGTGAGAGTGACCTGTGCTGTGAGAGTGACCTGTGCTGTGAGAGTGACCTGTGCTGTGAGAGTGACCTGTGCTGTGAGAGTGACCTGGTGCTGTGAGAGTGACCTGGTGCTGTGAGAGTGACCTGGTACTGTGAGTGACCTGTGCTGTGAGAGTGACCTGGTGCTGTGAGAGTGATCTGGTGCTGGGAGAGTGACCTGGTACTGTGAGAGTGACCTGGTACTGTGAGAGTGACCTGGTGCTGTGAGTGACCTGTGCTGTGAGAGTGACCTGTGCTGTGAGAGTGTCTTGGTGCTGGGAGAGTGACCTGTGCTATGAGAGTGACCTGGTGCTGGGAGAGTGACCTGGTACTGTGAGAGTGACCTGGTGCTGTGAGAGTGACCTGTGCTGTGAGAGTGACCTGTGCTGTGAGAGTGACCTGTGCTGTGAGAGTGACCTGGCGCTGTGAGAGTGACCTGTGCTGTGAGAGTGACCTGGTGCTGTGAGAGTGACCTGGTGCTGTGAGAGTGACCTGGTACTGTGTGTGACCTGTGCTGTGAGAGTGACCTGGTGCTGTGAGAGTGACCTGGTGCTGGGAGAGTGACCTGGTACTGTGAGAGTGACCTGGTACTGTGAGAGTGACCTGGTGCTGTGAGTGACATGGTACTGTGAGAGTGACCTGTGCTGTGAGAGTGTCTTGGTGCTGGGAGAGTGACCTGTGCTATGAGAGTGACCTGGTGCTGGGAGAGTGACCTGGTACTGTGAGAGTGACCTGGTGCTGTGAGAGTGACCTGTGCTGTGAGAGTGACCTGTGCTGTGAGAGTGACCTGTGCTGTGAGAGTGACCTGTGCTGTGAGAGTGACCTGGTGCTGTGAGAGTGACCTGGTACTGTGAGAGTGACCTGGTACTGTGAGAGTGACCTGGTGCTGTGAGAGTGACCTGGTGCTGTGAGAGTGACGTAGGGTGTGAGAGTGACCTGGTGCTGTGAGAGGGACCTGTGCTGTGAGAGTGACGTAGGGTGTGAGAGTGACCTGGTGCTGTGAGAGTGACCTGGTACTGTGAGAGTGACCTGGTGCTGTGAGAGTGACCTGTACTGTGAGAGTGACCTGGTACTGTGAGAGTGACCTGGTGCTGGGAGAGTGACCTGGTGCTGTGAGAGTGACCTGGTGCTGTGAGAGTGACCTGTGCTGTGAGAGTGACCTGCTGCTGTGAGAGTGACCTGGTGCTGGGAGAGTGACCTGTGCTGGGAGAGTGACCTGGTTTACCTGGTCCTACCAACATGTAACAACAAACACGCAACAAGCCTTGTTTTACACAGAATCACGATGATTGTCCTGGCATCTCTAAAGAGAATAAAGACTTCTCTCATGGACATTACACTAGATGTTAACCCTTAACATCATTCACTGCACTTATACTACAGCAGGTAGCGTCATGAAGTGTACACTGTACAATATCGGAACTTGGATGTATCTTCATTGGCGACAAAGGAACAGTCCTAAGTCTCAGGCGAGGCATCCTAACGGAGTCAGTGTGGCACCCCTCTCCAGTATGTCTCCTAAAGCCTATAAGACACCGACATTTTTCCCCGATTCATCCCGACCATCGGCTCGGTGAGAGTCTGGAATAAAATGTCGATGTCTTATACCTATAAGACATCAACATGCAGACTCTTCCCGACGACACCTCCTGCCTTTATAACCTCGTAAAACAACCCGATTGAGATCAAAGAGGGCGGCCGGGAGCCTGGCCCCGCTAGGCCCCATCTGGGTGATAGGCCAACTCAGAATCGGTAACAATCGGTGAAAGTGCGTACACCGGAATCTTAAGGTCGGGGACAGTCGGTCATATCTGACATGGTAGTAATGCCCGACGCGTCGGGAAAAGTAATAAAGTCGGGTCGGTGAAGTGCGTACACCGACCCGATTGACGCAGATTGCTACAGACCCGACGGATCCGTCGGGCAAATGTAGAATCGGGCACAGCCGTCGGGTCGGTGTCTTACAGGCTTAAGATTAAGCCAGGCCTAACTTTCAATTCAAGCACCCCTCCCTCCCCCCCCGTGGAGATGTACCTTTGTCTCAGACAAATTGCAATCCGATGATCCAAAATCAGCGACAATGGAAAATACCCCCCGTGGTGCATACCGATATGGCCCATAATTAACATACTTAATCGCTGTGTGAGGAGAAATGGTCCCTCACTGGTTAGAGCCCGTGAGTTGACCAACTACTAGAATTGTAACACGGTCGACAGGGTAAGAAATCAGGCCCATTTCTATGTGCTAAAATGGGTAGGCACCACGGTGGGTATTTCTTAAACTCCGTTGTCGCCGACAGTAGGAAGGAACAGGTTCCTTAATTTATCGGTCCCGATTTCGGAACATTGGACTGCAGTTTATCGGCGACAAAGGTACACCACCACAAGGGGGGGGGGCATTTTCTAATCTTAGGCAAATTCCTATTGGGGTGTCTTTCAGAAAGGACACCTATTGGGGTGTCCCTCTGAAAGTTTATCACCCACCAAATACAAAGTGTCCATAGAAAACACATTTGTATGGACATACCCGGTGCATACGGATATGTTGTATGCTCCAGGTGGCGCATACGGAAAAATAGTGCGTACGGAAAAATAGTACATAACCAAAACGAACTGATATCGACATGCCACTTATCCAGAAAAGGTGGATAATAAATACAATATAGACTAGTTTCAGATAAAAGCGGTTGTATGCTCCTCGGAGTTGACTCTGCGCAATATCCTCGCATATGCTCAGACATTACTACGCGTCAACTCCTCGGAGCATACGGCTGCTTGTATCTGAGTCAATATTGTTGTTTATCCTACCCCTAATATAAAATCCCATAGGCTTAACATTGGGTTTCCGTATGCCACGCTGACTGGCATACGGAGTTTTATATGCCACTAGTGGCATACAGCATTGTTATCACGTAATATTCTTAAATCGAGGAGATAGGGTAGGATAAAATCAAAACCTGATTCGTTTTAATCTTGGCCACCGCATTCCACTCCTGAAGTTTTGGCTCCGGACTTCACTCGGCTTCGCCTCATGAAGTCACTTTGCCAAACTCCAGTCGTGGAATACGGTGACCAAGATTAAAACTCATCCAGTTTTACGATAGTATGTAGCCATCAAAATCGATGTCAAGTGTTGGAGAGTTTTATCAAATGAGTGAAGACTTATATATCTGTGTGTGGCACCCCAATTTCTCACCCAGCGACTAATTACAGGTATTTTGATAACCTACTATATTTAAAACGGTCGAATTCCGTCGACTCCGCTTGAAGTTGCTCCCATACATAGAGACATAGTGAACCAAACCTGGGCGTGGAGAATGAGGCCCACGAGAGTGAGATTCTCGTACAGTGAAGAACTCGAACCTGGTCTTCTTTTTTGTATTTCTATACTCAGACAAACTTCTTCTCTTATGATTCATTTCACACCATGCCAAAATCAAAGTTTAGTATTGTAGTTTTTTGATCTATTTTTCTCGTGAGAAACCAATGAGATCTCAACTTTCCCTGGTAGCCCTTTCAAAACTCCGCTGATTCCCCCCACCCACCAACATATTAAGTTTTTGGCCCACTTCTTGCAGCTGTCTTTGTGGAGCAGTCGGCAGGCCTCCGACTTGGGATGTGGACATCGGACGTTCGAACCCCGCAATCGGTAGTTCCTTATTTCATTTTTTCTATATTTTTCGTACTCGGACTCGACGAAGTCGCTAGTAGCTATCAAAATCGATGTCAAATTCAGAAGAGCTTTATTGAACAGCCTGTAAGGACATTTCAAGTGTCCATCTTTTTCGCTGTCATTTGAAAGGAGAATCCATGTTTATTAAGCGCGGCCCATCCTCGGAATCTCCTAGGACACTTCTTCCTTGCAGTTTTTAATTTATTCGTTCGGTTTGAATTTACGTGAATCTCCGTGGGTAGAGGTAATGGACAAGCTAAGGCCCCCGTCTTTCTACACTTCTTCCTTATATGTTTGCTATGCATTCTACTCATGCCCCACTACACGTTTAAATATACGCGAGCCCTGGTATAAAAGCAGAACAAAAATGGGTATAAATCGTAGACATTGCCTTTTTCTAGGCACACATTGAAATCCTTATCCTTGAATTCGGTCCACTCTAAGGCTGGCTGTCATTTACGGCGACGTTTTTATCAGACCCGACGCTGCGTTCAGAACGAGGACAGCGCATGCGCAAACAAAGCCTTCTGTCAAACCGGAATTCCCGGCATACCTCGCGCGCCTGCGTGCTGGGAAAGCTCCCTCTGTAGGCCATCTCCAACACCAGGTCAGGGGGTTCAGTGAGTAGCGGGCCACTGTGCTGCTTGTTTGTCTGTCAGCCTCATCTCATAGGGTAGAGAACAGAGGGGTGGTTCAATCAGTAGCACGTTCAGCCATGCCACTGTGCTGCCTGTTTCTCTGTCAGCCTCATCTCATAGGGTACAGAACAGAGGGGTGGTTCAATCAGTAGTCATGCCACTGTGCTGCATGCTTGTCTGTCACCCTCATCTTATAGGGTAGAGAACGGAGGGATTAAAGTAGAAACCAATAAGTTTTGGTCAAAGTCGTCGTTCACGAGTTTGATGCCGAGTGATATGAACGATACTGGCTTTTGATATAGCAGTAAATCTACAACTGCTGGGGATGAAGGAGAAAGGTGGCTGTACACCACACCACATAGACAAGGTATGAGACGGACTGGTCTTTGATATAGCAGTAAGTCTACCACTGCTGGGGGTGAAGGAGAAAGGTGGCTGTACACCACACCACACAGACATGGTATGAGAAGGACTGGTCTTTGATATAGCAGTAAATCTACCACTGCTGGGGATGAAGGAGAAAGGTGGCTGTACACCACACCACATAGACATGGTATGAGAAGGACTGGTCTTTGATATAGCAGTAAGTCTACCACTGCTGGGGATGAAGGAGAAAGGTGGCTGTACATCACACCACATAGACATGGTATGAGAAGGACTGGCCTTTGATATAGCAGTAAGTCTACCACTGCTGGGGATGAAGAAGAAAGGTGGCTGCACACCACACCACATAGACATGGTATGAGAAGTACTGGCCTTTGATATAGCAGTAAGTCTACCACTGCTGGGAATGAAGGAGAAAGGTGGCTGTACACCACACCACATAGACATGGTATGAGAAGGAGTGGCCTTTGATAAAGCAGTAAATCTACCACTGCTGGGTAATTTTGAGGTCTTTTCGCTAAGACAGTATTAGCCATCCATAAGGTCGTCCAGAAGTGTTGAATAAAGGTGACCCACATCGTCTCTAGGTCTCTATGGCATACAGAAAACGGTGTTCATGTACGAGCCTAGATTATTAAACGGGCCCCTGACTATTTGTATTGCTATACGTTTGCTCTGAGTGTCATGAGACTCCCTGAATGTCGTGTCTGTCTTGAACTGCAGGACTAGACATGCAATGAGGATCACACAGGTTGAGTCCCGACATGCAATACATCACTCATCACATACCGTAAAGTAGTCCCGGCAGCAGCGAGACCAGGCGCAGCACAATACACACAAACACAAGATGTGTGATCACAGAAGAGTACATATTGAGTCAGGGTATGGGGAAATACACAATAGTACCACAATATTACCATGATTTTGATCTGAGTGGCCGTATTCTCTGTGTAGTTGATGTGAAGTAAAACTCCAAGAGATAGCAAGGAGTATTACGTAGTGTCAACTACAAGGAGAGTTCGGCCACACAGATCGAAATCATGGTAATGTTGTTTGTTTGGGTAGTTTAACGTCCAATTTGTTCTTACTTTGGGTTTGACTGAATCTATGAGATGAATGTAGGTAGAAATCTCACCACTACACGTTTACCGAGGTGAGAGTTCTTCTACTTCTCACACCACATAGACATGGTATGAGAAGGATTGGCCTTTGATATAGCAGTAAATCTACCACTGCTGGGAATGAAGGAGAAAGGTGGCTGTACATCACACCACATAGACATGGTATTAGAAGGACTGACCTTTGATATAGCAGTAAGTCTACCACTGCTGGGGGTGAAGCAGAAAAGTGGCTGCAGTGGGACTCAAACCAAGAAAGTCCAACAACCCTGGGATTACGAGTTCAGTGCTTTTTAACACTGAGTATTTATTATTCACCTTTCGACTAATTATTAAAAGAACAGCCTTGTGTATGTACAGAGATGAAGAACGACATCTTATAAAACAGGCCCCACCCGCACCTACCTACAACCAGCACCTAATGCTGTAACCTGACACAATACAAGCCACCAGAATAACACAGGCAATATATGGGGGACACACAGGCTGGGGCATATCATCGGAACAAAGATGCATAGTTAAACTTGATGTATGCTGCCACTGACAGTATGAATAGCATTTTACGTCCAGTCACCTTGATATAAATAGACTTATATACAGAGTTTAAATGTTTTATTCATTAGGACAAATAGTGAATTCATTGTGATGTTGTAGGACCGGTTGAGGCTTGTTATATGTACCTGGTGTTAAAAACTCGTCTACTACAATATTTTAAAGTAATTCAAGATACACACAATCTTGTTTGTTTCTTCTATGCACTCTGGACGGTATTTCTTGTTGACCGATCCTTTATTGGCACTAGACATATTGATGTTGTATCTCAGGACTATCATATGATCTAAGATACTCATCTTTGTATAGATGTATTATTCATTTGCTCAAATAATGACTTCATTCTGACACTTGATCACATGAACGCCTTCCTTGTAGAACCAGTTCGGGCGTGCTTCATGTTCTTGGTGTTAGAAACTCGTCCGGCACCACAGTCTGAAGAAACTCGAGCCAAAATCGAGTGTATACATTATCTCACCCCTGGTACAAGTTTAGTCATAGACATAAAATTAAAAAAAGACCTCAACGATCACCACGGTAAATAAGAATTATACTCCATGATCGTGGCATAGTGAATGTGAGATGACCAATCAGCAGCCAGGATTTCAGATAGAAGAAAAGACATGAACATGGAGATTTAAACGTCTCTAACTGATTTGTGATGTAATTTGAATTATTCGGATAATGCGATGCTGTTCTATTGTCTAGGAAAGGGGTGAGATGAATACAGAACGGCACATGAATCATAAAAATAAACATATATATCTTTCGCTCTGATTCTCAACAAAAAAAACCCCGATCTTTGGCTCTGCTTTTTAGCGCTTGCCCCATATTTGCATATCAGGACAAGTGCTTCGAATTCCTAAAAATGATTTCGATCTGAGTGGCCGTATTCTCCGCGTAGTTGACGAGATTTGCGTAGCGTCAACTACAAGGAGAATACGGCCACACAGATCGAAATCATGGTAATATTGTATTTATTACTCACTTATTTTTAGATTTAAGCAATAAATATGATCGTTAGAAAACTTTTCAACGTTGTTAAGAAGTTATGTTTGGGACTACTTTCATCTCAAAAATCCGTATCCTCCTAGGAGGGTACGGAGCTCCATATCCTCCTCAGTAGCGATCTGTAATCTGCATAGGCTTAGTATGGAGACTCCGTATCAGGTGGGCAATAAAATCTCCGATCATTTTGTGGGCAGGTGGCACCAGGGCTTACCAGCCACACGGTGCCTGACAGGTAAGACTGGGGGTGCTCACAGGGAGATAGATCATTATTCTGGTCGTGTTCCCCACATCCTCCACTCCACCCTCCCACATCGAGCTACAAATCACCTTCCCACGAAACCGCGAACCGGTTAGCAGGGGGCGTTATTCTGTCTCAATCTAACCTGGTGTAGATCTAGAGAGGACCGTAATGTCTGTTAAATCACTGAGATCACTGTGAGATCGTGGAGAGTTTGTCACAGTAAACGGAGAGGGAGGTGTGTGTGTCGGACTGGTGACAGCACCTGATATGATGATGGTGCAGTATCTACCGTCATTACGTAACACTCTTTATCTCACCCCTCATATTAATCTTTATAGACAGAAGGAAGGTGTGTGTGAGACAGTGACTGTCCCGTTACCATCACCTGATACTATGATGGTGCAGTATTTACCGTCATTACGTAGGGCTCTTTATCTCACCCCTCATATTAATCTCCATAGACAAGGAGGAAGGTGCGTATGAGACGAGTGACGGTCCCGTTACCGGCACCTGATACTATGATGGTGCAGTATTTACCGTCATTACGTAGGACTCTTTATCTCACCCCTCATATTAATCTCCATAGACGGGGAGGAAGGTGTGTGTGAGACGAGTGACGGTCCCGTTACCAGCACCTGATACTATGATGGTGCAGTATTTACCGTCATTACGTGGGACTCTTTATCTTACCCCTCATATTAATCTCCATAGACGGGAGGAAGGTGTGTGTGTGAGCCTGGTGACAGGCCCGTTACCGGCACCTGATACTATGATGGTGCAGTATTTACCGTCATTACGTAGGACTCTTTATCTTACCCCTCATATTAATCTCCATAGATGGGGGAGGAAGGTGTGTGTGAGACGAGTGACGGTCCCGTTACCCGCACATGATACTATGATGGTGCAGTATTTACCGTCATTACGTAGGACTCCGTATCCTACCCCTCATATTAATCTCCATAGACGGGAGGAAGTTGTGTGCGAGACGAGTGACGGTCCCGTTACCGGCACATGATACTATGATGGTGCAGTATTTACCATTATTACGTAGGTTGGTTGGTTTGATTTAACGTCCAGTTAACCATTAGAGGTTCTCACCAGACTTACTCAAGGTTCTTTTACACCACAAGGGTGGTAATCGAATCTATGTGATGAATTCAGGTAGAAATCTCACCCCTACACATTTACCGAGGTGAGAGTTCTTTTAGTTCCCACACCACATAGACATTCAATAGGACTCTCTATCTACCCCTCATATTGATCTCCATAGACGGGGAGGAAGGTGTGTGTGAGACGAGTGACGGTCCCGTTACCATCACCTGATACTATGATGGTGCACTATTTACCGTCATTACGTAGGACTCTTTGTCTCACCCCTCATATTAATCTCCATAGATGGGGAGAAGGTGTGTGTGTGAGACGAGTGACGGTCCCGTTACCAGCACCTGATACTATGATGGTGCAGTATTTACCGTCATTACGTAGGACTCTTTATCTTACCCCTCATATTAATCTCCATAGACGGGGAAGAAGGTGTGGGTGTGAGACGAGTGATGGTCCCGTTACCTGCACCTTATACTACAATGGTACAGTATTAACCATCATTATGTAACGCTCTTTATCTCACCCCTCATATTAATCTCCATAGACGGGGAGAAGGTGTGCGTGAGACGAGTGACGGTCCCGTTACCGGCACCTGATACTATGATGGTGCAGTATTACCGTCATTACGTAGGACTCTGTATCCTACCCCTCATATTAATCTCCATAGACGGGGAGGAAGGTGTGTGTGTGAGACGAGTGACGGTCCCGTTACCGGCATCTGATACTATGATGGTGCAGTATTTATTGTCATTACGTAGGACTCTTTATCTTACCCCTCATATTATTCTCCATAGACGGGGAGAAGGTGTGTGTGAGAAGAGTGAATGTCCCGTTACCAGCACCTGATACTATGATGGTGCAGTATTTACCGTCATTACATAGGACTCCTTATCCTACCCCTCATATTAATCTCCATAGACGGGGAGAAGGTGTGTGTGTGAGACGAGTGACAGTCCCGTTACGGGCACCTGATACTATGATGGTGCAGTATTTACTGTCATTACATAGGACTCCTTATCCTACCCCTCATATTAATCTCCATAGACGGGGAGAAGGTGTGTGTGTGAGATGAGTGACGGTCCCGTTACCGGCACCTGATACTATGATGGTGCAGTATTTACGTCCTTACGTACGACTCGGTATGTCACACCTCTGCGAGGGACGTTATGGTTGATCGATGAAGCTTTACGGTTTATCTCACCCCTGGTATATTTTCTCCATAGACTTAACATTGGAAACTCGTATCTAACGCCCATTACATATTTATGAGAAATATCCAATGGGGGATTATGTCACAAATGTTAGCCCATTAGTCAATGTTAAGGGTGAGAAAAATTCAGAAACCCATTCATGTTTGGGTTCAGAGCTCGATCCCATCTCATCTTCGCCTTGTGAATTACTACGTGATTCAAACTCGATGGGATACGAGCTCAGACCCTAAACTCTCATAGGTTTCCTCTATAATCTAAGCCCTGGTATATTTCTCCATAGACTTAACATTGGAAACTCATACACAATGCCTATTGAGTAATTAAAAAATATACTCAATGGGGGATTATGTCACAAAGGTTAGCCCATTAGTCAATGTGAAGGGTGAGATAAATTCAGAAAGCTATGAAAGTTTACGGTCAGAGCTCGTATCCCGTCTTGTTTGAATCGCTACGCAATTCACGCAGCTTCGCCTTGTGGTTTACTACGTGATACAAACTCGATGGAATAAGAGCTCTAACTTTCCCCTACATTATTAGTGTGAATGAGGCTCAATATATTCTCTTTGCTTTACACAAGAAAAAAGGATTTTATAAATCTAAATTGAAAACAAGGATTTCCTCCTCTATAGTAAACCTTCAAACACACCAATGATTCCACTCCAACCCATTTCACATTGTTTTACCAGACAAAAGTCCGACCCGACCGTTCCCGATCTGACACGATCCCGACGCGACACGATCGTTTCCGACCACATTAACACGAGTGTTTCGGACTAGTTGTGGTCTTATTACAATAAGACTCTTTATTATCCACCTAATACAAAGTGTCTACAGAAAACACATAGGGAGTGTATGGATATATTGTATGCACCGGGTAACGATAAAGCGCACATACGGATAAAAAGTGCACACGAGAAAATAGTGCATACCTACAACACACTAATATCAGCATGCCGCTTGTCAGGAAAAGGTGGATAATAAATACAATATAGACTGGCTTCAGATAAAAGCGGTTGTATGCTCCTCAGAGTTGACGCAATATCCTCGCAATATTATCCTACCCCTAATAAAAAGTTCTGTAGGCTTAACATTGGGTCACTGTATTCGGTCTGGAGTTCAGAAAAATGAAAAATATTGCTCTAGTGGGATACACTTGACAAATGACGTCATCTGTTAATGTAGAAGTAATTTAGACGGGCGGGGTGGGATAAATTCTAAACCAAACTCGAGTTAGTCATGTTATTGTTCATCGCACTCCGGCAAGATTGCGTATTAGTGTTCTCGGCTTCGCCTCGCGCAGTAATACGCGGTCTTGCCGTCGTGCGATAAACAACAACACTACCAACTCTTGTTTGATTTCTCCATATTACTACGCGTCAACTCCTTGGAGTATACGACATTTGTATCTGAAACCAGTCAATATTGTGTATTTACGACCGTCCACGACCCGTCGTAATCGGTCATATTCCGACGCGATTGCCTGCGACACGACCAGACAGTCATACCATGACAAACATGTTTACGTGGCGACAAGAAAACGATCCGATCAAACATCAACAGCCATCATCGATTTTAGACTTGGTCACGACTCAATGACAATCTGCATTTTTAAACTGGTGTTTGAATTTCCCCTTCAGCAAAACCCAATCCACCTGTACCACCTATCAAGGTTTATCACATAGATGGTGAAGTTACCTTAGGAACATATCTACCAGACTCTCCAAATAGCCAGTCTATTAGTGTTGTATGTAAAATGCAGGGATTGTTACTGTGTCATTTTCTTGTTTTTATTTTATCTGTCTTTATGTTATGATAAAATGTAGTCTGATTAATAGTTTGACTATTAACATGTTATGGAATAAACTGAAAACTGTTAAAGTACTTGAGTTGGTAGATGGCAAGGTTGAGCAACCTGTAAACATGTTGTAGTAAGTATTTTTGTTGATAGCCTAAACCGAGGCACACTTATTGTAAATCTCCAAGAAAGAATTATCTAGATGTACAAGTAATGCTGTGACACTGTGCTAGCAGTGGAAGATCTTTCGGAAGAAAGAACTGGCTATGCTTTATTCAATAAAAAAAAAAAGAAAAAAAAAAAAAAGTAATATTATAAAATAAGTATTATATCGTATTGTGAAAAGAATGAGTGGCCAGATCTCTATGAGGTGTTAGAGGAGATCTTAAAATGCAGATCTTGTAATGATAAATGTTTTGTCTACATAAAACATTGCAACGTAAGCCTACATATGTATTAGTTAAGTGTGTGTATTATAACCGAACGACTATCTCTTTGTAAAACACCTCTGATTAGTGAAAGTGATTGTCGAAAATTAAATTTATATAAAAAAAACCCTCTAACTTCCTGTCATTGGTTTTACAGTATGTTTGGATGGTGATGGTCGGTGGGTCGGGCGGGCGGGGTATGTGTGTGGAATGCCTCAAAGTGTACAAAGGTTACAAGATTGAACATGTATGAATTATGATAAATAGGGAAACGGAGGACATTCCAGCACTGAAGGTTATGTCTTTTATAAAAGGCCTTCATTTAGAAGGCATTCCTGGCATAGACCATTGAAGATCAATCTGTCATTTCCTTAAATGGACGAGGTTCATAATCCCAGCTCTACTCCCAGAGATGATGAAGTGTTTATCTTATATCATATCGTCGTTACTAAGACATAAAGTCTCTTGTCAGGGATGTCAGTTTCAGAGGTGTGACGTACAGAGTCCTACGTAATGACGGTAAATACTGCACCATCATAGTACCAGGTGCTGGTAACGGGACTGTCACTCGTCTCATACACACCTTCTCCCTGTCTATGGAGATTAATATGAGGGGTAGGATAAAGAGTCCTACGTAATAACGGTAAATACTGCACCATCATAGTATCGGGTGCCGGTAACGGGACCGTCACTCATCTCACACACACCTTCTCCCCGTCTATGGAGATTAATATGAGGGGTAGATAAAGAGTCCTACGTAATGACGTAAATACTGCACCATCATAGTATCAGGTGCTGGTAACGGGACTGCCACTCATCTCACACACACCTTCCTCCTTGTCTATGGAGATTAATATGAGGGGTAAGATAAAGAGTTCTACGTAATGACTGTAAATACTGCACCATCATAGTATTAGGTGCCCGTAACGGGACCGTCACTCGTCTCACACACACCTTCCTTCCCTCTATGGAGATTAATATGAGGGGTAAGATAAAGAGTCCTACGTAATGACGGTAAATACTGCACCATCATAGTATTAGGTGCCCGTAACGGGACCGTCACTCATCTCACATACACACCTTCCTTCCCTCTATGGAGATTAATATGAGGGGTAGGATAAAGAGTCCTACGTAATGACGGTAAATATTGCACCATCATAGTATCGGGTGCCGGTAACGGGACCGTCACTCATCTCACATACACCTTCCTCCTCGTCTATGGAGATTAATATGAGGGGTAAGATAAAGAGTCCTACGTAATGACGGTAAATACTGCACCATCATAGTATCATGTGCCGGTAACGGGACCGTCACTCTTCTCACACACACAACTTCCTACATGTCTATGGAGATTAATATGAGGGGTGAGATAAAGAGTGTTACGTAATGACGGTAAGTACTGCACCATCATAGTATCAGGTGCTGGTAACGGGACTGTCAGTCGTCTCACACCCACACCTTCCTCCTTGACTATGGAGATTAATATGAGGGGTAGGATAAAGAGTCGTAGGTAATGACGTAAATACTGCACCATCATAGTACCAGGTGCTGGTAACGGGACCGTCACTCGTCTCACACACACCTTCCTCCCCGTCTATGGAGATTAATATGAGGGGTAGGATAAAGAGTTGTAGGTAATGACGTAAATACTGCACCATCATAGTACCAGGTGCCGGTAACTGGACCGTCACTCGTCTCACACACACCTTCCTCCTCGTCTATGGAGATTAATATGAGGGGTGAGATAAAGAGTGATACGTAATGACGGTAAATACTGCACCATCATAGTACCAGGTGCCGGTAACTGGACCGTCACTCGTCTCACACACACCTTCCTCCTCGTCTATGGAGATTAATATGAGGGGTGAGATAAAGAGTGATACGTAATGACGGTAAATACTGCACCATCATAGTACCAGGTGCCGGTAACTGGACCGTCACTCGTCTCACACACACCTTCCTCCTCGTCTATGGAGATTAATATGAGGGGTGAGATAAAGAGTGATACGTAATGACGGTAAATACTGCACCATCATAGTATCAGGTGCCCGTAACGGGACCGTCACTCTTCTCACACACAGCTTCCTCCCCATCTATGGAGATTAATATGAGGGGTAGGATAAAGAATCCTACGTAATGACGGTAAATACTGCACCATCATAGTACCAGGTGCTAGTAACGGGACTGTCACCAGTCTCACACACACACCTTTCTCCCGTCTATGGAGATTAATATAAGGGGTAAGATAAAGAGCACTGCGTAATGACGTAAATACTGCACCATCATAGTATAAGGTGCCGGTAACGGGACCACCACTCGTCTCACCCACACCTTCCTCCCCGTCTATGGAGATTAGACATGTGCTGTCACCAGTCCGACACACACCTCCCTCTCTGTTTAACGGATCAGTGTGACACACCGTCCACGATCTCATCTCCACTCGTCCCTCTCACTGACAACTTAATTTACACCTCGTCGTTCCGGTTCAGTGGTCATTACACACAGGTCAATGTCACACCTGAAGGGAGCGCCGAGACGTGAGAAAAAAACGTGACAACTCAAACACAAACCCTGTTTCCTCTCTCAGTGCTGACCTGCTGCATGTATCTAAAGAGGGACCCCCTCTCAGGTGAGTGTCAGTCTGCTCCTGAATGGAATCCGAGGACTTGATCTGAGAAAAATGTGATACATCCTTACATAAGCCGTGTTCCCACTCGCACACATGGCTGGGTTGCCACTGGTATTTAAGGGAAACCTAAGTTTAGTTAACCTAATTGGGATGGGTCCACGTCCCACGTTACTTTCACTAGTGAAAGTAACAAGGTACGAGGACCCATCCCTACTAGGTTAACATCCCTACTAGGTTCACTTGTACTATACACCTCTAAATATCTGTAAATATTTAAAAACTTGCCAAAATGTGTCAATGTTTAATTGCTAAACAAAGTCGTCTGGGCAGGCGGAAGTGACTTTCTGCTATGCGACTTTCTCAAAATATTCATAGCCACGATTTCGTAAATGAAATTCAAACTATTAGAATATTCTTTTCTTTGGGAATAATAGTGTCATAATATCATTTATATATTTCCTGTAATTTTTTTTTCTCCAGATATGGTATTTCCGATAATACACATACTCACGTTTCAGATTAAGTGTTCAAAGTGTGGTGGTATGGCGCAATACCAGCACAGTATAGTGGTATGCCTCAACTACCACTTGGATAGCAGAGGTTGGTATTTGGAGTATTTTGGGGCATAGGTGTATAGTACATGATAGAATGTTTTCTCATCTCCTGAACTACATGTTCAGAAGATAACGAATTGTTGATTATCTCGATGTACAAGGTGGTGTAACTAGACTACACGATGCTCCAGTGTTAAGATCTCATAGACCATGCTTTCACTCGATCTGTGCTGTGCTTCGGATCCAATGCCTGGAACAACCTAAATGCAATTACTAGAAATACACCAACACTAGCCTCCTTCAAAAGTTTAACTAAGACCTTAATGCAGAGCAAAATACCAGTGGTTCCTTAAAATGCTCTAGATGTATGAAGTGGCTTGAGTTAGCTAACTTTGTCAAACTGGTGCTTTTATTTGTAAGATATCTATATGTATCTATACGACCTGATTTCCTGTTAATTGGTTGCAGAAGGTAAAGGGATCAATCTCTCACCAACTCCAAAGACTTGTAATGGGTAGAGCTAGAATACCAGGTTTATGATGACCTGAATCGCATCCATCCGGAGTTGCAGGCTTCGATTGTAACTTGAACTACAATATCTGTATTAAGACTTGCAATATGTACACGATACAAGTTGTAATGAATGAATTTTGCAATGAAGGAAATGATAACAATAAAAAAAGAAAGAAAAAAAGGACTTTCTCGGTACTGATCTGTCGCTCCATAAATCGGTGCGTCTGTGTCTGATAATACAGAGGAAACATTTCCACTTGCCGATTCTTTTTTATGGTAGCGATGACTTTTACAACTTTTTATTTGGACATCCGCAAGTGAAAACAGACATATGAACAAGTCAGCGACCTATCTATGTGCCGATTTCTTTTTGCATTTTGCACCACTTTCAAATAATTTGGTCTCTGGCGAATTCAACACTACTTGATATTGTTGCTGGACCAGAATGGTAAAAGAAAGTAGGTGGACAAGTGGAAACAGAGCAATGATATTGTTTGTTCAGAATTCTAGCGCTCACACTACCATCCCCATATTTACATATCCTAAATCCTATGCACATATACCGATTGAGTACTGAACGATTAGTTTCCAAACCTTCAGGTCGACCAACAAGCGGCCATCACAGCGGGATACCAGAGAGGGGGTGGTGGGAGCAAATCAGTATAAATATGACAACAGAGATACGATTTTCTACCCGTCCGATTGTGTTACTCTACAGTAATCCCCACCCCCAATAGTCGTTAGTCAACTCGGAACTAATTGTTGAGGGAATACATCTGACCACTCTTAAAGACCGTAAGACAGCGACATCTATTCTAACGATCCGATCAACGATTATAATCGGGAACAACTTCGGGAATAACTTCCGATCCCATTAAGATATCGGGATACGGTTTACAGATTCATCATCGCCTCTGTCTCCGCTACAAATCGGTGTGTAATACTTGTATAGAGAACGTGGGGGTGCATATCATCCTTGCTTAAAAGTGTACTCAGAATCGGGAATAGTTGGTGAAATGCGTACAGCTACACGATTATGTCTCAGACAAGCACCCTGTGAGGTACATGAATCCCACCGTGTGAATCCCGCTTTCAGGATACAGAATCTCAGCAGGATTTGTCTCAGACAAACACCCTGTGAGGTACATGAATCGCATCGTGTGAATCCCACTTGATAGGGTACAGAATCTCAGCAGAATTCGTCTCAGTCAAACACCCTGTGAGGTACATGAATCTCAACAGGATTCGTCTCAGACAAACACCCTGTGAGGTACATGAATCGCATCGTGTGAATCCCACTTTACAGGATACAGAATGTCAGCAGGATTTGTCTCAGACAAACACCCTGTGAGGTACATGAATCCCATCGTGTGAATCTCACTTTACAGGATACAGAATGTCAGCAGGATTTGTCTCAGACAAACACCCTGTGAGGTACATGAATCCCATCGTGTGAATCCCACTTTACAGAGTACAGAATCTCAGCAGGATTCGTCTCAGGCAAACACCCTGTGAGGTACATGAATCTCAGCAGGATTCGTCTCAGGCAAACACCCTGTGAGGTACATGAATCTCAGCAGGATTCGTCTCAGACAAACACCCTGTGAGGTACATGATTCTCAGCAGGATTCGTCTCAGACAAACACCCTGTGAGGTACATGATTCTCAGCAGGATTCGTCTCAGACAAACACTCTGTGAGGTACATGAATCCGACCGTGTGAATTCCACTTTAGGTGGGAATTGGACTTACGGAGTGGTTCCTAAAGTGGGATTCACACGATGGGATTCATGTACCTCACAGGGTGTTTTTCTGAGACAAATTCTGATGAGATCATGTACTCGAATACAATTTCTTCGTCTAAATTATAGGGTTTCATTTCCCTGAGACATGTTTCCCCCCCTGTAATTGCTAAAATCATTTCCCCCTAAGAAGGAACAAAATCGCATGAGATTTTGAGCCCTGTTAGGTACATGAATCCCATCGTGTGAATCCCACTTTAAGATCAGTTTGTGGGCAGGTGGGAAAACACCTACAGAGGATCGTACCATCTCTGAGTGTGTGTAGCGGGGGGGGGGGGGGGGTAATCATAGCAGATACGGGTACAAAGATCAAGTTACCTTCCTGAAGCACCATCAATGGATCCCATTAAAATACCCTGAATACACTTTTCAGGTACCATGAAAAAAAACCACACCGACGTCAGCTTAAAGTAGCGGAGACCGGGTTCACAAGTCTCGTCTGATCAACTTACCGGCGCTTCCCCGCCTCAATTACCTTCAAAGCTGGAGTTTTTAACAAGAATATATGAAAGAAACTCTTCTGACAGAGTTGGGTAATGATGTCTCAAGTATCTGATGTACTTAGACTTCTTGTGGTTGATGCCTACGGGTGATATATTATTATATACCTATGCACAAACTATCTATCAATACTGACTGCTCCTAGGGATATAGTAATAATATCATATAACCATGGTACTCTGTCTATCTTGGTACGCATCGTCTTAGGAATTGACATACGGAGTGCTTTGAATGACATACGGAGTGCTTTGACTGACATACGGAGTGCTTTGAAAAATAACGCCATCTGATTGGCCGAGAGGCCGAAGCACTCGGCTGGGCGGAAAATTTTAAAATGTCGGACGTCATCGAATCGCGAGTCCGACAACGTGTTATAAACGGACCATAAGGAGTAGACATGCTTACCCATTAGATATCAAGGCATCTAACGTAGGACATTCACTTGATACAATTTAGATAGCTTAGATATGCGAAATCAATCGATATCAACAAACACTAATAGTCCACTGCGACACTCTGTGTTGTCAACGTCAAATTACGTTGGCTAGCCTTTTGCATGTTAGGAACAAGCAAATCCCACATTGTATTACAGCAGTTTTAAGAGGCACCCAGCGAAGTTGCTTCTGGAACGTCCGGGACCAGCGAAGGTTATGTACACACACACTCTAAAACAAGGGATCACAGTGAAATTATATGAACGTCACTCTCCTATCATAGTCTTTGCTATTTAGTAAGCGTGTGTATAACAGAGGATCTGTTCGGAGAGTGAGCAAGGCAATCTCCATAGTAACAGATCCAGCATTTATCTCCACATACACAACGTCTCTGGCGTCACTGTTTTAACGAGTGAGTGGTGGTCTACGGGCGATTAAGGTAAATTCTGAATGTTTGAATACATTTTAAGATATATAATAGTAGAATTACGACGTTGGCGCTCGTATAATGTCCAACGACGTAGAATCCGCCTTGCTAGAGTGCCGGTGAAAAAATACATTTAGTACCAGCTGACTTACTAGGGGCGCTACGGTTGGTGAATCTCCGAACCGTAGATACTGTGTATGGCGCCAATGATTCGGAAAGCAAAACTCAGATAGGCGAGTGTAGAAAGCTGCCGCTAAGGACTATGGGATATAACAGCAAGTATGACAGTGTATTTGGCGTCTTTGTCGAACAGTTGAGTGTGACGTTATGGCGAAAAAAAAGGTATTTTCTTATTATTTAATACATTTGAAGGCATATAATAATAGAATTACGACGTTGTCGCTCGTGTATGGGTACCGTACACCTCGGTTTGTCTCACAGTCGTACTCACCTCGGCCTACGGCCTTGGTGAGTACGAACGTGTGACAAACCTCGGCGTACGGTCCCCATACACGAGCGACAACATAGTAATTCTATATTATTATATACCTGTGGTAGTATATCCTACACATACGGCCCGCTCCTACCCATGTCGTATTTATATCCGTATGACACCTAGGTGACGTACGGGGTATGTATATGGCGTACGGGGCGTACGGGGCATGTACGGCGGCGAAATCTAAAAACTCCCCCAGAAGCAAGGTTCAAAATTGGATATTTTAAAGTATGGCTGTGCTATAATCGTCACTCGGCTTCGCCTCGATGACGATTGCGGCCCAGCCAAACCCGTGGAGTATTGTCTATTTATACGATTCTCGATGCAGTTCTATATAATTATCCCACCCCTGGTATCTTTTCCCCATTGACTTAACATGGGTAACTCGTATCCAACGCCCATTGAGTATATAGGAAAAATCCTCAATGGGGGATTATGCCACAAATGTTAGCCCATTAGTCAATGTGAAGGGTGAAATAAATTCAGAAACCTATTCAAGTTCAGGGTCAGAGCTCGATCCCATCTTGTTTGAATCACTATATAATTCATGCGGCTTTGCCTTGTGAATTACTAGCGATTCAAACTGGATGGGATACGAGCTCTGACAGTAAACTTTCATATGTTTCCTCTGTAATATCAGACCCGCCGTGTCTCCTTTATTTACACCTCACCCAACCCTCATATAGAGTAGACCCCTGCGTAAGAGGGTGCGTCCACCAACCACGACAAGGCTGCGACACGCGCCGACAAGAAAGTTCCTATCGGCTCCTTGTCGCAGCCTTGTCGTGAGAAGGGGAGCTGTTGTGAGCCCTTGTCGCAGCCTGTCGGGAAGTGCATGCTCCACCTAAATATTCTATCGTAGACTACTGCGACACGCCACGACACAGCTCTAAAATCGAACATGTTCGATTTTGTCGTAACCTTGTCAGAAGGCCCCCGACAGGCCCCCGACAAGGTTCATGTCGCAGCCTGTCGTGGCCTTGTCGTAGCCTCTTGTCGGGAACTGTGGTCCACCAACCACGACAAGGCTACGACAAGGCTTCCTATCGTAGAGCTGTCGTGGACCTTGTCTGAAAGCCGTTGTCGCAGCCTTGTCGTGGTTGGTGGACGCCCCCTCTAAGCGGTCACCCCGCATTAACGGGCGCTTTTGCTCGGAAAGGATCCCTCAATTAGATGTTTATTTTAACCCGGTGTAAGCGAGCACCCAACCTAGATTACATCATAACTGTATAACAGTTACAACCACTGAAATAGTCAATGTGATAATATGGTAGCATTTATTACAGAACTGACGTTCCGACTATCACATAGTCATAGTTAATCTGTGTGTATTAGGTCTACTTAGGTCCTTAGCGAGTCGTTAGATTTATTTCAACAAAGTCTGAAAGCTGTATTTGGGATATTTATTACGGCCCTGATTCTCAGATTTAAACCTCTAGATAACAAAATGAAATCAAGATATTATAGCAAATAAAAGGTTATTTCAACAAGATATAAAAGCTCGGATGCGCTATAAATCTTAGAGCACAATCTCCACTTTAAGCCTCTAGATAACAAAATAAACTGGAAATTGTTTAAAAAGAGAAAAACTTAAGTTATTTCAGCAAGGTAAAAAGGTATACATGTCTTAAATACCAGGGCACTTCCCTCTCTACTCTATACCTCTAGATAACAAAATGAAATATATGAGAATTGATAAAAGGGCAAAATGTAGGTTACTTCACCAAGGTATAAAGATTATACATGTGAAAATATTTTGAGATTTCCTTCTCTACTTTAAACTCCTAAATAACAAAATGAAATAAAAGATAATTAGGAGAAAAGAAAAATGTGAGTTATTCCAACGAGGAATAAGACCTATATAGGTGATAAATATCTGGGAAGTTCCTTATTCACTTTATACTTCTCATAACAAAATAGAATAGGAACTATCAAAATATAAGAGAAAAATTTAACACACTATAAAGACGCTTTGCATAAACACTATCCAGGCACCCCCTTCTGCACTTAAAAGTTCTAGATAGAACTAGGAAAAAGCGAAGAATATAATTAAGTTGTTTGAGCAAAGTATAAAAGCTAATATATGTATATGTATGATAAATATCAGAGCATTCCCTTTCACGTTAAACTTCTAGATAAAAAATAATATAATGAAACGATAAGGATGATAATGGTGAAGATAATGATAATGATGAAGATAATGATAACAGTAATATTGAAAATAACAATAATAATGAAAATGATGATAATGATGATAATAACAATGATAATGATGATGATAATAGCAATAAAAATGATAATGATAATAATAATGATAATAATAAGGATGATAATAATGATAATGATAATAATAATGAGGATGATAATGATAATGAAAATCATAATGATAATCATAATAATAATGATATTGATAATAATGATAATTATAATAATAATAATAATGATGATAATAATAATAATAATAATAATAATAATAATAATAATAATAATAATAATAATAATAATAATAATAATAATAATAATAATAATAATAATAATAATGCCACTTCCCTCTCTATTCTGTATGTCTAGATGCCTGGGATGCTGACCCGCCCAGGAGATGTAACTCCAGGGTCGAGAGGCTGACTACAGGAGAGAAGTGGCCGCAGTAAATACTTCACCAGGGTTGAAACACAACCAGATGGCTCGACACCGCCCAAAACAGTTAATGTGCCATGAGGAGTTTTACAAACAGAAAGCAGACACTTCTCTAAGTGCTCTCAGATGTCGGTTCACATGGTCGGCATGAGGCCGGGGTAACGACACACCGACTTTATCAGTTCAGTCTGTACTTTCTTTAACGAGATTTTATTAAGATGCACATGCATCATAAGTTCAACCCACATATTGTTTGAGAAGATTTTATTACGATAAACAGATATTATCAGTTCAGCCCGCACATTGTTTGACGAGATTTTATTACGATAAAGAGGCATTATTAGTTTAGCCTGCATATTGTTTGACGAGATTTTATTACGATGAACAGACATTATCAGTTCAGCTCGCATATTGTTTAACAAGAATTTATTACGATGAACAGACATTATCAGTTCAGTCTGCGTATTGTTTAATGAGTTCTTATAACGATACACAGACATTATCAGTTAAGCCGTCATTTTGTTTAACAATAATTTGTTATGATGCACACCCATTATCAGTTCAACCTGCATATTGTTTAACGAGATTTTATTACGATAAACAGACATTGTTAGTTCAATCCACATATTGTTTAGCAAGATTTTATCATGATAAACAGACATTATGAGTTCAGCCCCAATATTGTTTATCGAGAGTTTATTACGATGCATATGCATTATGTGGTCAGCCCATATATTGTTTAACGAGATTTTATTACGATGCACAACCATAATCAGTTCAGTCTGCATATTGTGGTCAGCCCACATATTGTTTATCTAAATGTAATAACGATGCACACACATCATGTATTGTTTAACGAGACTCTATCATGGTAAACAGACATGAGTTCAGCCCACATATTGTTTAACAAGATTTTAGGCGGGATATCCGCTTACACGGGGTTCTGCTTAGGCGGGGTGACCGCTTACACGGGGTTAAAATAAACATCTAATAAAAGGGAGAATTTCCATTCCGAGCAAAAGTGTCCGTTTACGCGGGGTGTCTATTACGTGGGGTTCTACTGTACATACATAATCTCAGGAAAATGCCCTACTCTGTGATTCGTTGGTCAAGTACCTCAGATAATGGAGAAGAATAAAAGAGCTACAGTCCTCAAGATGCATGTGGAAATCTCCACAATCTCTGATCTGCCAGACGACATTTGACCCACTTCACTGCAGTCAAAGATTTCACCATCTCGTAAAAAGACAACAAAGTCTCGTAAAACAGTAACCAGAGGGTAAATGATAAAACTAGCGACCATTTCCTGAGAGCCGGTGAAAGTACATAGCTTTCTGGGGCCGAAATATTGGTAGAGTTGAGAATCTGAAATATTTGACCCATATCTGCCCTACATTTTTTATCCTACCCGTTATATAAAACTCCATAGGCTAAATATTGAGTTTCCGTATGCCACGCTGACTGGCATACGGAGTTTTATATGCCAATAGTGGCATACAGAATTGTTATCACGTAATATTCCAAAATCGAGGAGACAGGGTAGGATAAAATCAAAACCTGATTCGTTTTAATCTTGGCCACCGCATTCCACTCCTGGAGTTTTGGCTCCGGAATTCACTCAGCTTCGCCTCATGAAGTCACTATGCCCAACTCCAGTCGTGGCATACGGTAACCAAGATTAAAACTCATCCAGTTTTACGATAGTATGTAATAGCTTGAAGAGGGGATGGACGCAAAATGTTTCATCCCCACACACCCCACACACCCTACCCACCCCACACACCCCAGCCTCCCCACTGTACACGCACTCTATGTCCGATTCCCATCGAGCGATTTCGGAACATCCATATAAAAACTGATGTTCCTAAAACTGAAAAATACAAACGAAGTCCTCTGTACGTGGGAGTTGACATTTGGAATAAATTACCTAAACAAATACAGAAAACAGAGAACAAAGAACAGTATAAGATATTCATGAAGACATTTAATGCACAGAACAATTTCGAGATTTAATCAACTGTATTCTCATCCTAATGTATATCAATTATTGAAATAAATGGGCAATACCGTGACCAACACACCACACCATACTTTTTATAAACCTCTACTATCTGTTATGTCCTGTTTGTCTAGTCTACCCTGTCAAAGTGTATGTCAATGTAATGTCTCGTCCTTTGTTACCTTGTTACCCCGACGACATGTAAAAACGCCTCATAACAGGTGAATGTACGTCTTAACTTGAAAAAAAAAAAAGGAAAAAAAAAGAAGTAAGATCTACTAATATCTCATAACCGTTAAGAAAGGGAGTAGGATATGCCATTGATAAATACTTTTTAACTGTTACAAAAACTCATAACAGCTTTTATTAAGGGCATATGGGGCAGATCAACCAGTGGGGCTTTTGAGGGCACTACCACTAACTTCTGAGAAAGTAGACTAGACCAGGGCCCACACCCACTGACCCAAATCCCTCTACTAAGATTACATTCTGAATCTTCAAGAAAAATCATTAATAAATATTCAGCATAAGAGACCTGGGCAGGTCTACCCGGAAGCACGTGGCGACTGGAGGGGCCACGTGGGGACTGGAGGCGGGGTTAAACACCCCGAACACCGGGAGGCAGGGTGAGGGCCGGGCGAGGGCAGGGCGAGGGTGACGACCACCATCTGGAGGAGATCAGCTACAGTAGACCGGCTCCAGTCCCTGTATCCCTTCACATACTCCTCCAACCCTCACCGTGATACAGGCTTCAGTCCCTGTACCCCTCCACCTACCCCACCCCTCCTCACCGTGATACAGGCTTCAGTCCCTGTACCCCTCCACCTACCCCACCCCTCCTCACCGTGATACAGGCTTCAGTCCCTGTATTCCTCCACCTACTCCACCCCTCCTCACCAGGATACAGGCCTCAGTCCCTGTACCCCTCCACCTACCCCACCCCTCCTCACCAGGATACAGGCTCTAGTCCCTGTACCCCTCCTCCTACCCCACCCCTCCTCACTGTGATCCAGGCTTCAGTCCCTGTACCCCTCCGCCTACCCCACCCCTCCTCACAGTGATACAGGCTCTAGTCCCTGTACCCCTCCACCTACCCCACCCCTCCTCACCATGATACAGTCTTCAGTCCCTGTACCCCTCCACCTACCCCCCCCCCTCCTCACCGTGATACAGGCTTCAGTCCCTGTACCCCTCCACCTACCCCACACCTCCTCACCAGGACTCAGTCCCTGTGTTCTATACCTACCCCTCCACCTACCCCACACCTCCTCACCAGGACCCAGTCCCTGTGTCCTATACCTACCCCTCCACCTAACCCACACCTCCTCACCAGGACCCAGTCCCTGTGTCCTATACCTACCCCTCCACCTACCCCACACCTCCTCACCAGGACTCAGTCCCTGTGTTCTATACCTACCCCTCCACCTACCCCACACCTCCTCACCAGACCTCAGTCTCTGTGTCCTATGCCTACCCCTCCATCTACCCCACCCCTCCTCACCAGCTTCAGTCCCTGTACCCCTCCGCCTACCCCACCCCTCCTCACTATGATACAGGCTTCAGTCCCTGTACCCCTCCGCCTACCCCACCCCTCCTCACTATGATACAGGCTTCAGTCCCTGTACCCCTCCGCCTACCCCACCCCTCCTCACTGTGATACAGACTTCAGTCCCTGTACCCCTCCCCCTACCCCACCCCTCCTCACTGTGATACAGGTTTCAGTCCCTGTACCCCTCCTCCTACCCCACCCCTCCTCACAGTGATACAGGCTTCAGTCCCTGTACCCCTCCACCTACCCCACCCCTCCTCACCGTGATACAGGCTTCAGTCCCTGTACCCCTCCACCTACCCCACCACTCCTCACTGTGATACAGGCTTCAGTTCCTGTACCCCTCCACCTACCCCACCCCTCCTCACTGTGATACAGACTTCAGTCCCTGTACCCCTCCACCTACCCTACCCCTCCTCACCATGATACAGGCTTCAGTCCCTCACTGTCGCTCGCAGTATAACTACGCGTCAACTATGCGGAGAATACGGTCACACAGATCCAAATCATGGTAATAGTGTGTATTTATTTTCTCTCCCTAAACCGGTAATAGGATATGCCAATCAGTTCCAATACAGCTCCCCCCTCCCTTCATCTAGAAAAAAAGTCACAAGTTTCGGAGTCTCAAGTTGCGCAGTTCTTTAAGATTAATTGTTGTTTTTTCCACATTTCACAGACGTTTAAATGACAGCCATGACTAAGTAGCAGCCATCATGTCGTGTTCGTGTCCATCTTCATGTTTCGGAACACTTAGTCTCGTCAGGTCATGCTGCCTGGGTTTTACCCTCTGGTTTCACTTCCTTTTCTGCTGGGAAAAAAACTCCTCAGGTTATAAACTAGAACCAGATACTTTACACCTTTCATAAGGAGTCTTATCTGTTTCTTCTCCTATAGATCCTAGGACACAGGGATGTCAGTTGAGGTCAGGAAAAAAAGGACATACCTTTCATGTGGAATTTACTGCCTTAGAGAAACATGGAAAGCACTTCGATATTGGCTATAGAATATGGCTGGGGTGTGTGATGGGGGGGGGGGGGGTTAAACTACTGACAATTGCTGTGAATGTGACTAAATTTAATGTCTCTTTATTTTACACAAGAAAAAGTTTTTCGATTAATTGACGTATTTAATGTCCCCAGTTTGGTTTCACACCACACCACATGGTATAAAATATGGCAGTAAGTCTACCACTGAGAAGGACTGTCCTTTGATATAGCAGTATGTCTACCACTGCTGGGGATGAAGGAGAAAGGTGGCTGTACACCACACCACATAGACATGGTATGAGAAGGACTGGCCTTTGATATAGCAGTAAATCTACCACTGCTGGGGATGAAGGAGAAAAGTGGCAAAACATCACACCACACAGACATGGTATGAGAAGGACTGGCCTTTGATATAGCTGTAAGTCTACCACTGCTGGGGGTGAAGGAGAAAGGTGGTTGTACTCCACACCACACAGACATGGTATTAGAAGGACTGGCCTTTGATATAGCAGTAAGCCCACCAGTGCTGGGGATGAAGGAGAAGGGTGACTGCAGTGAGACTCGAACCCACAACCCTGTGATTTTGAGTCCAGTGCTTCAACCACTGAGCTCCCCACTGACCACTACCATAGTCTGGGATAAGAAAGTCCCAGGTCTGAACAGCTATTTACACACTACTGAAACAAGTTGTTTTATTTTGTTTGTTGGTTTGATTCAACATCCAGTTAACCATTGCAGGTTCTCACCAGACTTTCTAAAGGTGCTTTTACACCACAAGGGTGGTGATCAACTCCAGTGTCCTTTACCACTGACCTAACTCCCCACCCCGGTCATTTTGTTATGCCTGCGTGCAAGCATATCCAGTCTGCACCACGAGGAGGCGAGGCGACCAAGAGGCTGAACAGATTGGTAATTGCTGTCCACCCCAGCAGACCAGTCGTTTGATAAACACTGGGTGATTATGTAGGATACCATCTGCTTCCACATGCCAGGAGCTTGGCTCATGTTCCTGTAGACAGCTACAAGCACGAACACACCTTCAGATGGAGACTTAAATCACTCTGACACAGGACCCAGCTGTCAGTAGTCAAGTGGTGACCCCACACAGCAAGGCATGCACAATGTGCCTGTGCCATAGTTGTGTCATCTACGACATGCAATACTTAAGTGAAACATGTTAACAATATTGGTTCGGCCCCTCGTACTGCATTTCCTTTGATAAACATATATTTATATCAAAAGAAACAAGGTACGAGGGGCTTGTTAACAATAATGTTAACAGGTTTCAATTGTATCATATACCTGTAATTATTGATAATAACTTGAATATTCATTAAACATGATGACATCACTGCAAGAAAACCATCATTTTACATATGAATGCGCCCGGTGTATATAAGTAGGTATTTTGCGTCTACAAGATCGTCTTAATCCCTGTGTGTATACACCTCATCTGTGGGCGTATATATAAGCGTCCAGTGAACAGGGCTTCGCTGAGAGCGGGGGGGGGGGGGGGGGGGGGGGTGGCGGGGGGGGGGGGGGGGGTCTGGGGTTCGGGGGGAGGGCTTCCTACTGAGGACACCTGTACTTCTACCAACACAAAGGGGCGGGAGGGGGTGCGGGCAGAGGGTATTTTCTCTCATATACGCCGGGTGTGAAATACAGCCAAGATGCGTCTGTTGTATATAAGGCCTGGGCGTATATAAATGAAAACAAGTCAATATTCAGCCAATACATGCACTTCCTTGATGGCGTATATATGAATAAAACGGTGGTTTTCGTGCAGTGCATGGAACTGCTCTTTAAAAGTATACAACATGTCCGTGTGCGCTGGTTATGTCTATAAAGAGTTCCTTTGTAATAAGTGTGGATGATAGATATTTGTATGTGCCAGGTATGTGCAGACAGAGTTCTATAGGTTTACTATGGACACCTTGTATTAGGTGGATGATATAACATATCTGTAGGTGCCGGGTATGTCCATACAGAGTTCTATAGGTTTACTATGGACACTTTGTATTAGGTGGATGATATAACATATCTGTATGTGCCGGGTATGTCCATACAGAGTTCTATAGGTTTACTATGGACACTTTGTATTAGGTGGATAATACATCATATCTGTATGTGCCGGGTATGTCCATACAGAGTTCCTCTAGGTTCACTATGGGCACTTTGTATTAGGTGGATAATACAACATATCTGTATGTGCCGGGTATGTCCATACAGAGTTCCTATAGGTTCACTATGGACACTTTGTATTAGGTGGATATTACAACATATCTGTATGTGCCGGGTATGTCCATACAGAGTTCCTATAGGTTCACTATGGACACTTTGTATTAGGTGGATATTACAACATATCTGTATGTGCCGGGTATGTCCATACAGAGTTCCTATAGGTTCACTATGGACACTTTGTATTAGGTGGATATTACAACATATCTGTATGTGCCGGGTATGTCCATACAGAGTTCTATAGGTTCACTATGGACACTTTGTATTAGGTGGATATTACAACATATCTGTATGTGCCGGGTATGTCCATACAGAGTTCCTACATGTTTACTATGGACACTCTGTATGAGGTAGATGATATACAGGTGTCTCCCCTCCCCCTCACACCCCATCTCACACCCCATCTCGGTTCGTGGTCAGCGGGGCAGTAGGTTACCTGTAAAGACCAACACACCCCACTTAGAGGTGATCCGAGGTGAGGGATGAATGCACCCTGAGAGGCGGACTATCTCTGCCACAGGTGACCTGGGCTTTTCTGGTTTATAATAGATGTTGGCCTGATTCAAGACTTTCATCAAACCACAGAAACTCCTTTCATACCTAGGCCACAAGGAGTGTCTAATTATGAATGCGTTCGATATAATACCAAAGATATCATTTTCTTGTTTTTTTATTTAAAATTTTTATTCAATTGAGTAGTAGAAAGAAGAAATTTTTCTCATGCGTACATTTATTGCATTCAAGTATTATGTCACCCTGATTGCGTACAGGTATTTACACAACCTTGACTGCGTACACGTATTATGTACAGGTAATACGTCAGATATTTACGTCACCCTTGTTGTAGTATTGTATCCAGATATACATATCCTGACAGCATGCATGTATTATGTACAGGTATGGTGTACACCCTGACCGCGTACAGGTATTTATGTCACTCTGAACGCGTACAGGTATTGAGTACATGTAATACACCATCCTGACTGCATACGGGTATCTACGTTACACTGACCATGTACAGATATTGCGGACAGGTATTGCATCACCCTGACTGCGTACGGTATTGCGTACAGGTATTACGTCACTCTAACTGCGTACAGTTATTAAGTACAGGTATTTCGTCACCCTGATAACGTACAGGTATTTACACCACCCTGACCACATACAGGTATTTACGTCACCCTGAACATGTTCAGGTATTTACGTCACCCTGAACACATACAGGTATTTACGTCACCATGACCACGTACAGGTATTTACGTCACCATGAACACATACAGGTATTTACGTCACCCTGAACACATACAGGTATTTACGTCACCCTGACCACGTACAGGTATTTACGTCACCCTGGCAGTGTACAGGTATTTACGTCACCCTGAACACATACAGGTATTTACATCACCCTGAACACATACAGGTATTGCGTACATGTAATACATCCTGATAACGTACAGGTATTTACGTCACCCTGAACACATACAGGTATTTACGTCACCCTGACCACGTACAGGTATTTACATCACCCTGAACACGTACAGGTATTTACATCACCCTGAACACGTACAGGTATTTACATCACCCTGAACACATACAGGTATTGCGTACATGTAATACATCCTGATAACGTACAGGTATTTACGTCACCCTGAACACATACAGGTATTTACGTCACCCTGACCACGTACAGGTATTTACATCACCCTGAACACGTACAGGTATTTACATCACCCTGAACACATACAGGTATTTACGTCACCCTGGCAGTGTACAGGTATTTACGTCACCCTGAACACATACAGGTATTTACGTCACCCTGAACATATACAGGTATTTACGTCACCCTGACCACGTACAGGTATTTACGTCACCATGACCGCGTACAGGTATTTACATCACCCTGAACACGTACAGGTATTTACATCACCCCGACCGTGTACAGGTATTTACATTACCCTGAACACATACAGGTATTGCGTACAGGTAATACATCCCCTGATAACGTACAGGTATTTACATCACCCTGAACACATACAGGTATTGCGTACATGTAATACATCTCCTGAACACGTACAGGTATTTACGTCACCCCGACCGTGTACAGGTATTTACATCCCCTGAACACGTACAGGTAATTACATCACCCTGAACACATACAGGTATTTACACCACCCTGAACACGTACAGGTATTTACGTCACCCTGAACATGTACAGGTATTGCGTACAGGTATTGCCTCCCCTGAACACGTACAGGTATTGCCTCCCCTGAACACGTACAGGTATTGCCTCCCCTGAACACGTACAGGTATTGCCTCCCCTGAACACGTACAGGTATTTACACTACCCTGAACATGTACAGGTATTGAGTACATGTAATACATCCTGGTAACGTACAGGTATGGTGAGTGAGGTCCCTGCATGTGCAGTAGTGACTCAGCGGGTATTTATAGAACACACCCCCGGCCTCTGACACGACGCGCTCCCGTTTTAGTTTTGACGCACGCTTCTTTTTATTCACTCAGAAATTCAGATGATCTCAGATTACGGCCTAAAAACCAACCCAACAACTCCACAGTACACCCCGAGAATCAGGAAAGCATGCCAGATAGGGGTCTGTCAAATAAAGTGGAGATATATTTCTTGTGGGGCTTGGGCACTCTGGGTAGATTTAAACCTTTGTTTCCAGCTACAGGAAGAGTATTGGTCATGGAATGGTACTGGGGTGTGTGGGGAAGTTTGAACTGCTGTTTATTGCCGTGAATGAGAGCCAATTATTCTCTCTTTGTTTTACAAACCAAAATAATAAAAAGGAATTCCTAAACCGAAAGCAAAACAAGGATTTTCTTGAAAAAAGAGGAAAACTGCTATCTATGAATGCCACTTATCTGATAGTTGTCAGGTCTGACGTCACAGAATGACGTCACACATTGGATGGTAGGACGCTCAACTTACCTGTAAGAAAACAGAGAGACAACTGGTTAGGTCGAGGACATTTTTATTATTATAAAGTATCTTCAATTTAACAGTAAATCTACCACTGCTGGGGATGAAGTGGAAAGGTGAATGCATACCACACCACACAGACATGGTATGAGAATGAATGGGCTTTGATTTGGTAGTAAGTCTACCACTGCTGGGGGTGAAGGAGAAAGGTGGCTGTACACCACACCACATAGACATGGTATGAGAAGGACTGGTCTTTGATATAGCATTAAATCTACCACTGCTGGGGGTGAAGGAGAAAGGTGGCTGTACACCACACCACACAGACATGGTATGAGAAGGACTGGTCTTTGATATGGTTGTAAGCCTAGCACTGCTGGGGATGAAACAGAAAGGTGGCTGCACACCACACCACACAGACATGGTATGAGAAGGACTGGTCTTTGATATGGTTGTAAGCCTAGCACTGCTGGGGATGAAGCAGAAAGGTGGCTGCACACCACACCACACAGACATGGTATGAGAAGGACTGGTCTTTGATATGGTTGTAAGCCTAGCACTGCTGGGGATGAAGCAGAAAGGTGGCTGTAGCGGGACTTGAACCTAGAACATTGGGGTCACTAGCCCAGTACTTTAACCACTGAGCTAGGATCCCTGCCACGAGACATTGAGAACGGACTGCAGTACTCGTAGGGGCATGGAGAACGAGTTCTCTATGTTAAGTCTGTGGCAGAAAAACACCAGGGGTGAGATAGCCTTCAAGGAGACTCTGTTATAAGATCTATTTTTATTATCCATCGTATACAAAGCCCCCATTGAAAATGTATGACCACGACGCATTGTATAAAACCTGTCAGATACCATAACTGTGGTATACGGCCTCAAAACCATGGTATACAGGAAAATAGTCCTTTTGCTATAGAGCAAAGAAATAGTTCCTAATGTTATACCTGTTAATATGGCAATTACTGGGTTTAATTTATTCGGAAAGATGGATAATAAATGCAACAAACGATGATTTTGTGGACAGGCAGCTCTGTAAACCACTCGCGGTTGGCCTCGTAATACACTCGCTAGCGCCCGTGTATTACTACGCGTCAACCTCTCGTGGATTACGGCCGCCTGTCCACAAAACCAGCGATTATTGTCTATGTGTTCCCTGCACAAGAGAGGTATGTGAGTGTGGACTCTGCATGTGTGGAGTGTGTGGGGAGTCGTGTAGGACCGCGATCCGTGACAGTGTGATGCTGAATCTCTAGTGTTTACCTCTCATGTACGTGTGTGTGTGAGTGGACATGGTTTTTACTGTTCACATGTTTGATCTCAGCAGTGGCCCTGCCCCTAGAGCCTCTGAGACACGTCACGGGTGGATGGTTAACCCTCTAAGGACGGGTCACTGTCTCAACCTCTCAGACACTATATGGGTGGATGGTTAACCCTCTAAGGACGGGTCACTGTCTCAACCTCTCAGACACTATATGGGTGGATGGTTAACCCTCTAAGGACGGGTCACTGTCTCAACCTCTCAGACACGTCACGGGTGGATGGTTAACCCTCTAATGACGGGTCACTGTCTCAACCTCTCAGACACATCACGGGTGGATGGTTAACCCTCTAAGGACGGGTCACTGTCTCAACCTCTCAGACACGTCACGGGTGGATGGTTAACCCTCTAAGGACGGGTCACTGTCTCAACCTCTCAGACACGTCACGGGTGGATGGTTAACCCTCTAAGGACGGGTCACTGTCTCAACCTCTCAGACACGTCACGGGTGGATGGTTAACCCTCTAAGGACGGGTCACTGTCTCAACATCTCAGACACTTCACGGGTGGATGGTTAACCCTCTAAGGAAGGGTCACTGTTTCAACCTCTCAGACACTTCACGGATGGATGGTTAACCCTCTAAGGAAGGGTCACTGTCTCAACCTCTCAGACACTTCACGGGTGGATGGTTAACCCTCTAAGGACGGGTCACTGTCTCAACCTCTCAGACACGTCACGGGTGGATGGTTAACCCTCTAAGGACGGGTCACTGTCTCAACCTCTCAGACACTTCACGGGTGGATGGTTAACCCTCTAAGGAAGGGTCACTGTCTCAACCTCTCAGACACTTCACGGGTGGATGGTTAACCCTCTAAGGACGGGTCACTGTCTCAACCTCTCAGACACGTCACGGGTGGATGGTTAACCCTCTAATGACGGGTCACTATCTCAACCTCTCAGACACGTCACGGGTGGATGGTTAACCCTCTAAGGTCGGGTCACTGTCTCAACCTCTCAGACACGTCACGGGTGGATGGTTAACCCTCTAAGGACGGGTCACTGTCTCAACCTCTCAGACACGTCACGGGTGGATGGTTAACCCTCTAAGGACGGGTCACTGTCTCAACCTCTCAGACACGTCACGGGTGGATGGTTAACCCTCTAAGGACGGGTCACTGTCTCAACCTCTCAGACACGTCACGGGTGGATGGTTAACCCTCTAAGGACGGGTCACTGTCTCAACCTCTCAGACACGTCACGGGTGGATGGTTAACCCTCTAAGGACGGGTCACTGTCTCAACCTCTCAGACACTATATGGGTGGATGGTTAACCCTCTAAGGACGGGTCACGGTCTCAACCTCTCAGACACGTCACGGGTAGATGGTTAACCCTCTAATGACGGGTCACTGTCTCAACCTCTCAGACACTTCACGGGTGGATGGTTAACCCTCTAATGACAGGTCACTGTCTCAACCTCTCAGACACGTCACGGGTGGATGGTTAACCCTCTAAGGACGGGTAACTGTCTCAACCTCTCAGACACGTCACGGCTGGATGGTTAACCCTCTAATGACGGGTCACTGTCTCAACCTCTCAGACACGTCACGGGTGGATGGTTAACCCTCTAAGGACGGGTCACTGTCTCAACCTCTCAGACACGTCACGGGTGGATGGTTAACCCTCTAACCAAATTTTACTCTAATCAGATGATTATTTCTTTATAAGCATTCAATATTGTAAAATTTACAGGCATCATGCGTCTTTAGTGTGGTGATGCTGCCAGGCATCATGCGTCTTTAGTGTGGTGAAGCCTCCAGGCATCATGCGTCTTTAGTGCGGTGATGCCTCCAGGCATCATGCGTCATTAGTGCGGTGATGCCTCCAGGCATCATGCGTCTTTAGTGTGGTGATGCCTCCAGGCATCATGCGTCTTTAGTGTGGTGATGCCTCCAGGCATCATGTGTCTTTAGTGCGATGATGCCTCCAGGCATCATGCGTCTTTAGTGGGGTGATGCCTCCAGGCATCATGCGTCTTTAGTGTGGTGAAGCCTCCAGGCATTATGCGTCTTTAGTGCGGTGAAGCCTCCAGGCATCATGCGTCTTTAGTGCGGTAATGCCTCCAGGCATCATGCGTCTTTAGTACAGTGATGCCTCCAGGCATCATGTGTCTTTAGTGCGGTGAAGCCTCCAGGCATCATGCGTCTTTAGTGCGGTGAAGCCTCCAGGCATCATGCGTCTTTAGTGCGGTGAAGCCTCCAGGCATCATGCGTCTTTAGTGTGGTGATGCCTCCAGGCATCATGTGTCTTTAGTGCGGTGAAGCCTCCAGGCATCATGCGTCTTTAGTGTGGTGATGCCTCCAGGCATCATGCATCTTTAGTGCGGTGATTTCTCCTGGCATCATGCGTCTATAGTGCGGTGATTTCTCCAGGCATCATGCATCTTTAGTGCGATGAAGCCTCCAGGCATCATGCATCTATAGTGTGGTGATGCCTCCAGGCATCATGCGTCTATAGTGTGGTAATGCCTCCAGGCATCATGCGTCTTTAGTGCGGTGATGCTTCCAGGCATCATGCCTCTTTAGTGCGGTGATGCCTCCAGGCATCATGCATCTTTAGTGCGGTGATGCCTCCAGGCATCATGCGTCTTTAGTGTGGTGATGCCTCCAGGCATGCGCCCTTGAAGGGTTAACGCAAACATGTACCTTTACTTGGGGCTTTTGTCTTTATCTACACCACTAACAAAAACACCACTTATCAGACATGGTTTTTGTTATTAAAGTGAAAGTAAACTACGTGTACTTATAAAATAGATTAAAGTATTTACTAGTAAGCATTTTCCTCTCATGGCTGATTTTGATGTCCATCTAAATATATCAAAACAACAAATAAAATATAAGTATATAAATTTGTGGTTTAAACTACTGGAGTAAAGCATTGTAAAACCGCGAGGTATGGCTCCAATATCTGATGAATAAAGTTATAATACGGCTTTTATTCTTTTAACAAAGCTTGGCTCAATGGTAGGGTGTTCCACAAGCATGGGAGGTTGGGGGTTCAAATCCCGGTTGGGTCATACCAAAGACTTCCACCAAAATGCTACCCACTGCACGTTTGGCTTAACACCCGCCATAAGAATGAGGAGTAGGGGTCTAGGGCCCGAGTGGGAGAACGGCTGTATAGCCAAATTCAGTGATTGTACATGCAATATTCCCTAAATAAATATATATATAAAAATTGCTAAAAAACGAAAAAAATACGAGTGAAAGAACGGCTGTATCGCCGAACGTCGTGGTTGTACACACGATATTCCCTCAATATAGTTGACAAAAAAAAGGGGAAAAAAAGAAAGAATTGTGAGGCCAACAAAAGACGTCAATGTTCACGACCACAAAGCTGAAGTCGTCACGCCCCACCTACACAATGATCCCCGATAAGAATGAACACAATGCGACGAGAGTTCAGACTGACGTCAGTTTGTCATAGAACACGCGGCATAGTTTGGGCTGAGGACATAGCAGGGTAGTGAGGGCCAGACATAATAAACGATATATGGTCGTGTGGTGGGTGACTAAATTCACATCACAACGACATCCTGCACGGCATCCTTGTAGAGATTATGAATCTAGTTCCAAATCATTTTTTTAAAAGCGGAAATTTTTCAGATTTTAGTGATAAATCATGATTTCCCCGATATGAAATTGTCACTCCTTCCAAACACCTTGACTGCGAGAGTACACAACTAAGTTCTTTTGAACAATAGTGCAAAAGACTTCAGATGCTTGATAAGCTTTATTATCTGCCTAATAGCATTGTCCATAGAATACACATAGGGAGTGTGAAAGAACTGAATCGAGATCTGTAGCCACTATAAATATGTCATGGGTTTTGGTTGCAGAGTAATCTCACGAGGCCAAGCTGAGTGCGGTTACACAGCAAACCGAAATGAATGACGTATTTCCAGCGCTTATGGATCGAGTGCAGTTCAGATTTTAACTCATCCCTATCACTGACTAATTGGCTAACATTTATGACATCATCTCCCATTTGGAACTTTTTTCATAATACTCCATGGGCGTTGAGTATGAGTTTCCAATGTTAAATCCATAGGGGAAAATACCAGGGGTGAGATAAACCACATTCTCACATTCAAGGTGGAGTCCATGCTTGACTTGTGTCTCCTTTCCTTGTCACACCAATCTATGATACTCAAACAAGTCAAAGATAAATTGTAACTAGAATGACTTGATGTGATGCCAAAAGGTAAAGAGATAATACGCTACGTTACGTGTTTACGTTCATGACTTTCCCACGTAACGGTAAAGATGATTTCATTAAGTGTTCACAAAAACGCCGTCTAGTTATACGTAATATACAGAAACAGGGTGACTGCATTTGTACGTCAAAATATGCAGTCGAATAGTTGATCACATTATCCCAATACCGAAGGCAGAGGGATTGCATATATCATATTATCCTACCCCTATTAAAAAACGCCATAGGTTTGACATTGATTCAGTGTATTTGACTGAGCGTTGAATAAAGTATCATTTATGCACCGAGGTGAATAAAAAAACGGACCAATCAGGGACGAGTGTCAACATGCTACTAACATGGATAATTACAAAGTTTTCTCTGTATATCAGTGAGATGGGGTGGGATAAATACAAAACCGAACTCGAGTTAGGCTTCTCAGTGTTTATACCACTCTGGTCAGTTCTGCACTGCGACGCCTCGTGTAGTAATTCACGACCTGCCCATCGTGGCATAAACATTGACAAGGCTAACTCTCGTTTGGTTTCTACTAATTACTTATAATGGCGAATATTTTACCTTCCATTGATGCAAATTACAAAATTTATCATCTATGAAATACTACCCTATGCTAGGGGTGTAGTATGAATAATGTTCGGGCGCACTGTGCCCGTAGTATACTTCACAATTAGATAAAACGACATCAATGTAGTCATGTGCCTCCAATATGGCAGCTGAATATCTAAAAAGAACTGAGAGATGTTTCTTACTATATGAATTTTTTTGTTGTTGTTGACATAAAGGTATTTTGGTCACGTCTTATTATATCTTCTTACAAAATGAAAAATAATTGAATTAAACAAAAAAAAACAAAAAAACAACAAACCCGGACAGCCCTACGGACTCAGTAACTACGTTTTCTCATACTGCCCCAGGTATGTGATAATAATAGAATCTAATTTAGTTCTGGATGCCTGCTGGGGAGCATGACATATACATAGTGTTCGCTCCCACTGTAAATAAGTAAATAAAATGACATTCTTTTTCATGATGCTATAATCTAGTCTTACTTAAGTTAATCTCCTATTTTTCTGTGGTGTCTTTGATAAATTTATCAAATTGAAGTGCTCTGACATGAATCCACTTGTTCACGTTTGATTTTAAGTGTGTCTTATTTCCTGTCTTACTTCCCGATTAGCTGAAGTCACGTTAAGTATATGATCACTACATGATCAATGATCAATATACGAAGCGTGATGTAAGCGGGAAAACCCAGTCATGGAGGCATCTTATCAGTTCTGAGGTATCAACTTTCCATTTGTTCATTCTTGGAGACATTGACCAATGCCGAGGACAGCTGGAATGCATGATAGGAGCTTTGGTTTGGTTTATTTGTTTGTTTAACATCCCAGGGGACCCTGAGGGTATATGCGGACTTGTTCAGTTTCGGAGCGTGCTTGGAAACATTAAATACATTGCCTAAAGGTTTTGAGTTCTGGAGTAACAAGGAGGAACGTCTACATGCTGGCGATTCTACGCTTCATTTATTCTGAAAGAAAAAAAAGAAAAAAAGAATGGCCACATATAGACTTCAAGCGTGATTACAGAAAACAATCCCTCCACTATCATTCACTGTGATAGTGGGAAAGGAGCAGGGTACCAGTGTCTCAGGGTCTTAGAGGCATGCCCAACTGACCATGACCAAACCCCAGAGACAAAGATACCTAATTGACCCACTGGTGCTTGATATGTTTGTATCCTAGACTCAGGCGGTTGCAGAAATGGGTTGACTGGGTGCAAGTGGGTAACAGAAAACTATCCATAGACTGAATGTAACCCAAACCTTTCATTGTTATTCTTCTATAATTGCACGCTCATTCATCAATGATGAACGTATACTATTTGCCCCGAGTTCTGTCTGGATTTACAACACAAGTGTAGTGATTGAATCTAGAGTCTAAGTCTACCACTGCCGGGGGTAAAGGAGAAAGGTGACTGTACACCACACCACATAGACATGGTATAAGAAGGACTGGTCTTTGATATAGCAATAAATCTATCACTGCTGGGGATGAGAGAGAAAGGTGGCTGTACACCACACCACATAGACGTTGTATGAGAAGGACTGGCCTTTGATATAGCAGTAAATCTACCACTGCTGGGGATGAAGGAGAAAGATGGCTGTACACCACACCACATAGACATGGTGTGAGAAGGACTGGTCTTTGATATAGCAGTAAGTCTACCACTGCTGGGGATGAAGGAGAAAGGTGGCTGTACACCACACCACACAGACATGGTATGAGAAGGACTGGCCTTTGATATAGCAGTAAGTCTACCAATGCTGGGGATGAAGGAGAAAGGTGGCTGTACACCACACCACACAGACATGGTATGAGAAGGACTGGCCTTTGATATAGCAGTAAATCTACCGCTGCTGGGGATGAAGGAGAACGGTGGCTATACACCACACCACATAGACATGGTGTGAGAAGGACTGGTCTTTGATATAGCAGTAAATATACCACTGCTGGGGGTGAAGGAGAAAAGTGGCTCCAGTGGGACCCGAATCAACAAAGTCTGACAACCTCAGTATTACAAGTCCTCGATGAAAACATATGGGTCCACAGTAAACCACTAGGAGAAAGGTGGCTGCACACCTCACTACATAGACAGGTTATGAAAAGGACTGACCTTTGATATAACAGTAAGTCTACCACTGCTGGGGATGAAGGAGAGAGGTGGCTGTACACCATAGCACATAGACATAGTATGAGAAGGACTGGCCTTTGATATAGCAGTAAATCTACCACTGCTGGGGGTGAAGGAGCAAGGCGGCTGTACACCACATCACATAGACATGGTATGAGAAGGCCTGGCCTTTGATATAGCAGTAAGTCTACCACTGCCGGGGTCGAAGGAGAAAGGTGGCTGCACACCACACCACATAGACAAGGTATGAGAGGGACTGGTCTTTGATATAGCAGTAAATCTACCACTGCTGGGGGTGAAAGAGAAAGGTGGCTGTACACCACACCACACAGACATGGTATGAGAAGGACTGGTCTTTGATATGGCAGCAAGTCTACCACTGCTGGGGATGAAGGAGAAAGGTGGCTGCACACCACACCACATAGACATGGTATGAGAAGGACTGGCCTTTGATATAGCAGTAAGTCTACCACTGCTGGGGGTGAAGGAGAAAGGTGGCTGTACACCACACCATATAGACATAATATAAGAAGGACTGGCCTTTGATATAGCAGTGAATCTACTACTGCTGGGGGTGAAGGAGACAGGCGGCTGCAGTGTAACTCGAACCTACACCCTTTTGATCCCTAGTCCAGTGTTTTACCCACTGAGCGGCCGGTCTAACCACACAGCTGTCAGAGCCGCGTAGACTGGTCACCCCTGGAGTATGTCCCTCGCTGCATGATCCCAGCCCTGTGGTATGCGGTCACGTGACGAATCCCGGGCCCCTCATTGGTCAGCGGCCGGTCAGTGGTGTAGGAATGTGTGGTGGGTCTAGTCACCATCTTATCTCTGTTATCTATGACTGTACTCTGTGTATACAGACAGACATGCCAGTCGGCTCCAATTCCTCATCTCGTCTAAACCATTAATGACTTGACTTCATATTCTTAGTTTAGTCAACATTGGCATCTCCATACTCGCCCTACAGGACTTCTCATACGATATACATGCAGTATCTTATTGTATTTATTTCTATTCAGTAACTAGCATTTCTGGCTTGGGGGCCAGTTCATTCAATGGAATACTTGTGTAGTTGTGTGTCGTGATTATATGAAAATACATATATACCCAATACATATATACCGAATAGAACAAGCTAAGATAATAATGTACAAAATACTAATGGAAAATAATAGCAGCAAGATCAGTTTTAAAGGCATGTCTTACAAGACACCGTGGCGCCACCTGATGATTTTTGAAAAAATGACAATTATCAATTCAAATTGATACCTTGGATTTATTCTAATACCGAATGAGTGAAGTATAACATATCATTAAGTTAGACCTTGTGGGAATAATTCCTTGTTTGTTTGTTTCGTTCTATGTCCGGTCAACCATTACAGGTCCTTTCTAGACTCTCTCAAGGTTCAACATTGCATCATAGCTGGCGAGAAGTCTCACCCCCACACATGATTTACCGAGATCAGAGTTCTATGGTGAATGATTCATCTTGTACATCGAGGTACCTCATACAACGTACGTAATTAAAAACGAGCCCATTAGACTAACCAGCTATCAGGACACATTAACCCACGTCATAATGTGAGCACAAAAACAGATTCTTAATATCCGTCAAATTCGATGCGGGTGCAACGTGTAATCCACAATGACGAGTTACTCCATCGCGTGCGCTCAGACAAGGATTATTATTCTGGTTTTTATTCTGTAGTAATTTACAGCTCTTACAATGAATATAGAAATGGACGTTGAAAATCTAATCGGGAATGTAAGTATGAATATAGATTGCGTTTAATATCGAATCGGGAATATAGATATGAATATAGAATGTGTTGGACATGTAATCGGGAATATAGATATGAATATAGATTGTGTTGAACATCGAATCGGGAATATAGATATGAATATAGAATGTGTTTAACATGTAATCGGGAATATAGATATGAATATAGAAAGTGTCGAACATGTAATCAGGAATATGAATGTGAATATAGAATGCTTTGAATATCTTATCGGGAATATAAATATGAATATAGAATGTATTTAACATGTAATCAGGAATATGAACATGAATAGAGAATGCGTTGAACATGTAATTGGGAATATGAATTATTAAAATGTTTTGAAAATTTAATTGTGAATATAGATATGAATATAGAATGCATTGAACATGTAATCAGGAATACAAATATGAATATAGAATGTGTCAAACATCTAATCGAGAATATAAATATGAATATAGAATGAGTTGAATATTTAGTCAGAATATAAATTTGAATATAGAATGCGTTGAACATCTAATCGGGAATAGAAATATCAATATAGATTGCATTGAACATCTAATCAGAATATAAATATGAATATAGAATGCATTGAACATGTAATAGGGAATATAGATATGAATATAGAATGTGTTGGACATGTAATCGGGAATATGAATATGAATATAGAATGAGTTGAAAATTTAGTCAGAATATAAATTTGAATATCGAATGTATTGAACATCTTATCGGGAATACAGATATGAATATAAAATACATTGAACATCTAATTGGGATGACATTATTTTGCGATCATGAGACACAAAGAATTCCTTATTTTCCTGAATATATCACCCAATAGACTTAAAAAAATAGGGATCTTTTTACCCGATTTGCTTGCATAAAATCTCAAAGAATATTTCACATAATTCTTCATATCCATATATATGTATATACATTTATCTAGCCAGTTATTCCCTGACTTTTCTGCGGTTTACTTATAACTCAGAAGTTAGTGAAATATGAGAGAAAGAACTGAAAGTTGTATTTTTGCTTTTGACTTTCCTGGCGGTGGTGGTGTGGTTTGGGTTGACAGGTTTGGGTCACTCCGCATTCCTCAAACCCAACTCACAGTGACTGTGCGCTACAAGAGGGGAGAGTGACATCCCCCCCCCCCCCTCCACGACGCATGCGCACCACGAGCATCGCGGGCTCTCTCCCCCCAGAACTTTCGTGGCACTAACGCTGGCTTAGTCTCTGCCCCAACCCAGAGCCTGTTCCCTGGGTATCCACTATAATACAGAGGAGACCAGCGAACATTTCAGATTCAAAACAAGGCAACTGTCAAAAGTTATTCAAGTCAAACAACTCACATATCATCAGTATGGAAATTTAGGAATTGTTAAAGGAGCTTTACAGACAATTCGGTTGTTTCTTTTTCATACTTAAACCATTTTATAATGGGAATCCACAGTTGATTAGACTGCCCCTTCAGAGGAGCACATGGGCATTGTTGACAAAACAAAGCCTTGCAACACATTAGGTGCTTTCCACTGTAGAAAGTAATCCCAGAGACTGTGTCTCGTTTGAAATAAATCATAACAGAAATGAGAGTATTCTATTTACCATATAAATATGTTCATCTCTATTTTCAAGTTGAATACAAAATACCCCCAAAAGCCCTCAGAATTTAAGATATTTCAAAAACTGGCTTATGGGCCAGATTTGAGCCCAAACAGGCAGGTTGGGGCAGAGATACAAGCGACCGCAGGAAGTAGAGCGCTGAATCTCTGCTGGGAGAGTGCATCGCGGTCAGAAGTCAGACCTTTAACCCTTTCTCCACACCACGATGCTGCATTGAATATACTGCAGCATAAGATGTGGCCAAGATTTGGGTGTCCAATTGATGACAGGGTGTCCCATTTAGGGAAAATAAAACCCAATGAGCAGACAGGGCTACGGCAGCATGATTATCTCATTACTGGTATTTTTGTCCCATATACTTAATATTTGGAACTCGTTCTCCATGCCCCTACGAGTATAGCAGTCCGTTCTCCATGGTCTATATCCTGTGTGTCGTCCATTCTTTAAGTGTGTACTCTTTAGCTACTCATTGTTCTCAAACTCGTTTAAATGCTTCTTGATATTCACTCGGCTGTCGCCTCGTTCATATCACGCCGCATCAAACTTGTGGTTTCTTCTTTAGTCTCATTTGGGACAGGGTATCCCAGGGTGGGATTTTTAAAACCTGCTAAATTGCCAAAATAAGCTTATTCAAGGTTCATGTTGTATAAACGTATCTCATGAATGTAAAGATGAAATTATTTGGTGTATCTTTTGATAATCTTTCTTTCCAACATAGGGTTTTGTAGAGCTCTGAGGAATTTTTCCTTCCGAAAATCAACAAAAACTGTGATTTTCTATTGATTTTTGCTTTGTTCAAAATCTGGGAGACACAATTTCGAGCAAATTGTATTTATTAACATGTTTAAAGCATATGTCATGAGAAGTGTAGACATTATAATTTTGAAAATTGGTAAAAGATTGAAAAAATATTAAAATGGTAAAAACTATCCAGGACCTTCAAATTTTCCAACATAGAGACCCATAGAGTATGTTGTTCAAGACCCCGACTTTCAGAGGAAAATACTAATGAGATATATAGTGAGAAATTAATTTTTCTTTATTGTACGCTGTTGACCAGAATCCTGACTGTGATACCTGAAAGTTTCAACACAATCGGATTATCCATCCTGATATCAGAACATTATGATCCCATGATGATATTTTTCCAAAAACATGGGTTGTTGGACAACACACCTCTAAAGGATGTGTAAAAGAAAAAATAATCATAATAGAATAACAAATATCATTGGTTATGCTAAGTACCCCTACCACTCTTGAATACCCAGGTTGGTTTTTTTCTAAATAAAAAATTATACTTTTTATTGTTCAAAAACTGAACATGTGTTGTCCGACACCCCGGGGTGTCGGACAACACGCTGTTTTACAAGTTATGATTTTGGGGTTGTTTTTTATCAGTAATTGAGTGGTTTGCTTTGTGAAATATAGCTTATTATCATTTCATTAAAAATATAAAGTATTATAGCCTCAAATATTATTTTTTTCATTGTTCTGAGTAATTCTATTAACATGTTGTCCGACACCCCTTGTGTTGTCCGACACCCCTGTGTTGCCCAACACCCCAAATATGGTTTAGAGCTTTTCTTTTAAATCTAATATATGAAAAAGGTATTTTGGATAAAATATAATGTATGTCACCGTATAATATTAGTGATTCTTAAGTTATAAGCATTTATAACATTTCTTGTAATTTCAGATATTTAGGGGGTTGGACAACATGCAGTATTATACACAACTTCAAAAGGCTCTCAAATCTAAACCATTGATCTGATTTTGTTGGAATAATATTTTTCTGGAACGTACTTAGTAGGTGAGTAACATAAAATATAAAAAGAAGTATTATTTGGAAAAAAAATTTTGCGTGTTTTATCCCAGGTTCAAAGCTGAATTTAGCAGGTTTCAAAAATCCGACCCCCCATTCAGGGAAAATACATGATGCCTCGAAGAGTGTTCAGAGGTATGGCAGCATGATGCTTTGAATAGTGTAGTAATGACTACGCTATTCAAACTGGATGGAATACAAGCTCTGACCCTAAACTTTCATAGGTTTCCCCAACTGCCTTTGTAGCGTCCAAACAATTTATGCAGCACCGAAAAGTCTATCTAACTTCTCCACAAAGTGTAGGCAGAGTATCTAAGCATGTTACCCACTTTCAATTCTAATATTTTATAGAAAATTTATACAAATTGATATACTCCAAACGGACCTTATATTTATCTCTTTTTGTCCTTATGACATGTAGAAGGGAGTACACATCTGTATACGAAGCGATTGCGCTATGTCTTTTTTTCTGAACCCCCCCCAAAAAAGATTTTTGTAGAGAAAGGGTTAACAGAAGACTCTAGCGCTGCTGTACGCATGCGGTAGTTGACGCATGCGTGGTGGTGACGTGCGTGAGGAGATATGGCATTCAGGATGCTCTCAGTATGAGCGGGCAGTGTGAGTGATATACACACTGTCTGTCTGCTGTATGAGTCACTGCCTGTTTGTATACGAGATTAACCCTCTCTGTACGGTGTATACCAGATTAACCCTCTGTGTACGGTGTATACCAGATTAACCCTCTGTGTACGGTGTATACCAGATTAACCCTCTCTGTACGGTGTGTACCAGATTAACCCTCTCTGTACGGTGTATACCAGATTAACCCTCTCTGTACGGTGTATACCAGATTAACCCTCTCTGTATGGTGTGTACCAGATTAACCCTCTCTGTACGGTGTATAGATTAACCCTCTCTGTACGGTGTATACCAGATTAACCCTCTCTGTATGGTGTATAGATTAACCCTCTCTGTACGGTGTATACCAGATTAACCCTCTCTGTACGGTGTATACCAGATTAACCCTCTCTGTACGGTGTATAGATTAACCCTCTCTGTACGGTGTATACCAGATTAACCCTCTCTGTACGGTGTGTACCAGATTAACCCTCTCTGTACGGTGTGTACCAGATTAACCCTCTCTGTACGGTGTATACCAGATTAACCCTCTCTGTACGGTGTGTACCAGATTAACCCGCTCTGTACGGTGTATACCAGATTAACCCTCTCTGTACGGTGTGTAGATTAACCCTCTCTGTACGGTGTGTAGATTAACCCTCTCTGTACGGTGTGTACCAGATTAACCCTCTCTGTACGGTGTATACCAGATTAACCCTCTCTGTATGTTGTGTACCAGATTAACCCTCTCTGTACGGTCTGTACCAGATTAACCCTCTCTGTACGGTGTATACCAGATTAACCCTCTCTGTACGGTGTGTACCAGATTAACCCTCTCTGTATGTTGTGTACCAGATTAACCCTCTCTGTACGGTCTGTACCAGATTAACCCTCTCTGTACGGTGTATACCAGATTAACCCTCTCTGTACGGTGTATACCAGATTAACCCTCTCTGTACGGTGTATACCAGATTAACCCTCTCTGTACGGTGTATAGATTAACCCTCTCTGTACAGTGTATACCAGATTAACCCTCTCTGTACGGTGTATACCAGATTAACCCTCTCTGTACGGTGTATACCAGATTAACCCTCTCTGTACGGTGTATAGATTAACCCTCTCTGTACGGTGTATACCAGATTAACCCTCTCTGTACGGTGTATACCAGATTAACCCTCTCTGTACGGTGTGTATAGATTAACCCTCTCTGTACGGTGTGTACCAGATTAACCCTCTCTGTACGGTGTATACCAGATTAACCCTCTCTGTACTGTGTATAGATTAACCCTCTCTGTACGGTGTATACCAGATTAACCCTCTCTGTACGGTGTGTACCAGATTAACCCTCTCTGTACGGTGTGTACCAGATTAACCCTCTCTGTACGGTGTATACCAGATTAACCCTCTCTGTACGGTGTATACCAGATTAACCCTCTCTGTACGGTGTGTACCAGATTAACCCTCTCTGTACGGTGTGTACCAGATTAACCCTCTCTGTACGGTGTATAGATTAACCCTCTCTGTACGGTGTGTACCAGATTAACCCTCTCTGTACGGTGTATACCAGATTAACCCTCTCTGTACGGTGTATAGATTAACCCTCTCTGTACGGTGTATAGATTAACCCTCTCTGTACGGTGTGTACCAGATTAACCCTCTCTGTACGGTGTGTACCAGATTAACCCTCTCTGTACGGTGTATAGATTAACCCTCTCTGTACGGTGTGTACCAGATTAACCCTCTCTGTATGGTGTATACCAGATTAACCCTCTCTGAACGGTGTATACCAGATTAACCCTCTCTGTACGGTATATAGATTAACCCTCTCTGTACGGTGTATACCAGATTAACCCTCTGTACGGTGTATACCAGATTAACCCTCTCTGTACGGTGTATACCAGATTTACCCTCTCTGTACGGTGTATAGATTATTATTATATACCTATGCACTAAGTGACACAGCTTACTGTCTGCTGCGGGGGGGAGGGTTCATTCGTATCGCACGTATTGCCCGATACTCCGTGTAGAAATGTACTTGCGGCGCTGGTAGACAGTGATAGTGTCAACAGAGTCTATATCGGAGGATTATAACCAATCTAAGGTGTATAATAATAAAAAAACATGTTGATGACGCCAGTACGGCAAAACTTATAAATCTTAAGTACCATCTGTATTCTAAGTCTGATGCCAGTGGTGACTATATCACTGTGGTTGTTATCTGAAAGGCTGTTGTTTCGCAGAAAACACTAGAAGTCTACAATGCTTGGAGACTATGCTGAGGATCTTTTGTATACGATGGAACTGTTGTAAAAGTGTATACTGGTGGATAGCCAGAGAGCATAATGTATCTCGTTTGTCTATGTTTTGTGGACGGATTCAGTGGAAGATCACTGCTTGACTTGCTATGTGAACTCTTTTCGTCTGAAATAATAAAGAATTTAAAAAAACCACGGCCACGGTGTATAGGAGATTAACCCTCTCTATACGGTGTATAGATTTTTATTAGGGGTAGGATAAATACACAATATTACCATGATTTCGATCTGAGTGGCTGTATTCTCCGCGTAGTTGACGCGTAGTAATACTCCGAGCGATAGCGAGGTGTATTGCGTAGCGTCAACTACAAGGAGAATACGGCCACACAGATCGAAATTATGGTATTGTTGTATTTATTACTCACTTATTTTTAGATTTAAGCAATAAATATGATCGTTAGAAAACTTTTCAACGTAATTAAGAAGTTATGTTTGGGACTACTTTCATCTCAAAAATCCGTATCCTCCTAGGAGGGTACGGAGCTCCGTATCCTCCTCAGTAGCGATCTGTAATCTCCATAGGCTTAGTATGGAGACTCCGTATCAGGTGGGTAATAAAACAGTGTACTGCACAGGGTTCAGTATAGGGAGCAGCAGTAGGTAATTATCAAATATACTGCATGGGTATATTATCGTAAAACTGGATGAGGTTTAATCTTGGCCACTGTATTCCACGACTGGAGTTTGGCAAAGTGACTTCATGAGGCGAAGCCGAGTGAAGTCCGGAGCCAAAATTTCAGGAGTGGAATGCGGTGACCAAGATTAAAACGAATCAGGTTTTGATTTTATCCTACCCTATCTCCTCGATTTTGGAATATTACGTGATAACAATTCTGTATGCCACTAGTGGCATACAAAACTCCGTATGCCAGTCAGCGTGGCATACGGAAACCCAATGTTAAGCCTATGGGATTTTATATTAGGGGTAGGATAAGATAAGAAACACAATTCCTCTGACGCAGAACACTACCGGTGCCTTTGTATCAGCGTAAACTCATTCACAATTCTCATGAATGAGTCAACGTTTACATGTGTGTAGTTCTGACCTTACTACCGGCTGCCAAATTAAGTCCACTGCCACTATCGATGTTCATTAATGTCACGAGCAATTAGATATATCATCATCCTCATCGGCAATTAAAAAAAGTAATACGAAAACATAAAGAAGATGTATATCAGGAGAGTGGGTCAAATTAACCCTCCCCTAACCATTGGCGCCAGTTGCCTCAGAGCATCATTTCCCTATTTTTGTTAGAATCTCATTTATCTCAACTGATTCGACGTTGATCTTTATGATCCTTTTATAGTCCTTTTAGTAATACGCGATCTTGCCCTCCTGCGATAAACAACAACACAACTAACTCTTGTTTGGTTTCTCCATGAAGCCCAATGCCCATCTACCGATTTCGGAACATTCATGTACCTTTGTCGGCGACAAACCGACGGTAATTTGTCTCACCCAAGACATCCTAACGGAGTCGGCCGTAGTCGGTAGATGTAGGACAGCTAGGCAAGGGTGAGCCACCGATTAATAGACCGATTTGCTTAGGACTAATATCCACCACCCCATCTCCTCAATGTCCGTCGGTCGAGCGAAGGGTTACGTAATTTGCCTACGACTAGTTGACCGACTCCTATACGATTTGGGAACTAATCGCTCAACTCTGAATCGGTAGATGGGCATCAGGCTTAATACTGAACACGTTGAACTATCAGCAGTGTATGGGGTTTCACGCTGATAATGTCTTCTATGACAATACATGGTAAGATTTGATTAATTTTGGGTCTATAATAAATATAGAACGACCCACCATGCTTGTAAATGCTATAAAACTCGATGGGAATTGATGTTATTTACAAAACTCGGCCTGGGGTCTCGTTCGGTAAAAAACAACAATCCCCCATCCCGTTTTGTAGCATGTGCAGCATGGTCGGGTCGTTCTATATAAATCTCACCCGTGGTACTTTTGCCCCATAGGCTTAACATTGGGAACTCGTTCTCCTTGCCCCTACGAGTATTGCAGTCCGTTCTCCATAGTTTATATCCTGTATGTTTTCCATTCTTTTAACGTGTACAGGGGTGAGATAAATACAGACAACAACTCGTTTTGATCAAAGTCATTGTCCTCCGACTAGTTTGCCGCTACGTGATATCCACTCTGTTGCCTCGTTCATATCACTCCCCATCAAACTCGTGGAGAACGATGACTTTGACCCAAACTTGTTGGTTTCTTCTTTAGTATGGAGGTTTCACTGAATCTGGCTAGTGATGCCACACTTTGTTAGAATGATCCCCAATGGTAAAATCTGACTAATGCCTTTGTTCTGCCCTAGATCACACGAAGTTTTTAGATGAATATCGACCAATATCTATTATGTTTTTTTTTCCTATGGGAAAATAGTACAAGCAACACCCCACAAAGTGTGATTGACCTCTTCCACTATATAAGAAAAAGAAAAAAAAGATATCTATTATGACCCAGAGATTTATTCATCTAAAAGATAAATACTTTACAGTTTGCACACCGAATGAATCCACAGGATGATCCAGACGTAGAGATATCGCTCTCAACGAGCGGAGTAAACCGACACCAACGAGTCATTAACGGGTAATTAAACAGCGATCAGTTTCAGGCTACACTCTCCGACCACCGGGCTCGCTGTAAGTACACTCTCCTGGTCACTGGTCTACACTGCTGCACTCTCCCCGCAGATGTTTCCTGGTGCTTGGCTAACAAATCTCTGCTCCAACCCAGTCGTGATATTCTACATTCAGGATCCAAAACAGTGGAGAACTTTCAGACTTCCTACCTGAATCCCCCTTCACCGCTGACCTAGTATCTACATTTATCCTACCCCTAATACAAAAACTGTCATTGATTTAACATAGGCAAAGTTTATGTGGTATGCCATGACATATAGTAAAATGTATGTACCTAGAGAAATAATTTTTTTTATCAATCAGCGATCAGGAATTATTCACCTGTGTAAATAGTTCCAGCTGCAGAGCACAAATTCTGACAGGTGTAAAACTAGCGTACGGGCCAGATCTTGCTCCAAACAGATACCTTGGCGCAGAGCTACAAGCAAGGTGCGGGGTCTCTGCTTGGAGAGTGTAGACTCTCTCAGTTACACGATGCATCGTTGCATCGGGGATGTTGATAGTTAGAGCGGGTGATATGTTGCTCGTATGGCGGACGCCGGGAATCAGCTCCGGTTTGTTTTTGCAGACGACATTTATCCAAATCTCGTGACGTCACGCTCGGCAGACGAGAGTTGGTAAAAGCGCGCGTTTATTTACTTCTGCTGTTATCAAGGGTCGAGTATTCCTCGGGAACATATCCCTGAATGATGTAAATATCAACACAGGAGAGATATCAGATACACACACAGAGATACCCATATGATCAAGAAGATAAATAGCAGGAAAATACAGAATCCTGTTCATCAAGGGAATCTGTACAAACATTTTGGGGCCACACGGTAGGGACAAGAAATCATTGCTAAAGTGGAATTCATCAATCTCCCAAAGTTCAAAATCTCATTAGATTCTGTTCCTTTTTAGGGGTAGATGTCGCCAACAATTACAAAGAAGAAGACATGTCTCAAGGAAATGGAACTCTAGAATTTAGATGAAGAGATTCTGTTCGAGTACAGAATCTCAGCAGGATTGTCTCAGACAAACACCTTGTGAAGTACATGAATCCCATCGTGTGAATCCCATTTTACAGAGTACAGAATCTCAGCAGGATTGTCTCAGACAAACACCCTGTGAGGTACATGAATCCCATCGTGTGAATCCCATTTTACAGAGTACAGAATCTCAGCTGGATTTGTCTCAGATAAACACCCTGTGAGGTACATGAATCCCACCGTGTGAATCCCATTTTACAGAGTACAGAATCTCAGCAAGATTTGTCTCAGACAAACACCCTGTGAGGTACGTGAATCCCATCGTGTGAATCCCATTTTACAGAGTACAGAATCTCTGCAAGATTTGTCTTAGACAAACACCCTGTGAGGTACGTGAATCCCATCGTGTGAATCCCACTTTACAGGGTACAGAATCTCAGCAAGATTTGTCTCAGACAAACACCCTGTGAGGTACGTGAATCCCATCGTGTGAATCCCACTTTACAAGGTACAGAATCTCAGCAAGATTTGTCTCAGACAAACACCCTGTGAGGTACATAAATACCATCGTGTGAATCCCACTTTACAGAGTACAGAATATCAGCAAGATTTGTCTCAGACAAACACCCTGTGAGGTACATAAATACCATCGTGTGAATCCCACTTTACAGGGTACAGATTCCTCACCCCCCACAGAGGGTTCCCATGTCATACAGGGTTCTTACATAGACAACCCAATATGATTCCAGGCTTTTTTTTCCAGGCTTTTCCAGGCTCTAATAATTTTTTTCCAGGCACATAACAATATGAATCAATACCAGCTTACTAATGAATGAAAACAGTCATTGTTTGTTTTCTGAAGAGTGCATATCACATCTGGTCACTATTTTTAAAACCATGTCTGATTCATAACCAGATTTAGTTCAAAGTTTCTGCATTTTCATTACTACTAATTTCAGTGGTTTGGGATAGATATCTTCAAAATTCATCTTCTCTTTTTTGTCACTTTTGAATATGAAGACAAATAATCAAAACCATGCTATATTATTAGCAGTTTGCCATACATGGTCAAATAAAGGATTTTTGAACTATTTAAGACAAGTCACTAAAATTTCATAGGCAGTCGAGTTAAGGAAAGCTAGTAATGACCAGAAATTCATAGACTAAGTAAACCTATTTTTATGCAAAACTATATTTTTCTGGGTCTTCCAAGTTTTTCCAGGCTCTCTGTCATAATTCCAGGTTTTTTTAGGCCTGGAAAACCCAAAAGCATAATTCCAGACTTATCCAGGTTTTCCAGGCTCTGTACGAACCCTGGTCATACACAATTTCTTCTCCTCATGGTCCAAGACTCGCGCGTGATTCTGTATCAAACAGTGTTGATATTTTCTGAGGCTTCTCTCGGCGCTTCTCATACCATGGCCTGGCTAATGACTGGTTGATATTTTCCGCTGAGGCTTCTCTCGGCGCTTCTCATACCATGGCCTGACTAATGACTGGTTGATATTTTCTGAGGCTTCTCTCGGCGCTTCTCATACCACGGCCTGACTAATGACTGGTTGATATTTTCTGAGGCTTCTCTCGGCGCTTCTCATACCACGGCCTGACTAATGAGTGGTTGATATTTTCTGAGGCTTCTCTCGGCGTTTCTCATACCACGGCCTGGCTAATGACTAAAAGCGGTGGTGGTTTTCGCGGTTGTGTTCGCGGTCACGGACCACTGACTCTGCTCATGCGCAGTGAGGGCGGCGGGCCGTGGTCACTGGAGCGAGACGGGGCATGCGCGTGGCGGGAATTCGTGGTCGGGGCCGCTTTGATCTGTCGTCAACTCGTGCTCGTTAACGAGACCGCTTCACGAGGTAACAGGCGCGTATCTGTAGAATACCTGTAAAATACCTGTAAAATACCTGTAAAATACCTGCATAATACAGACATAGCTGAGGTGGGGGGTCTGCATGTCTGCAGGTCTGCAGGCTTAGACGTGAGACCCTTAAATAAACTACAATGTCTTCTATCATCTACCTAATTCACAGTGTCCTATATACTAAACCTACAGACCCTATTGTTTGTTTGTTTGTGGTTTAACGTCCCAGGGGACCCTGAGGGTATATAGGGACCATCAATGATTAAGCTTTTCACTTTCGTAGACTTATCTCAGTCAATTCTTTTCAATGTTTTCAAATATTTTATATCTACAGATCTCTACTAGCTAGAATACGGCAGGCCTTATTTACTTAGTATAATATGGGAAAAAAGCGAAGTAGGGCGTGAGAATATCGGCAGCGATTTTGTGTTTCCTTTAATCACTTATACTAGCAATTCTGGATTATAAATACATTGCCATGATTTTGATCTACATGCTTGTATTCTTCTTGTAGTTGACACTATACAATATCCTCGCATTCGCTCGGATATTACTATGCATCAACTACTTGGGCAGTACGACTAGGCCGATCAAAATCATGGTAATGTTGTGTATTTATAATCCATCGATTACAGATTCCCATTTAACATGTCTGGTGTCGCAATAAACCACAATCCAGTGTTTCTGTGCTGTCAGAAACCATAACGATCGATTACAGAATTGAAACCCAATGATTAAAGGCCTCAAAGCCATTCATTACGGGAAAAAAGTCCCTTTGTGCTGGAAATAGTTCCTAATAACAAGCCTTTTAATATGGCAATTCCTGGGTTTAATTCATTCGGGAAGATGGAAAATATACGGAAACAGGGTAACTGCAGCTGTGTTTGTAGACGAGGCGTATCGACTGAGTGATCCAGTCCCCACCGCCTTTTTCCTACCGTGGAATCGCTAGTCGAGTCCATTGGAACAAAAAACACACACCATAAGGTTACTTTTGCTGTACGTAAAATATAGGAGGTATAATTGTCAATAAGATCATCCTTATACTGAAGGCATCATCTTGTTCAAATTTTTAAAAAGTATTTTTGATACGCAACTAGAGTCAGTCTGTGCTCATATTATAGTAGGAGCTGGAGAAATCTTAAGAGATCGCGGGACATATTTATGGCCTCAAAAGGCCGAGAATGGCATCCCTAGGGGCTCAGTCACTATGTTTTCTTATCATTACATACCTAGATATCATGAAAAAAAACCCGCAATTTTATGTACTTATTTCATGTACCTGACCCGAAGCATTCACTACGGGCACAGTGCGCCCGAATATTCACTACGGGCACAGTGCGCCCGAACATTCACTACGGGCACAGTGCGCCCGAACATTCACTACGGGCACAGTGCGCCCGAACATTCACTACGGGCACAGTGCACCCGAACATTCACTACGGGCACAGTGCGCCCGAACATTCACTACGGGCACAGTGCGCCCGAACATTCACTACGGGCACAGTGCACCCGAACATTCACTACGGGCACAGTGCGCCCGAACATTATTAATACTCCACACCTAGCAGCGGGTAGTATTTCATAGACGTTCCGCCATCGGTATGTAATAATCACTTCTTTACTATGAACAAAGAGATTAGAATAATCTAGTCTCTCTGCTATGATTATTAGTTTCTATCCCCATTCAATGCAGTCAAAGGCCATGACGACTGATGTTACCCCAACATGAGGAGAGATCCCTGCAGTTACTCTACTTGATCCGGGTAGGAGAGTGTACATCCACAGACACTCGCCAAACACAGGTCAGATTAAATCTCCTCATCCTGTGTCTGTCTCCGCTTCCGGGATCCCATCTAGGCCAGCCCAGAGTTATAATATATATAGACGCTCCAGCTGGGAGGACATACACGATACTATACGGCATATAGCCTATGATCGATGGGGGCTGCCATGACGCCCCCCCCCCCCCCCCGAGTAAGTGTTCTTCACTAAAGGAGGTGAAAAAGTAGGTGTTCTTCACTAAAGAAGGTGTGAAAGAAGTGAGTGATAATGGGGAAGTGTCAGAACTCTAGCCTTGCTGACATATGTATATAAAGTGTTCCATGTGAAAAACCTCATGTTCTGGGTTTAATCATTATGTCATCCTGCTCTAGGATGGGTGTCGAGAGTCAAGGGAACCATGGCAAAACATTGAAAGGCAGTTGAATTTCGTAAGAACAAAGAGCTAGAATATAGATCTGTCCCCCCCAAAGGGGCCTGCCATACTGCTGGCCACCTAGTGACTGTTTTATGAACTAACAATGGCTCTGTCCCCTATAGTGAAACGTGGTTAGTTTGACTGAATGGAATCTGTTCCGCATCTAGGCCAGCACCGTGATATATAGATACTATAGGGAAACGTGGTTAGTGGGACTGAATGGAATCTGTTCCGCATCTAGGCCAGCACCGTGATATATAGATACTATAGTGAAACGTAATTAGTGTGACTGAATGGAATCTGTTCTGTATCTAGGCCAGCACCGTGATATACAGATACTATAGGGAAACGTGGTTAGTGCGACTGAATGGAATCTGTTCCGCATCTAGGCCAGCACCGTGATACTATAGTGAAACGTGGTTAGTGGCACTGAATGGAATCTGTTCCGCATCTAGACCAGCACTGTGATATAAAGATACTATAGGGAAATGTGGTTAGTGGGACTGAATGGAATCTGTTCCGCATCTAGGCTAGCACCGTGATATATAGATACTATAGAGAGAGAGAGACCCTGGATCTCTATAGCATACAGAAAAGGACCAACATGTAAGATCCTAAATTATTAAACGGGCCCCAGCGCGAACTATCAACATCCTCAGGGACATAACATGGCCCACTTGAAGAAATTACGGAATTTCGATAATTATAAATGAAAATAATAAAATCTCCCTAATTCATCGGAATACGTGAAGTTACTTCATCACTGATCACTGAAGTCGTTCTGAATCTCCCATGACTAGAACAACGATTCATAATGCCCCAGTCACACTGGCGTAAATTTCGGCGTTTCTTCTACGTATTTAAGTTGGTGGGGAGTACGTATAATGCCCCAGTCACACTGGCGTAAAAAACGCCATTTTTTACGCCAGTGTGACTGGGGCATTAACGTTTTAGTACGCTTCTCAACGTTCACCAACGCTTCTTTACGCTTCTGTACGTATTCTGGCGTTTTTCGGCGCATTCTGACTTTCATTTACGCATCTCCGCGTTTTCCCGCGCATTACCGCGCATTTGTACATTTCAAAATGCGTAGAAGAACGTAGACGTGCGTACACGGGAAAACGCCGTTTTTTTACGCCAGTGTGACTGGGGCGTGAGTTCTACCTGTACCGGTCCCTCGAGGTGTGTTCTGTGGTCAAATCCCCCACTCTGAACGACTGTGCCTGGAATGCCGGGAAGTGCCGAGAGGTGACTGGGTCTGAGTCGGCGGGGGTAGTCTCTTTCACGACCGCTTGGGGCACAAGGGTCTGTGGGAGTCTACCAGTACTCGCCGCTGATTGGTGGAGATGCGAATTTTTCTCGCTGGCATGCTATAAATAGATCGGATTCAAACCCAGGGAACACCAAACAAATACTCACGTGCGAGCTGTGAGATGATTTAAGTTCTCTAATTCACAAAACCAAATTCACAGTCTGTGATCTTCTGATAGATTTATATATATACTATTTATCAGGAAATATAAAACTTTTTGGGAAAGTATTTTTCCTGTCTGAAACTGCTTAGTTGATTTTCGGTCCTCCTTCTGCCTGTATATAAACATGTGACGTCATTACTGCCGCCATACTGGTTCCGGGTATGGAATTCCCTACCTCAGCCCCTAGACTCCCACAGGCCCTCCTTGAGCCGTGTACACGCCGTCTGGTGAATGGTGGCCGCACTACAGGCTATCGGCGGGGGGTGAATGACCGCCGGGGGGGGGGGGGGGGGGGGCTGAGAGGGGGTCGGGTGGGGTGGTGAGAGGGGGTCGCGAGTGTTTGCTGGGTGAAGTAGGATCCAAACAATTGCCTCTCGTGTACGATTACCCAAGATGAGTGCGACAAGTGTACGGGAAGTGTTTGAATGGTGTGTGAGAAGTGTGGTCTGTATTCAGGTATACTTAGTAGAAACTGAACGAGAGTTAGACTTGTCAGTGTTTATGCCACGACGGGCAGGTCACGAATTACTACGCAAGGCGTTAGCCGCGCGTAGTGAGTAGTAGACCTGACCAGAGTGGTATAAACACTGACAAGTCCAACTCGAGTTTGGTTTAGTATTTATCCTACCCCGTCTCCAAGACTGAAGAATATTAGGAAATATGCAAACCCTCACCGAAATCCAGTTAAGAATGCGTAGGACCTACATTGTTTGCAAGTGCTGCAAGTGCTAGGTGAGGTTTGTTCTGTCTGAGCGGTGTAATTAGTAGATTACAACAGCAGCTTGGAAATCAACAACACACACATTACGTTTGGATGTAGATATCATAAATCACGTTTGGGGTGGGGCTGGTTTCATAAAACACTGTAGGCTACTTAGTAATATTCTGTACCATGTTAGCAAACATTTGAATGGGTGCTTTCAGTGCAACCGGAACCTTTTTCATAGAAGCTGACATCCTGATCTCTGATTGGTCAATTCTTTTTATTACCCTCGTGGCATAAAACACACTTTATGTCATGGCACGCCGCATAAAATTTGCCTATGTTAAGTATATGGCCGTTTTTTATTAGGGGTAGGATAATATGCTGTACTACCTTGGTGTACTGGCAACAGTTTATTTCTCAGGGTCCCTCCCACCTACTACGATTAAGTCTACGATTAACCCTTTGGCCGTGTCGGCGACAAGCTGAAAAAGTCGTGGAGGTGTCGCCGACAAACTCCTCAATTAGTCAGGTTTTGTCGCCGACGAACTCGCTCCGCGCCGACGGGCTACTACGCGGTACAACAAAAAAACGTTAATCGTAGAGGGTCTACGAAATTAAAACATGTTTGAATTTCGTAGCCCGTCGTAGCCCGTCGTAGCCCATCGGAACGTTAATCGCAAAGCACGGCGGGTTGTCGCCGCAATAATGCCTCCCACCTACTACGACGGGCTACGATTAAGTCTGCGATAGCACCGCGTGTCGCCGACGGTGCTATTGGGAACTTAATCGTAGACCGTCGTAGCCAGTCGTAGTAGGTGGGAGGGACCCCCCAGAAAATTGAAATATTAAGATACAAATCAAGAGAAACGAATACTGAATATACATACATGTGAAATGAATAATTTAAGAATAAGAAAATCTTTCCAATAAACGCAATGAATAAATTATTTGAATATTTATAGGGTAATACTTAAAATAAGATTGAATATAAAGAAAAAATAGCCATCTTGATGCAGTTCCTAACTGACCCTAACCCAACCCTAACCCAAACTCAATCGATTCAATATACATGGAACTGGATCTTTTATGCAGGGATGCCAGTTGGGGTCAGAAAACTGAAAAAATACATTGAAATATTTTTCTTTGCCATACAGGATTTAAGCATTAAATACACATTACAGTGGGGAATCAAGGGAATGCTCAAACTTTTACATAGGTCAGTGGGGAGATTCAGTTGAGGATCCTAGGGATGTAATATTACACTTTTTTCTGAGAAGGAAATCATGAATTTCAATGGCTACTTTTAAAACTGTCATCCCTGAATGTATACGTAATAGACATTGGATCATTCGTAGTGTTTGAGAGTGTTTTACCAGTACTAAAGTACGGGGCGAGGTCTTCAGTAACTGTTGTATGTTTACAGATGCTTAAAACACATATATAAATCTTCCTCTGATATGACCCTGACAGACCTGCATGCTACTGCTCACTTCACTGCACACACAAATAACAGGCAAAGTCGACTCGGATTTCCCAATTTCACACTTAGCTTCTGTCAGTAAGAGTGCCAAATAAACAAGGCGTAAGGAGAGGGAATCAAATAAGCGGAGAATACACCTGTCAGGGAGGGTGTGAGGGAGGGAGGGAGGGAGGGAGGGTGTGAGGGAGGGAGGGAGGGAGGGAGGGTGTGAGGGAGGGAGGGTGTGAGGGAGGGAGGGAGGGAGGGAGGGTGTGAGGGGGGGAGGGTGTGAGGGAGGGAGGGTGTGAGGGAGGGAGGGAGGGTGTGAGGGAGGGAGGGAGGGTGTGAGGGAGGGAGGGAGTGAGTGAGGGAGGGTGTGAGGGAGGGAGGGAGGGTGTGAGGGAGGGAGGGAGGGTGTGAGGGAGGGAGGGAGTGAGTGAGGGAGGGTGTGAGGGAGGGAGGGAGAGTGTGAGGGAGGGTGTGAGGGAGGGAGGGAGGGAGGGTGTGAGGGAGGGAGGCAGGGACGGACGGAAGGAGGGAGGGTGTGAGAGAGGGAGGGAGAGTGTGAGGGAGGGAGGCAGGGAGGGTGTGAGAGAGGGAGGGATAGTGTGAGGGAGGGAGGGAGGGAGGGAGGGCGTGAGGGAGGTTGTGAGGGAGGGAGGGAGGGAGGGTGTGAGGGAGGGAGGGAGGGTGTGAGGGAGGGACGGACGGACGGAAGGAGGGAGGGAGGGTGTGAGAGAGGGAGGGAGGGTGTGAGGGAGGGAGGGTGTGAGGGAGGGAGGGAGGGTGTGAGGGAGGGAGGGAGGGTGTGAGGGAGGGAGGGTGTGAGGGAGGGAGGGTGTGAGGGAGGGAGGGAGGGTGTGAGGGAAGGAGGGAGGATGTGAGGGAGGGTGTGAGGGAGGGAGGGAGGGTGTGAGGGAGGGAGGGAGGGTGTGAGGGAGAGAGGGAGGGTGTGAGGGAGGGAGGGAGGGAGGGTGTGAGGGAGGGAGGGAGGGTGTGAGGGAGGGAGGGTGTGAGGGAAGGAGGGAGAGAGGGAGGGAGGGTGTGAGGGAGGGAGAGAGGGAGGGAGGGTGTGAGGGAGAGGTAAGTAACACCTGTCTCAGGTAAGTTTATTTAAAGTGCTGATTTCGTTTTATCGAAAAGTTTCTGGTCTCATTGGAATATATATATATATATATATATATATATATATATATATATATATATATAAATATTTTGATTTCACGATTTGAAGCTTAAGATGCTTCAAGGCATTCCCACAGAGGGGACTTAAGATGCCTCAAGGCATTCAGAGAGAGAGAACGAAAGATGTCTCAAGGCATTCTCATAGAAAGGATGAAAGATGTGTCAAGACAATCTTACAGAGGGGACTAAAGATGCCTCAAGGCATTCCCACAGAGGGGACTAAAGATGCCTCGAGGCATTCCCACAGAGGGGACTAAAGATGCCTCGAGGCATTCCCACAGAGGGGACTAAAGATGCCTCGAGGCATTCCCACAGAGGGGACTAAAGATGCCTCGAGGCATTCCCACACAGGGGACTAAAGATGCCTCGAGGCATTCCCACAGAGGGGACTAAAGATGCCTCGAGGCATTCCCACAGAGGGGACTTAAGATGCCTCGAGGCATTCCCACACAGGGGACTAAAGATGCCTCGAGGCATTCCCACACAGGGGACAAAAGATGCCTCGAGGCATTCCCACACAGGGGACTAAAGATGCCTCGAGGCATTCCCACAGAGGGGACTAAAGATGCCTGTTGAAGATCTTCAACAGGAATTGGGAAGTTTGAAAATAGGAGAGATGGGTAAAACTGAATAAAGAATTCTAGTATATAAATACCATCGTAAAACTGGATGAGTTTTAATCTTGGCCACAGTATGCGATGACTGAAATTTGGCATAGTGACTTCATGAGGCGAAGCCGAGTGAAATCTGTAGCCAAAGTAGAGGTCGTCTTAGAGACTTGTGGATTTAACGAGACCTCGGAATGCTATGAAAAATTATCCTACCTTGTACATGTTGTATGAAGGTAATCGCGGATACGATTGCGGTGTATAAATATCATTCTCTCTTGACCATTACTCCAGCCCTCTTTTATTGTTCGTCCATAGAATATCTTTACGATGTTTCAACATAGACGGAGTTTTATATGCCACTAGTGGCATACAGCATTGTTATCACGTAATATTCCAAAATAGGGGAGATAGGGTAGGATAAAATCAAAACCTGATTCGTTTTAATCTTGGCCACCGCATTCCACTCCTGAAGTTTTGGCTCCGGACTTCACTAGGCTTCGCCTCATGAAGTCACTTTGCCAAACTCCAGTCGTGGAATACGGTGGCCAAGATTAAAACTCATCTAGTTTTATGATAATATTTATTTGCTGTTAGAATACATTGAAAAAATACATTGACATATTTTTCTTTGCAATACAGCAATGCATCAAATATACATTACAGTGGGGAATCAAGGGAATGCTCAAACTTGTACATGGGTTATTGGGGAGATTCAGTTGGGAATGATAGGGATCAATATTTCACATGGACATTTTTCTATTCTTCTGAAAAAGAAATCATGAATTTCAATGGATACATTGAAAACTGTCATCCCTGAATGTATGTATGGACATTCATAGTGTTTATCATTGGTAGTGTTTGAGAGTGTTTTACGAGTACTAAAGTACGGGGCGAGGTCTTCAGTAACTGTTGTATGAATACAGTTGCTTTCAAACACATGTATAAATCTTCCTCTGATATGACCCTGACAGAGATCCAGTGACCCTCCCTCACTCTTACATCTGCATGGTACTGTTCACTTCACTGCACACACAAATAAGAGGCAAAGTCAGCTCTGATTTCCCAATTTCACACTTAGCTTCTGTGAGTAAGAGTGCCAAATAAACAAGGCGTAAGGAGAGGGAATCAAATAAGCGGAGAATACACCTGTCAGGGAGGGTGTGAGGGAGGGAGGGAGGGAGGGAGGGAGGGAGGGAGGGTGTGAGGGAGGGAGGGAGGGAGGGAGGGTGTGAGGGGGGGAGGGTGTGAGGGGGGGAGGGTGTGAGGGGGGGAGGGTGTGAGGGGGGGAGGGTGTGAGGGAGGGTGTGAGGGAGGGAGGGAGGGAGGGAGGGAGGGAGGGTGTGAGGGAAGGTATGAGGGAAGGAGGGAGGGAGGGAGGGAGGGTGTGCGGGAGGGTGTGAGGGGGGTGTGAGGGAGGGAGGGAGGGAGGGAGGGAGGGAGGGAGGGAGGGTGTGAGGGAGGGTGTGAGGGAGGGTGTGAGGGAGGGAGGGAGGGAGAGTGTGAGGGAGGGAGAGAGGGTGTGAGGGGGGGGAGGGTGTGAGGGGGGGAGGGTGTGAGGGAGGGTGTGAGGGAGGGTGTGAGGGAGGGAGGGAGGGAGGGAGGGTGTGCGGGAGGGTGTGAGGGGGGTGTGAGGGAGGGAGGGAGGGAGGGAGGGAGGGTGTGAGGGAGGGTGTGAGGGAGGGAGGGAGAGTGTGAGGGAGGGAGGGAGGGTGTGAGGGTGTGAGGGAGAGAGGGAGAGAGGGAGAGAGAGAGAGAGAGAGAGAGAGAGAGAGAGAGAGAGAGAGAGAGAGAGAGAGAGAGAGAGAGAGGGAGGGAGGGTGTGAGGGAGGGGTAAGTAACACCTGTCTCAGGTAAGTTTACTTAAAGGGCTGATTTCGTTTTATCGAAAAGTTTCTGGTCTCATTGGAATATATATATATATATATATATATATATATATATATATATATATATATATGGTGTACGAGGCACAACGCGACTAACGAGCCAAAAAAAATTCGGAATGACGCCGAACCAACACGCTGTCAGACATCTGAGGCTTGGAAACCCATCCGACGGCGAAGATTTTACACATATATATATATATATATATATAAATAAATATTTTGATTTCAGGATTTGAAGCTTAAGATGCCTCAAGGCATTCCCACAGAGGGGACTTAAGATGCCTCAAGGCATTCAAAGAGAGAAGACGAAAGATGTCTCAAGGCATTCTCATAGAAAGGATGAAAGATGTGTCAAGGCATTCCCACAGAGGGGACTAAAGATGCCTCGAGGCATTCCCACAGAGGGGACTAAAGATGCCTGTTGGAGATCTTCAACAGGAATTGTGAAATTTGAAAATAGGAGAGATGGGTAAAACTGAATAAAGAATTCTAGTATATAAATACCATCGTAAAACTGGATGAGTTTTAATCTTGGCCACAGTATGCGATGACTGAAATTTGGCATAGTGACTTCATGAGGCGAAGCCGAGTGAAGTCCGGAGCCAAAACTCCAGGAGTGGCATGCAGTGGCCAAGATTAAAACGAATAAGGTTTTGATTTTATCCTACCCTGTCTCCTCGATTTTGGAATATTACGTGATAAGTGGCATATAAAACTCCATATGCCAGTCAGCGTGGCCTACGGAAACTCAATGTTAAGCCTATGGGATTTTTTATTTTTTATATTAGGGGTCGGATAAAAGACGGTATCGACTTATTCCGCTTATTCCTCTACTACATCACTTCAATTAACGCCGATTCTTATCTATATTGTTAGCTAGCCTTGGGTAGAGGTCGTCTTACGAGACTTGTGGATTTAACGAGACCTCGGAATGCTATGGAAAATTATCCTACCTTGTACATGTTGTATGAAGGTAATCGCGGATACAATTGCGGTGTATAAATATCATTCTCTCTTGACCATTACTCCAGCCCTCTTTTATTGTTCGTCCATAGAATATCTTTACGATGTTTCAACATAGACGCGTGAGATAGTATTATTAGGAAACGTCCTTACTGTGGACGAAACAATTCCTGTTCGAGGTCAGTCATTGATTTCATACTGCCTGACGCCATAGGCGGAAGGCAGTATGAAATCGACGACTGACCGAGAAGAGGAACCGTTTCGTCCACAGTCAGGACGTTTGCTTATTATTATATGCCTTAAATCAATGAATAAACGACTCATTAAGTCACTCTCACAGCGGGCACGAACATTACTATTACTGCACCCCTAGCAGCGGGCAGTATTTCATAGACATTCGCACACAGGTATATAGTAATAAAACTTGACGACCGAATCCTTAAACCAGGACAACAAGTCCAGCCTGGTAAAAAGTTTTGTTCGGCGTGTTTTTGTCTGCGGAGGCCACGGCAGGTGACCAATCAGCAAACACAGGACTTGGCGGTGTTTATCAACTCTTTTTATAAAGTCCTCGATGTTTGTTTGTTGGTTGGTTTGATTTAACGTCCAGTTAACCATTGCAGGTTCTCACCAGACTTTCTCAAGGTTCTTTTACACCAAAAGGGTGGTGATTTTTTATATTTTTACTTATTGCTAAACTTAACGACCTACAGTACCAATGAAGCGCTCTTCCGTACAAATGGCCTTTGATATAGCAGTAAATCTACCACTGCTGGGGGTGAAGGAGAAAAGTGGCTGCAGTGGGACCCGAATCAACAAAGTCTGACAACCTCAGTATTACAAGTCCTCGATGAAAACATGCGGGTCCACAGTAAACCACTACCCATTGTTTCTATTAAAACTGTCAGAACCCAAAACCACTGATCACGGATTTCAAATCCATTGATTATTGTCCTCAATATCATTGATTACGGTAAAATTTACTCCTAAACAGATTCGTAGTCGTTTGTGCAAAGAGAGCAAAAGATAATCTATACAGAAAGATAGTAGATCGCCATCAAGTTTGGAGTATGCAGTAATATGAACGAGGCGATAGCCGAGTGAATATTCTGAAGTGCTACAAACGAGATGGTGAACAGGGACTCAGACAAAGAACGAGTACGTTTATGATTTTATCTTAGCCTGGAAATATTTGTCTGTATATCACTCATTGAGTATGAGTTACCGTACTCGTAAGCCTCAGGACGTTTATACCAGGCTAAGATAATTAATTTATTTGTGAAGGTGAATAATGAATACAACAAACGATGATTTTATGGACAGGCGGCTCTGTAAACCATGCTAGAGAGGTTGACTCGATGTAATACGCGAGCGGTAGATAGTTTATTTCTACACGTCACAATGTCGTGGTTTACAGCCACCTGTCCACAGAACCATTGATCATTGTCCGTAACTAGGGCCTGGAATGGGAGCACATCATATTCATAACCTTCTGACAACACGGGGCAGCATTTATGGATTTTAATATTTGTTTCACAATCTATGGAATCGACCTTCGCCTCAGGCCCAATCTACGAGTCTAGGCCATCTGAGGTTCGGATAAACAGGTAAATTGTTCACTCATTTGAAAAGTTTAGAGATTTTGTAAATCTACATTTTGGACAATTAATACATGTAGCATAAGTATTCATGATAGAACTATATAACTACACAATGAATAAAGATTAAAAAAAAAGAGCTAATGATTTTGCCAAGTTCCTATTTTGCCATAAATACTAAAGGGCCATATATTTTTATTGACGCAATATATATGATATATTGTTTCGAGGTTGGGTCTGGCTTTATTTTATAGCTTCTCCTAAAACTTAACACTTTCCTTGCTGCAGGGATGTCAGAGTTCAGGGAAATTCCTGAAATCAGGGATCTTTATAAAACAAAGAAATGATATCTTCAGTATTTAAAAGCCTCAGCATACCTGTATACCATATCATTCCTAGAACCCCCTATACTTAACTGCCTTGTAAATGTGTGCATTGTAATTCCATGATTTTCAGGGTTTTCCATGACAAGCTGGCAATAGACAAAGTATGGATGAAAATCCCTGAAATCCCTGAAAACATTAAGTAGTTACCATGCGAGTGGAGACAGAGGTGGTGACCAATCTAAGTCAGAACAGAGTGGAGACAGAGGTGTTGACCAATCTAAGTGAGAACAGAGTGGAGACAGAGGTGTTGTCCAATCTATATCAGAACAGAGTGGAGACAGAGGTGTTGGCCAATTTAAGTCAGAACAGAGTGGAGACAGAGGTGGTGGCTAATCTAAGTCAGAACAGAGTGGAGACAGAGGTGGTGACCAATCTAAGTCAGAACAGAGTGGAGACAGAGGTGGTGACCAATCTAAGTCAGAACAGAGTGGAGACAGAGGTGGCGACCAATCTAAGTCAGCACAGAGTGGAGACAGAGGTGGTGGTCAATCTAAGACAGAGCAGAGTGGAGACAGAGGTGGTGACCAATCTAAGTCAGAACAGAGTGGAGACAGAGGTGGTGACCAATCTAAGTCAGAACAGGGTGGAGACAGAGGTGGCGACCAATCTAAGTCAGAACAGAGTGGAGACAGAGGTGGCGACCAATCTAAGTCAGAACAGAATGGAGACAGAGGTGGCGGCCGATCTAAGTCAGAACAGAGTGGAGACAGAGGTGGCGGCCGATCTAAGTCAGAACAGAGTGGAGACAGAGGTGGCGGCCGATCTAAGTCAACTCCTGAGTATTTTCTCAGTTTATGAACAACAGGGATGTGGTGGTCTCCGTCCATGTAAATAAGGATCAGTTACAGGTCTGACTTCATACAACCTGCTGCTCTCTATAAATGTGGGAAAGTTTTATAATTCTCCACTCTATGTGGAACGCCAATCGTCACTGCGTCCGATGCTTACTGGAAAACTCCTCCTGAAAAGATGTTGCCCTGTAATTTATAGGAAAACTCAAGCAGTTAACTAGTCACTTAGACCTTGAATATATATATTTACTTGAGTATGAAATGTCAAAATCCTTTTAAGCTATGCAGCTAGATCAGAGAAATACAGTGAATAGAGAATTTTTGTATACAATGCCGGGAGAAATACAAAAGGGGCGAATTCGTTTCGGGGTGAGAAAATACCAGGGCAACTTTGTTTAAGAGCAGGTTCTCCAGTATTGAAATTCCATTACCATACTGTACTGTTACAGTTTATAGGATTTACTGAGGCTGCTTATTTCTAGAAATCCCTTTTCTCTCTGTACTGTTACAGTATATAGACTTTACCGAGGCTGCTTATTTCTAGAAATACCTTTTCTATCTGTACTGTCACAGTATATAGACTTTACCGAGGCTGCTTATTTCTAGAAATCCCTTTTCTCTCTGTACTGTTACACTATATAGACTTTACCGAGTCTGCTTATTTCTAGAAATCCCTTTTCTCTCTGTACTGTTACAGTATATAGACTTTATTGAGGCTGCTTATTTCTAGAAATCCCTTTTCTCTATTTATCCTACCCGTAATATAAAATCCCATAGGCTTAACATTGAGTTTCCATATGCCACACTGACTGGCATACTGAGTTTTATATGCCACTAGTGGCATACAGAATTGTTATCACATAATATTCCACAATTGAGGAGAAGGGGTAGGATAAAATCAAAACCTGATTCGTTTTTCGTGGCCACCGCATTCCACTCCTGGAGTTTTGGCTCCAGACTTCACTCGGTTTCGCCTCATGAAATCACTATGCCAAACTCCAGTCATGGCATATGGTGGCCAAGATTAAAACTCATCCAGTTTTACGATAGTACTGTTACGGTATATAGGTTGAGGCTCTTCCTCCCCGCGTCCCTCACCTGGCCAGGTGTAAACATAGCGGGCTGTCTGTCATGGCGGCACCCGGCTATCACAAACACCTCACCACGTAACACCTGGAGTGGTTGTTCGTCATGACCAATGAGGCCGCCACGCATGCGCAAAACATGTCTCGCACATGGCGAGAGTCTCAGCAACTGAGTTATGAATTGTGTTTCCCAGAATGCAGTGTTACAATGAGTTATAAACTGCTTTTCCCAGAATGCAGTGTGATGGTGAGATATAAACTACATTTCCCACAATGCAGTGTGTTAAATTGAGTTATAAAAAACTACATTTCCCAGAATGCAGTGTGATGGTGAGATATAAACTACACTTCCCAGAATGCAGTGTGATATGTTGAGTTATAAACTACATTTCCCAGAATGCAGTGGCAGAGAGATATTGACGTAGTAATACTCAAGCATTAGCGAGGGTATTATGAAGTCAGCCTCGACTGGTTTACAGAGCCACCTGTCCACAATACCATTGTTTGTTGTATCTATTATTCACCGTCTTTAATAGATTAAACCCAGTACATGTAATTTACATATCATAGAGTATATTATGGGGAAAATGGGAAAGGTACACCAGTCTCAAGTACATGAGTCTCTCCGTGTGAATCCCGCTTTAGATAATGTATGGAGACTACTCTGACATTGATGGATGGCTCAGCTGACTGATGCATGATGGGTAAACGCGTGCCCGAACCCTCGTTCATCAACCTCCTTACAACCCGCATACCTGACGACTATTTCTAGACGCTAGCGTAGAGGTAGCTCCAGGGTATGGAGACAAACCATCCAAGGTCATGCAAGGTCATGGACAATCATTCTGAGATCTAATATACGTTATCGTGTTTGTGTTATCATTATATAGCTGTGGCAGTATATCCTACACATACGACCCGCTCCTACCCATGTCGTATTTATATCCGGACGACACCTAGGTGACGTACGGGGTATGTATGTGGCGTACGGGGCATAAAACGAACCTGTGCCTTCGGCATCGGTTAGTTTTATCGTCAATTTTACCGCGCATCTATCACGTATAGACACATTAACCCTGTTTCCGTATAATATTTGATTATTACTACAATTATTTCAATTTAATTTATTAACTCTCTTTGTCAGATTTCAAGAGAGTGACTAGCATCTACATACTGGGTCATTTTACGTTGCCCTTGAGATATCGTTTGCGCAGTTGTGATATTTACTTTTATTGCTATAGAAGAAAAATTCCATCATCAGATGTTTTACATATATACTTATCATGAGTATCGGCTGTTTGGTTTTTTTCCTAAACGTTTTTTTACCACTTTTTGTACTCTGGTATTAGTTGTGCTAGCTTGGTGACAGCAATTCTATTCGCCTATGGCAACACTATAAGGTATTTCTCCTGACCAAAATTCCCCTTCACTTCCTCATACAGGGTGCATGAACTATGCTCATGTCAGTGTGCCACTGTTGGACAAACTATTAAACACGAGAAAGCAGGTATCTAGAAGAGACTTTCTTGTAAAGAAAACCGTCATCGGTACAATGGAAGAGCATGGTCTTTGTACTTTGTACACCAATTTAAAACACACACACAACTTTGAAGATATCACTACACCTGAAAATGTCTTTTGTGGCGAGAAAATACAGGAAGGGAAATTAATTTCAATCACATCTATTTGGAATGATTAAAGATCATTACGAAGTCATTACGAGAAATTATAGCATATTTAATGCAATTCTAATTAATTACTGGAAAAAAGAAACAACTGCCGCTAGTGAAGGAGAATTCGTAAAGAAACAGACGGGAAGGAAAGACTCTTTTCTCGATCTGACAAGATTAAGTAGGTCACGGGAACGCGAAAAGCAAAAAGGGACTATTTTCCCCGTATACCATGGTTTTGTGGCCGTATACCACAGTTGTGAATCCGTATACCACAGTTATGGTATCTGACAGGTTTTATATAATGGGTCGTGGTTTACTGAGTCGTAACTTCCGGGGGAGGGGGGATTCCTCAGTCTGACGTCACTTCCAGGGGAGGGGGATTCCCCGGTCTGGCGCCAAACTGGAGGCAGACCGTGGATCATTGCACTGTCAGGGGAAATATACAGGCCGTTCTATAAATAGATACTGAATAATGTGTGTCATATCTTCTTTTCGTATTCTATAGACCCGACACATACCAGTAATCCTGATATTTCTCATAAATATCTCAGGTATTTCCACATGTTACAAGGTCAACTCGTGACATCCATATCTCAGTGGAAATGCCCAGTTTTATGGCGAATAAAATCTGTTACAAGAACGAAAAAGAGAGAAAAAAAGCAATTGAGGAATTTTTGCGGATATGATAAATGTGAAATATTTGGTGTCCTCAAGGTTTCTATCACTGGGACAAAAAAATAAGACTCCTACATATAAGATTATCATATAAGATAAGAAGGTGAGTAGTAAAAGTAAGATATATGGCTGATAACCTGAACACAGTTACTTACAAGTATTGGTATTTTACGATTCAGTGAATTGTCTATGGTGAGGTTGACAGTGTTTACCACTTAAACGGATTCCGTCGATGAACTCACCCAGAAAACAAGACACCCTCCAGCCACAACTCAATTTAACCTGAGAATGAGTCATTGGCATCGTAAACTTTGCGATTTTTATCCCTTGAGATATGCTTGAGATTATACACCAATACAAAAGATTGGCAAATTCACAAGTAAACATAGATATATTGTTTTAACTGTGCTACTACATAATACCATACTATCATCTCATTTATCTTCATCATATATATTCATCTAGATGTACCTACGAGACTACAAGTGTTACGAATGTACGACAGGAAGACCTAGCAAATACGCTAGATGTTGGCAATAAAATAATCTCTCTGAGTGCGTTGGCGCAGCAACACCTTTATTATCCACCTAATACAAAGTGTCCATAGAAAACACATAGGGAGTGTGTATCTACATACCCGGAGCATATAGATATATCCACCTAATACAAAGTGTCGCTAGAAAACACATAGGGAGTTTGTATGGACATACCCGGAGCATACAGATATATCCACCTAATACAAAGTGTCCATAGAAAACACATAGGGAGTGTGTATGGACATACCCGGAGCATACAGATATATCCACCTAATACAAAGGGTCCATAGAAAACACATAGGGAGTTTGTATGGACATACCCGGCGCATACGGATATGTTGTATGCTCCGGGTGGCGCATACGGAATAATAGTTCGTACGGAAACATTGTGCAAAACTAAAACGAACTAATATCGGTATGCCACTTGTCAGGAAAAGGTGGTTAATAAATACAATATAGACTGGCTTCAGATAAAAGCGGTTGTATGCTCCTCGGAATTGATGCTGCGCAACATCCTCGCATACGCTCGGATATTACTACGCGTCAACTCCTCGGAGCATACGGCCGCTTGTATCTGAAACCAGTGAATATTGTGTATGTATTCTCACTGCTACTCTCACACCATTCTTGTAGGGTTTATCTATCAGTCTGTGTATAGATCTACCTTAAACTCAGGTTCTATGTTGGTGCCAAGTCTTGTACCCAGATCCAGAAAACTCGCTCTCAAAACGTGAACGGCCCTGACCATGATTGATGAACACGAGTTATTATCGGACGTCAGAAAGTACTTCGACCTCTCAATTCACCAATTTCACGTGATCGCCATTTTATCAGTCACCACTGCAGGAACAGCACCAATTGCCTTCTTTCCATATTTTTTGCTCCTGATAAATTTGTCGGCGACCATCGAGCGTATTGGGTGATGGGGATGAATTGTGTCATTTTAGAAAATCGGTGAGCAAGTGGATAAGGACGTTCTACATGTAACTTTATCTTTCCTTCTCTCTATCCCTCCCTATAAACACACACACACCTCTCTCCAACATTTATATCTCTAGTCCTATTTTGGTCTCAACACTGTGTAACTGGCAATATCCAGTAAGTGGCCAGTATTTTGTTTTGGGTTTGTGGGTTTGATTTAGCGTCCAGTTAACCATTGCAGGTTCTCACCAGACTTTCTCAAGGTTCTTTTACACAACAAGGGTGGCGATCGAATCTATGGAATGAATTTAGGAAGAAACCTCACCCCTACACATTTACCGAGGTGAGAGTTCTTTTACTTCCCACACCACATAGACATGGTATGAGAAGGATTGGCCTTTGATATAGCAGTAAATCTACCACTGCTGGGGGTGAAGGAGAAAAGTGGCTGCAGTGGGACCCGAATCAACAAAGTCCTACAACCTTGGGATCACAAGTCCAGTGCTCTTTACCACAGAGATACCTCCCCATCCCGGTCGCTTTTGTTATGCTTGCATGCAAGCATATCCGGTCTGCACCATGAGGAGGCGAGGTGACCAAGAGGGTGAACAGATTGATAATTGCTATCCACCCCAGCAGACCAAGTGGCCAGTAAAGCCCAATACACATTTACCGATTTCAGAACATTTATGTACATTTGTCGGTGACAAACGGATGGTACATTGTCTCAGGCGAGGCATCCAAAACGGAGTCAGCCATAGTCGGTAGATGTAGCAAAGCTAGGCAAGGGTCAGCCAACGCTTAGTGAACCACCTCCTTCAGATGTTATTTTGTCGAGGACAAGTTGTGGTTTCTACATAGTTGGCCAAAAGTTTATTAACATGTTGATAAATCTAGTCACCGACGACGGAACATTGGTAAATGGCGCTTGATTGAGTGGCCGAGGTATTACGTAATTTGCCTGGGGCAAGTTCACCGACTCCTATACGATTTGGGAACTAATCGTTCCATCCTGAATCAGTAGATGTATATTGGGCTTAAGTGTGAGACATTGTGCACAGCGTGACTAAATCTAATGCGGGCCCCCTCAGGGTCCTTCTCTTTGTCTTGTAAGCTAAGTCACATGACCACTCTATTGGTTGTATACCTGCCCTCAACCGTGGGAAAAAGTGTCAACCAATCGTTTTGTCTTTCCCTGAGGGCTTTGGGCCACTATGCGCCGGGTGATATTGAAGTTCATTTGCTAAGATAGTCTTAGCCGTCCATAAGGTAGTCCATAAATGTTGAATAAAGTTGAACCAAATCGTCCCTGGGTCTCTGGTATATCGAAAAGGGTCTTCATGTATAATCCTAGATTATTAAACGGGCCGGGGGTAAATTCTACTGATCACCCCTACACATTTACCGAGGTGAGAGTTCTTTTACTTCCCACACCACATAGACATGGTATGAGAAGGACTGGCCTTTGATATAGCAGTGAATCTACCACTGCTGGGGGTGAAGGAGAAAAGTGGCTGTACACCACACCACATAGACATTGTATGACAAGGACTGGTCTTTGATATAGCAGTAAGTCTACCACTGCTCGGGATGAAGGAGCAAAGTGGCTGTACACCACACCACATAGTCATGGTATGAGAAGGACTGGCCTTTGATATAGCAGTAAATCTACCACTGCTGGGGGTGAAGAAGAAAGGCGGCTGTACACCACACCACATAGTCATGGTATGAGAAGGACTGGCCTTTGATATAGCAGTGAATCTACCACTGCTGGGGGTGAAGGAGAAAAGTGGCTGTACACCACACCACATAGACATTGTATGACAAGGACTGGTCTTTGATATAGCAGTAAGTCTACCACTGCTCGGGATGAAGGAGCAAAGTGGCTGTACACCACACCACATAGTCATGGTATGAGAAGGACTGGCCTTTGATATAGCAGTAAATCTACCACTGCTGGGGGTGAAGAAGAAAGGCGGCTGTACACCACACCACATAGTCATGGTATGAGAAGGACTGGTCTTTGATATAGCAGTAAATCTACCACTGCTGTGGGTGAAGGAGACAGGTGGCTGTACACCACACCACATAGACATGGTATGAGAAGAACTGGTCTTTGATATAGCAGTAAATCTACCACTACTGGGGATGAAGGAGAAAGGCGGCTGTACACCACACCACATAGACATGGTATGAGAAGGCCTGGTCTTTGATATAGCAGTGAATCTACGACTGCTGGTGATGAAGGAGAAAAGTGGCTGTACACCACACCACATAGACATGGTATGAGAGGGACTGGTCTTTGATATAGCAGTGAATCTACCACTGCTGGGGGTGAAGGAGAAAGGTGGCTGTACACCACACCACATAGACATGGTATGAGAAGGACCGGTCTTTGATATAGCAGTGAATCTACCACTGCTGGGGGTGAAGGAGACAGGTGGCTGTGCACCACACAACATAGACATGGTATGAGAAGGACTGGTCTTTGATATAGCAGTAAATCTACCACTGCTGGGGGTGAAGAAGAAAGGCGGCTGTACACCACACTATAGCAGTAAATCTACAACTACTGTGGATGAAGGAGGAGAGTGGCTGCAGTGGGACTCGAACCCACAACCTTGGGATTACAAGTCCAGTGCCTTAACCACTGAGCTAAGTCCCCAACAGCCCTGTGTCTGTGTGTGTGAGAATTCCTGACTTGTACACCTCCTCATTTAAGGCTGGCTTCAGGCTAATGACCACAGATCTAGTGTTATTTTACGACAAGTCATGAAGACCTCAGAGAGACTGCCTCAAGCGATGTGAATGGTCCACAACTCAGACTTAGCAAAGGACGGCCTTGATCGCTGAACCAGAACTGGGTCCTAATCTCATTACTGCAAGGGGGCGTCCATAAAATATGTACGCAGAGTTTCTGAAATGTTGGACAACCCACCCCGCTTCCAATATTGTATGCAATGAAACAAAGAAAATGCATACGCAAAATTTGACCTCCCACCCTAACTGAGTACGTATTTTATGGATAGCCCAAAGCAGATTACATTGTGAAATATATATGGGTGAACGAGGCTTATCTGTGTGTGCGTCTGTAACCACCGCAATTTTTTCCAACCACGGAATCCTCAGTCGAATCCATTGGAACGAAAAAGTTTACAAAAAGTACATTGTGAAATATATATTATTTTTACACCCACATAGATTTCATTTTCAAATTCCCTTGGTTTACCCTGTTCCCCTGTTTCTGGACATCTTGTCTATTTAACCACCCCTCCCATAAAATCTCACACTCTCTAAGTGGTATTCTGTACAAGGTTCTCACTACGCACCCCTCTCATAAGATCTCACACTCTCTAAGTGGTATTCTGTACAAGGCTCTCACTACGCTCTAGGGAGAAGAATTCTTAACGAACTAGGCTTAGAGCCTTAAGAATCCACTGGCACACACTATTCCCGTTAGGTAGCATCATTGAGATTATAGGAATATTTGGTTGCATTGATGTACGTCTTTAGCACGGGAGGCAGGCCAGCGGATTCTCAAGGCTTGGTCAATTCGGCGATCAGATGATCCTCTGCCTTCGGCATCGGTTCATCTGATCGCCGATTTTACCGCGTATATTATCCGTACGGAGACAGTAAGCCTGTTTCTCTATATAACAGATAAATCCCAAAGCTATACTGGTACTGGTGTGAAATATAACCGCTCGTATCTCCCTGCGGGCACGTACAGGTGTTGATATCCTCATACATACGTCACTTCCGGAATCTACCCCGCAGCGTCTCCTCCTAACCGGAAGTGGGATGTAAACACCTCTAAAGCTGGTTCCTGGTCGGTACACTCTATATCTCTAATAAAACCCGATTGTCTCCTGGAATTATTTAAAAAAAAGAAAAAAGTTTCCATATTTTTTCTGGATGTGTGGTCATTTGTGACTCAATCGCCCTGAAGCGTTTTTTTTGTTTGTTTATTTAACGTTCAAGAGGACCATCAGGATACATATAGAGCACTTAGCTATTGTGTTATGAAGCGGCCATCTTGCCCACGACACAGAACGAAACACATGGTGACGGTTTTGGTTTGCAATAAAGAGGTTATAGCCTCATCTCACGATTATCTATAGATTAGGACAAGAGAAAATGGTGGTTGTCCCCTGACGAAAGTGGTGCTATTGTCAACATAGGACACAATGTCTCGATTATTTTAGCCTGATAAATAGATTAAGCCGTTAACCGCTACACTTAATTCAATTTTAAAAAATATATATAGGGTAGTAATGGCCAAACACTTGGCGTCCTGAAATTATAGTTCAAATTGTTGTAGCTGAAAAACTCGCCATGGCGAGAGCTGACAATAAAGAAATTACAAAAAAGAAAAGAAAACATCTACTGATTTTCAGACGTGTATGTGGTGTTTTGCTTGAAGGCGATAATAGAAGTTAAATCTGCAGGTGGAGATGCGACCACACACTCTCATCTTAACAAGGTACTTTTTAACTTTGTGTCTGGTTTCAAGTCGTCGCTACAATGGATGTCTACACATCACTGTGGGCGCTTTCCACTGTGAATATGGACCCCAAAAAAAAAGAGTAGAAAACAACAAACTAAAAACAAACAAACAAAAAAGTGACAGTAAGCACCAATGCAAACAATGGTCGTGAGTTCGAGTGAGGGTAATTTATTTGTCTTCATTCACGTGAGCGGCCACGCACCTTAAAGCCCTGTTCACACTGTGCGACTCTACGTACATCTATATAGGTACGTCCAGTCTGAGACTAGGCGTACCTCCAGGATCGCAACTTGGAAAAACGCACAGTGGAGACAGCAAGTTTCCCTCCAGTCTCAGACTGGGCGTACCTTCAGGATCGCAACTTGGAAAAACGCACAGTTGAGACTGCAAGTTTCCCGCTAGTCTGAGACTGGGCGTACCGGTACACCCAGTCTCAGTTTTTAAATATCAAACATGTTTGATATTTGGTACGCCCAGTCTCAGACTGGGCGTACCACATTGTTATTTGTTATCCATCATTCGTTACCTCACCACGCAATGCCTCAGTCGTCACATTGTTATTTGTTATCTATCATTCGTTACCTCACTAGGTAATGCCTCAGTCGTCACATTGTTATTTGTTATCTATCATTCGTTACCTCACTATGCAATGCCTCAGTCGTCACATTGTTATTTGTTATTTCTCATTCGTTACCTCACTATGCAATGCCTCAGTCGTCACATTGTTATTTGTTATCTATCATTCGTTACCTCACTACGCAATGCCTCAGTCGTCACATTGTTATTTGTTATCTATCATTCGTTACCTCACTATGCAATGCCTCAGTCGTCACATTGTTATTTGTTATCTATCATTCGTTACCTCACTATACAATGCCTCGGTCGTCACATTGTTATTTGTTATCTCTCATTCGTTACCACACTACGCAATGCCTCAGTCGTCACATTGTTATTTCTCATTCGTTACCTCACTACGCAATGCCTCAGTCGTCACATTGTTATTTGTTATCTATCATTCGTTACCTCACTATACAATGCCTCGGTCATCACATTCTTATTTGTTATCTCTCATTCGTTACCTGACTACGCAATGCCTCAGTCGTCACATTGTTATTTGTTATCTATCATTCGTTACCTGACTACGCAATGCCTCAGTCGTCACATTGTTATTTGTTATCTCTCATTCGTTACCACACTACGCAATGCCTCAGTCGTCACATTGTTATTTGTTATCTCTCATTCTTTACCTCACTATGCAATGCCTCAGTCATTACATTGTTATTTGTTATCTATCATTCGTTACCTCACTATGCAATGCCTCAGTCATCACATTGTTATTTGTTATCTATCAATCGTTACCTCACTATGCAATGCCTGAGTCGTCACATTGTTATTTGTTATCTATCATTCGTTACCTCACTACATAATGCCTCAGTCGTCACATTGTTATTTGTTATCTATCATTCGTTACCTCACTACGCAATGCCTCAGTCGCCACATTGTTATTTGTTATCTCTCATTCGTTACCTCACTACGCAATGCCTCAATCGTCACATTGTTAATTGTTATCTACCATTCGTTACCTCACTACGCAATGCCTCAGTCGCCACATTGTTATTCATTATCTCTCATTCGTTACCGCACTACGCAATGCCTCAATCGTCACATTGTTAATTGTTATCTACCATTCGTTACCTCACTATGCAATGCCTCAGTCGTCACATTGTTATTCATTATCTCTCATTCGTTACCGCACTACGCAATGCCTCAATCGTCACATTGTTAATTGTTATCTATCATTCGTTACCTCACTACGCATTGCCTCAGTCGCCACATTGTTATTTGTTATCTCTCATTCGTTACCTCACTACGCAATGCCTCAGTCGTCTCATTGTTATTTGTTATCTATCATTCGTTACCTCACTACGTAATGCCTCAGTCGCCACATTGTTATTTGTTATCTCTCATTCGTTACCTCACTACGCAATGCCTCAATCGTCACATTGTTAATTGTTATCTACCATTCGTTACCTCACTACGCAATGCCTCAGTCGCCACATTGTTATTCATTATCTCTCATTCGTTACCGCATCAGCAATGCCTCAATCTTCACATTGTTAATTGTTATCTACCATTCGTTACCTCACTATGCAATGCCTCAGTCGTCACATTGTTATTCATTATCTCTCATTCGTTACCGCACTACGCAATGCCTCAATCGTCACATTGTTAATTGTTATCTACCATTCGTTACCTCACTACGCAATGCCTCAGTCGTCATATTGTTATTTGTTATCTATCATTCGTTACCTCACTACGCAATGCCTCAGTCGTCACATTGTTATTTGTTATCTATCAATCGTTACCTCACTATGCAATGCCTCAGTCGTCACATTGTTATTTGTTATCTATCATTCGTTACCTCACTATACAATGCCTCGGTCGTCACATTGTTATTTGTTATCTCTCATTCGTTACCACACTACGCAATGCCTCAGTCGTCACATTGTTATTTCTCATTCGTTACCTCACTACGCAATGCCTCAGTCGTCACATTGTTATTTGTTATCTATCATTCGTTACCTCACTATACAATGCCTCGGTCGTCACATTGTTATTTGTTATCTCTCATTCGTTACCTGACTACGCAATGCCTCAGTCGTTACATTGTTATTTGTTATCTATCATTCGTTACCACACTACGCAATGCCTCAGTCGTCACATTGTTATTTGTTATCTATCATGCGTTACCTCACTATGCAATGCCTCAGTCGTCACATTGTTATTTGTTATCTATCAATCGTTACCTCACTATGCAATGCCTCAGTCGTCACATTGTTATTTGTTATCTATCATTCGTTACCTCACTACATAATGCCTCAGTCGTCACATTGTTATTTGTTATCTATCATTCGTTACCTCACTACGCAATGCCTCAGTCGTCACATTGTTATTTGTTATCTATCATTCGTTACCTCACTACGTAATGCCTCAGTCGTCACATTGTTATTTGTTAACTATCATTCGTTACCTCACTACACTGTAAAAAAATTCCCGTAAATTTTACTTAGAGAGTGTGAGATCTTATGAGAGGAGTGCCGAAACATGTACCTATGTATTAAATAGTAATTTCTGTTCTCAGTCGACCTAGAGAGTGTGAGATCTTATGAGAGGGGTGTACCTGGAACCCACACCTAACACAACCTGCCAACACACTTAAACAGTCTCCGTGATAAAAACTCTGTGTGTTGGAGGGTAGTTGTGGCCCATTAGATTGAAGGTCAACTCTCAACTGCAGAGCCGTCCCAAGGCGCTAGAAAATATCATGTAAGGAGGTCAGGGTCAACTTCAGGTTTGCTGCGAATGCAACCATTGGCTACTTGGTCTACTCTATTCCTCCTATGGACTTAGTGTAATGGGACAACTCCATGCAGGTTGTGCTGGCTCCCTGACAGGAGCACTCGTGTGTTACCCACGTGCAATAAATAACACTTTACTGCACGCTCGCCAGAATACAGCCACCCAATGTTAAGCCTATGCTGTTTTTTATTAGGTATAGGATAAGGGCACATTCCAAAGGGCGGTCACTATCATAGACAATCTGCCTGAGGAACCCACACCTAACACAACCTGCCAACACACTTAAACGGTCTCCGTGATAAAAAACTCCGCGTGTTGTGCTGGCTCCCTGACTGGAGTGCTCGGCCGACCCGCCTGAGGAGACCTTCACCCGCTGGACGGTTCGCCTCACCGGCCCCTCTCCGTTCTGCCACTTTTTTTTTCTCTTTTTTTTTTCAAAAATTTCTTTATTGATGTCAATGGTTACATTTTGTACTTGTAGTTTTGTAGTCGCATTGGTTTCATGACAGCAATAAAGTGGCCAGTAGTGTCAGCTATACAATAAGCTGGTTTTCGTCACTAGGCCTCCCAGTGAAGGAGTTTACATTCGGCTACTAGACAGTACACCACTCTAACACTAACACTAACATGCTAACTTCTCCAAGTGGTCGGCGTGTTTTTTACCGGAACTGTTTGGACCGGTAAGTGTTGACACATGTGATTCAGCTGGCGTGGACTGGCCATGTGTCACGGGGATGGGTAAATAAAACCTAATTCTTGGCATAATAGCAGGGTTTAAAAAGAATTATTATTATCATTTTTTGAGGGGATGGAAGGGATAGATACTGGGTGGTCGTATGGAATAGAAGGAAACTATGTTCCGGTGAGAGAAAGTCAAAGTGACGAGGTAAGCCTCGAAAAAATTACTGTCCAAGGCCTTGGCTGCGGGCAGTTTTTTTTATCTCACCCCGGTATTTTTCTCCATAGGCTTAACATTAGGAACTCGTACTCCACGGCCGTGAAGTTCGTGTATCCAATACTCAATGGCTAATTTGGTGATTCATATCATCAATAAATAATGATATACGGGGTGAGATAAAATGAGAAACCCACTCGATGAAAATAACTTGGTCTGTACTCCACCTCGTTTGACCACAGAGTAATTCACTCAGCTTAGCTTTGTGAATTACTCTGTGATCAAACTCGGTGGAGTACAGACCAAGCTAATTCCATCTTGTAGGTTTCCTTCTAATTCCGAGCCTTACCGACTTTCTCTCACCGGAAACTTGGTTTTGCTATTCCTATATACCTTCAAATGTAGTTTAATAATGATAAATAGCGTCATTCGATTATCCACCATCAAACGCGAAGCCGGATCCAACCTTATCGAGTAACTTGACGCTCTATGTTTTGTCCCCACTCTGCTTTTCATATGAATTTTGTAAGAGACAATCTGATTGGTCTAAAAGTCAACCTTGGGTAGTAAACAGTATACGTAAGTTATTCCACGCCCAGTAGCATGGTATATAAGAGTAGGATGTACGACCCTAAACCTGAATCGGTTTCTGAATTAATCTTACCCTTCACATTGACTAAATGGACTAACATTTGTGAAATAATCCCCCATTGGATATTTTTCCTGAATATCTCATGGGCGTTGAGTACGAGTTCCCAATGTTAAGTCTATGGAGAATAAATATAAGTGAGATAAGCGTAGGAGATGCAGGGACCAGGGGCCTGTTTTATTTTTTTGCTCGAGGAGACTTGAAACACCCAAGGAGAGGTCGTAGGAGAGTTTGGGTTTGGTAATTCAAATCATCGTGGGAAAGGAGAGTTGTAGCTGAGGATCTAGGAGCTCTCCTCCATTTGCGTTTTATTTTTTATCCTCGGGCCGGGAGACCTCGTCCAGAGTCTCATTTAGCTCTCCTGGCGGGCGACACCTCTAGGGATATCGTGGGTGATTCAAAATAACAAATAAAAGCTATTTAATTCATTTGAACTATCAGAAATATATTAATCATGACTTTAAAAAAGAAACTGGAGGTCTCAGATGGATAATTACTGTGCTATTTAGTTAGATTCACAGACATTCATAAATGATTAAATTAGTTCCCAAAAATTCCACTATGTTTCACCACAGGGCTCACTAAAGAAAAGAGTCATTAGCAACCAATAGGAGGCCAGTAAACAAGTGAATCTGGCCAATAAGAAGAGAGTGATTACGAGACCTCGTTCAAGTCTCCTCCAAAGTCTCCTACAGGCCTATTTTGTCATGGAATTCTCTCCAAGGACGAAGATTTCTCTCCCTACGGAGGACAGGGTAAATCGGACGGGATTGAGGACCTCTCGTCCAAAATCTCCCCCGTGGGGGTCTCCATCGTGGGGACTCTCCTCGCCAAGGAGGGTTGTAAATAAAACAGGGCCCAGAGACGGAGAGAGTGTCGGACCTCCACATGCAGCCCACGTGCACAGAGCATGAACGACCCGGAGTGAAAACACCACAAATAAAATATAATACCATGTGGGTCACTCCGTAAAAAAACGAGCTAAAATAAGACTAAAACAGCGCTCCTCAGTCCCAGTCACCGGCAGGGGCTCCGGGAAGCTGGTGGGAGTCACGTGACCCCGATACCAGCATTACTCTGTGTGTATCAGTCACGTATCAGTAAAATACATTATATTAACAGGGTATTTAGACAGAAATTAGGTGCCATTCACAAATGTCATTATTTCCATTTTTTAGAACCGAGTGTGTAGACTTTGTGTCTAGACCTGGTTATTTGGCCTTCAAAGGATATAAGAAATAATCTACCTATTTTCATGATATTTTTCCACTATATGTAGAAAACAATATTAGTGTGGTGGTCGCCGGCTTAGTTCCACGGAAGGTCTACATTTGGAAAGTCTAGCTCCCAGCGATATCCCACCATACATGCTATTACGTAGGTTGGTTCGGTATTTTCGGCAGGTATTAGCTAACCTAGTTACACAGAACACAACTCCACAACTTCAATAAACAACAGGTTGATTATTGCAACTTCCTGGAGTGATCCCAGTTAGATCACTCCCAAAGTACAGTACCCCGGCACCGGGTGCCAGGTAATGCTGGGGAGGCTAATCTGAAGACCAGAGTCTCAGACTCACCTACTACCAAGAGGGTTCGGAAAACCCTACCAAACGTGAGGATCCAAGGGTCCACTTTTCACAGAGGGACGCGCAAGGAAAGCCTGTCCACCCACTGCGAACTTGGCCTATATACCTGCAAGTTACATAATCCCAGATTCTGCCACGCCATTCTCGTGTGCGGCGTTACCTGGAACCACTACGCAGCGGGGATTGACTCTCCGCGCCATCTTCCGAAGAGCGGATGAAACACCGCTAGAACACCCTGCCCCCTACATTAGCGCTGCAATTCACTGTGGGATAGAATACTTTATCCAAGGAACCTCTAGTTTCCATGTTTATACTTGTAGGAAGTGCGACATCAGTATCAATATAGGCCACAGAGTGATTGCTAGTTCCACCATCATCCGCACAAAACTCGTAATATAGTGCCACTGTAGTCAGGGGACAAGCAATATTTACTAATCTATAGATAACCATGCGGCGAGGATAAAATCCTTATAAGGCAACCTCCCGAAAAAAATGTTTAATAGAATCCATTAACTGGACCCGCCCATTGTTTTGTTTAGCTTCAGGCGGCAAGATGGCTGCTTCCATATCACAATAGCTATGTGCCCTATTAAAGTAGAAACCAACAAGTTTTAGTGAAAGTCGTCATTCACCACAAGTTTGATGCGGAGTGATATGAACCAAGCGACGCATTCACGTAGCATTCAAACGAGTTGGAGAATGACTTCTTTCACCAAAACGAGTTGCTTTCTGTATCTATCTCACTCCTGTACACGCCTAAAGAATGGACAACACACATATAGAACATGGAGAACAGACTGCAATACTCATATGGGCATGAAGAACGGGTTCCCAATGTTAAGCCTGTGAACATTCATTCCAGGGGTGAGATAAAGTTTGAGGACCCTCAGGGTTCATTCAGAATCATACTCAGGATGAGTGTGAGATCCAACTGGCAGGGTGCAGCACTGAATGAGGTAACAATCTGAATCACATCCAACAGGGATCCGACAAAACTGTTCCCGATTATTCATCCTGATGTGCCTCATAGACCAGTGACAAGACAAACACAGCAGAGAATTAAAAAAACATGAATAAGGCCACTGGCAGAGGAAAACAATCTGTGGTTAAAAACGTGGTAATAGTCCCGCTCAGGATGAGGGTGTTGTAAAAACAGGAGTGGCATGGGGTGAGGTGAATGGCGTTTAGGCCACTCAAAAAAAAACTTGTTTTTCATCACCGCGCGCATCAGAAAAAACGATTTTAGAAGATTTTTTAAAAATTTTTTTTAAGATAAGATGAACTTTGATAGAACTTATGATAGGTATGTGTATTTAGTATCAAATTGAAGCTCCTGATGTTAGGGATGCATTAAACGTAGAGCCAGTAAAAATCTGGAAACCCCGCGTGAGCGGACATCCCGCATAAGCGGTCACTTTGACTCGGATGAGAGGGTGTCCGCTTATGCTGGGCTTTACTGTATGTCTGAAGCCCATTTTATGACACTTCAAAAGCCATCTTTGATCTCGCAAAAAAAACCCCAAAAAGCGCCCTCGTCAGATTTTTCATGGCTTGGTGATGAGAAACAAGTTGTTTTTTTAAGTGGCCTCAGAGGGTGGTGTCATAACGTCCCCCGCTGTCAGCAGCTCCTTGGTATGAGTCGACGGCCTCTGTCCACCCCTTCTGGGTCTTCATCAACAAAATGGTATCAAAAATACCTCGTATTTTTTTCATTTTTGGAGGAGTATATTCATATAGAACGACCTGACCATGCTGTACATGTTACAGAACGAGATGGGAAATCGTTGTTTTTTATGGAACAAGGCCCCAGGCCGAGTTTCGTAAATAACATCAATTCCCATCGAGTTTTGTCGCATGTACATATGTCTGCATGAAAGCCCACACACTGCTGATGTTTCAACGTGTTCAATATAACAGTGTACTGCACAGGGTTCAGTATGTAATTTATACTGCACAGGGAGCAGCAGTACGTAATTATCAAATATACTGTACGTAATTATCAAATATACTGCATGGGTATATAATGAATGATGATATCACATACCAAGATGCGGTATGTAAATATGGTGTGTCCAGCTATATGTACATATATTTACTTCACTCCTTGTATTTTTCCCCATAGACTTAACATTGGGAACCCGTACTCAATGCCCATGAAGTATTTAGAAAAAAAATGAGGGGATTATGTCATAAACGTTAGCCTATTAGTCAATGTGGAGGGTGAGAATCACTACGTAATTCACGCGGCTTCGTCTTGTGAATTACTACGCTATTCAAACTCAATAAGATACAAGCTCTGACCGTAAACTTTCCTAGGCTTCCTCTATAGTACTAATCTGCTTATCCAACATGGTCACCAACTGGGAAATATCCCAGAGTAGCAAAAATAATAACCTGAAGACCAAGGTACGAATATAGTGTAAGAATAATGTTTCCAGTTTCTACTTAAAATAATTTGCTCAATTTTTGGCGGTCGCTCGACTGCCTGGCTACTACACGCTATTCTGATTGGACCTTGTGAAGAAGATACCATAAGGGAAACATCTTGATAGAAAAGTCTAATCTTTTAATCAATTTACCTTTACTAACATTTACTAAAGCATGATTACCCCTTCACTATCTGCGTGCTATTCACTGTGATACTGGGGAAGGAGCAGAGTGCCAGTGTCTCAGGCACTGAAATGTATGCCCAGCTGACCATGACCAATCACTCTCGACCGCTGACTCCAAACCGAAATGCCTCATTGCTAGATACGTTTTGATCCTAGAGTCAGGCAGTCGCAGAAATGACAAGTTGACTGGGTGCAAGTGGGTCAGAGGAAACTATCCATAGACTGAATATATCCCAAACCTTTTAATTGCTATTCACTTATAATCAGGGATGTCAGTTGGAGTCGGGGAAAAAAGTGGAAACATTTTTCATATAGATTTTTCTGTTTCAATGTAACAGGGAAAACTTGGATAATATGTCCTTGTCGGCTATGGCATGCAGCTGAGGGTCTTTGGGGAGGATCAAATCACTGTTTCATTGGCATGAATGAGGCTAAATCAATATTTTCTTTTTTGACACAAGGAAAAGTAATGACATATACTTAATATGAAAAAGTGGATTTCCACGGAAAAATGGAAAACTGACATCTCTGTATAATTGCACGCTCATTCATCAATGGTGAACATACCTTTTGCTCCTAGTTTAAGATTCCTTTATTCATGGGTGACACATGAAATAGTTATTTTCTCCTAATATTCTACTTCCCTATGGTGGGAGTTGGACCACAAACCACACCTCCCACTACAGGAAGGCATATTTTTATACTCTCTGACTAACAAGGTGGTGGTGGTTTGATAGAGTGACTGAGGAAGGTGGAGGTGGTAAGGCTGGTGAACCTACCTAGCACGATACACTTACGACACACTGTGTCTGTGTGAACCCACCTAGCACGATACACTTACGACACACTGTGTCTGTGTGAACCCACCTAGTACAACACACTTGCCACACACTGTGTCTGTATGAACCCACCTAGTACAACACACTTGCCACACACTGTGTCTGTATGAACCCACCTAGTACAACACACTTGCCACACACTGTGTCTGTATGAACCCACCTAGTACAACACACTTGCCACACACTGTGTCTGTATGAACCCACCTAGCACGATACACTTACCGCACACTGTGTCTGTATGAACCCACCTAGCACGATACGCTTACCGCACACTGTGTCTGTATGAACCCACCTAGCACGATACACTTACCACACACTGTGTCTGTATGAACCCACCTAGCATGATACACTTACCACACACTGTGTCTGTATGAACCCACCTAGCACGATACACTTACCACACACTGTGTCTGTATGAACCCAACTAGCATGATACACTTACCACACACTGTGTCTGTATGAACCCACCTAGCAGGATACACTTACAACACACTGTGTCTGTATGAACCCAACTAGCATGATACACTTACAACACACTGTGTCTGTATGAACCCACCTAGTACAACACACTTGCCACACACTGTGTCTGTATGAACCCACCTAGCACGATACACTTACACACTGAGTCTGTATGAACCCACCTAGCACGATACGCTTACCGCACTGTGTCTGTATGAACCCAACTAGCATGATACACTTACAACACTGTGTCTATGTGAACCCACCTAACACGACACACTTACCACACACTGTGTCTATGTGAACCCAACTAGCACGATACACTTACGCCACTGTGTCTGTATGAACCCACCTAGCACGATACACTTACCACACACTGTGTCTGTATGAACCCAACTAGCACGATACACTTACCACATACTGTGTCTGTATGAACCCAACTAGCACGACACGCTTACGACACTGTGTCTGTGTCAACCCACCTAGCACAACACGCTTACGACACACTGTGTCTATGTGAACCCACCTAGCACGATACACTTACGACACACTGTGCCTGTGTGAATCTATCATGCACGACACGCTTACGACACACTGTCTGTGTGAACCTACCAAGCACGATACACTTACGACACACTGTGTCTGTGTGAATCTATCATGCACGATACACTTACATCACACTGTGTCTGTGTGAACCCACCTAGCACGATACACTTACATCACACTGTGTCTGTGTGAACCCACCTAGCATGATACACTTACCACACACTGTGTCTGTATGAACCCACCAAGCACGACAAGCTTACGACACACTGTGTCTGTATGAACCCACCTAGCATGATACACTTACGACAAACTGTGTCTGTGTGAACCCACCTAACAAGACACACTTACGACACATTATCATAAGGGCATTGGAGGTGTGTCAGCTAATAAAATGCACCAACCCAACACACTTCAGGCACAGGGCTGGACAATCCAGGGACAGTACCCTATTAAGGGTCTCAGAGGCGAAGCCCCTGAAAACTCCTGCATCTTGGGTGATACAAGTGAATGGCTGGCTCTAGCTGAGAGCTAAACTGGCCAGAATTGCTCTAATATGGCGATCTTCCATGTTTTCAAGTTTGTCCCTGGATTTACATCGATTTACATCGAGCCATGGGATGTCAAAAAATCCTGAAATCCAGAAATATTCCGGAAAATATTACTCCATAGTAACTACTCCTACCTAACAACCGCTATCATAGGTTGTATGACTCCCTGAGTAGTGGTGGTTTAACAGGCATGGCTCAGGGCTGTTGTGAGGTGGGTTGACTCTCTGAGTGGTGGTTTGTGGAGTGACTGAGGAAGGTATGAGAAGGATTGGCCTTTGATATAGCAGTAAACCTACCACTGCTAAGGTGGTTTGACCACGTTACTGTCTGAGTGGTGGTTTGTGGCGTGTGTTGCTCCAGGCCAGGCTGAGGGTTGTCGCTAGGTGGGTTGATCCCGCCGACAGACAGCACCACCCGATACACCCACCTTCTCACCTAACTGAGGTAATTAACGCCGGGATCCGGTAGAGCTGCTCAGCTCGCCCCCTGACGCCACCTAGCGGGACCTGCCCCCTCAGGGGATTCAGAGAGACGTAGGAGGGCTATCCTTACATGGAGTGGTGCATTGCTCTTACAGGGGTGGATGGTTTGCTATTCAGAAAACTCATGTAGAAAGCACTACTTTTTTAAGCAAAAAATAAATGAATGGATGAATACAGGTGTTGCCGTTCAGCGCCGCCTAACGGCCCACTGGCTAGTTACGCGGCCGCTCGGACAAACACCGCGAGTCCGGCGGTATGTATATAGAGACACACAGCGATCACACCTATAGTGTGAACGGTGGGTGTGATTACAGGAGTGTTGTTTTTTGACAGATTAAATTGCTGAAACAAACTAGAGTATTGTTCTAACGAGTCATGGTTGTCTAAACTTTATAGTTGATAATTATCTTGGTTTTAGATAGGAAAAAGATAAGCATATAACTGCTGGATCTGCCAATGTATTAATATGCATGCAATTTCGGTGTCCCTATGTTATCTCAGGTATATCTAAAGTATCATTGAAATTATATGCATGACGATGTATAAGAACTCTCTCAACTATAATGGACCTGCATTATGGAATGCGTTACCGGTGAACTTGAGACTTACCGAAACATATACCACATTTAAATATTTGCTGAAATTAAAACTAAAATCGTGTGTACCACAATCAACGAAATGCTCAACGGAGGATAATTTTTCATGATTGATTTTCTGACCCTAGGTCTTCATGCGGCAACTTCGAAGCTCTATTTTGCATCACTGACTCGTTTTGTAATATTATTATTGCATTGTCATGTTATCACTGTATTAGCTTACACTGTTATTTACTATTATCCTGTTATTATACAACTCACTATTGAAAACTTGGAAATTATTATAAATCAAACTGGTCATGCATTGAAACCAGTCGATACTTGTCTCAACTGAGCAACTGGCCAGTCTAAATAAAATTCTTAAAAAAAAAAGAAAAAAAAGGAAATAAGGTGCGACACCAGCTAGTGGAAAAAGGCCTATTAAAGGGCTGGTTCTACCAACACGCGGGATTTGCCGTGTTATATCATAGTATGTCTTGTTACATCTTACAGTATCGCGATATGTCTTACCACCTTTGTCGCGAAATATAGTGCGTGATGTAGTGTGTATATTTTGGTGCTCCACCCCCGTGACACCTCAAGACACACCACGGCGAATATGCACGTGATTATTCAAGACTTAGGAAGATATGGGCAGGTATGGACAAACAACATAGCGAGAAAAATGAGTAAATCTGGAAATCTTATTTACACCAAGTATCCTCCTCTCCCACAACTATAGAGTGTACGACCATAGTCACAGCAACTATCTCCTCCTGTGTAAGGGGGTGCGTCGACAAGAAAGTTCCAGTCGCAGCCTTGAGAAGGGGGGCTGTCGTGACCCCTTGTCGCAGCCTGTCGGGAAGTGCACGCTCCACCTAAATATTCTATCGTAGACAACCTCCCGACACGCCACGACACGGCTCCAAAATCGAACATGTCGTAACCTTGTCAGAAGGCCCCCTACAGGCCCCCGACAAGCTTCATGTCGCAGCCTGTCGTGGCCTTGTCGTAGCCTCTTGTCGGGAACTGTGGTCCACCAACCACGACAAGGCTACGACAAGGCTTCCAATCGTAGAGCTGTCGGAAAGCCGTTGTCGCAGCCTTGTCGTGGTTGGTGGACGCACCCCATAAGCCTCACACCAATCCCTCCTAGAGATTACTTTACGATGTGGATCGAATATGAGTCTTTTACGACATCCAACTTAGCAATAGAACAATTTACGACATCCTCCTCCACTGTCGCCACTTGACCGCAGACGCTGAAGTGACACGTGACCAATCATGTGTTAGAACATGTGAGAACATGTATGAATACATGTAAGAACATGTGGGAATATGAGACCATGTGAGAATGTGTGAAATCATATGAGAATGCGAGATCATGTGAAAATGTCTGAGATCATGTGAGAATGTTAATAAAAACATGTGAGAATGTTAATAAAAACATGTAAGAATGTTAATAAATGTGATACATGTGATATGTCAGTGAGAACAGTGAGAATGCTAATAAAAACATGTGATAATGTCTGTGAGAACATGTGAGAATGTTGATAACAATATGTTAGAATATCAATGAGAACATGTGAGAATGTTGATAAAAACATGTGATAATGTCTGTGAAAACATGTGAGACTGTTTCTGAGAACATGTGATAATGTTGATAAAAACATGAGAATGTCTCTGAGAATATGTGAGGACGTTAATAAAACATGTGAGGCTGTCTGTGGGAATGTTTGTCGGACCCTACATCAGTCAGCTGGTGTTGTAAGTGGACGGCGTCTGGTAACCATGACGACGACACTCAGCGTCTGACGCCGGGCCTGTCCCCGCGTCTCGTTCTCATTGTCGTCTGCCTCAGATCGCCGTCACACATTCACTGTTACTAGGTTACATAACGCGCTACGCACTGCGTTTGTCTCTGTTATTGAGCGTGGGAAATGCGCTCAAATACGCTGCCTAAAGTCCCGATTCCACCAGCCCGTTTAATAATCTAGGATCCTACATGAAGACCCCTTTCTGTACACCATAGAAACCCAGAGATGATGTCGGTCAACTCTATTCATTCATTCATTCATTCATTTACTCATACTGTTTGGGTAGTTTAACATTCAATTTGTTCAATTAGACTTACTTTGGATTTGACCAAATCTATGAGATGAATGTAGGAAGAAATCCCACAACTACACATTTACCGAGGTGAGAGTTCTTTGACTTCCCACACCACATAGACATGGTATGAGAAGGATTGGCCTTTGATATAGAAGTAAATCTACCACTGCTGGGGGTGAAGGAGAAAAGTGGCGGCAGTGGGACCCGAATAAACAAAGACCTGTGCTCTTTACCAATGAGCTAACTCCCCACCCCGGTCGCTTTAGTTATACTTGCATGCAAGCATATCCGGTCTGCACCACTAGGAGGCGAGGCGACCAAGAGGGTGAACAGATTGGTAATTTCTGCCCACCCCAGCAGACCCAACTTTATTCAACACTTATGGAAGACCTTATGGCCGGCTAAGACTGTCTTACAAACAGACTTAAACATTATCAAAGAATAACCCATGTAAGAGGTACAGAAAAAAGTCTTCATGTATGATACTAGATTATTAAACGGACCCCTGACAGGGTCTGACACCTGTGTGTGTGTGGTGTGCATGCGTGTGTGTTTGAGTGTGTATCTGTGTTGATGAGATTTAACGGGCACCACACTCGCAGGGTGAGAGAGGGTGACGATAAAAATGTCATCAACGTGCTCAAGAGAAATGTGTAAAATGTCAGGGCGTTAGGAGCAGCTTTAAAAGGAGCTGCCTTTTATAATTCACCAGGTGAGGGAGATAAAATTGTGCAGACATTGTTACAAAATGATCCAAAAACAACAGAGAATCCACAAATAAGAGACAAGAGTAGATGTTCCCAGCAGTATTCAGACCAGCTCTTAGTGATGTTGATTTGTTTGTTGGTTTGATTTAACGTCCAGTCAACCATTGTAGGTTCTCACCAGACTTTCTCAAGGTTCTTTACACCCCGTGGGTGGTGATTAAATCTATGAGATGAATTCAGGTAGAAATCTCACCCCTACACATTTACAGAGGTGAGTTCTTTTACTTCCCACACCACATAGACATGGTATGAGAAGGACTGGTCTTTGATATAGCAGTAAGTCTACCACTGCTGGGGATGAAGGAGAAAAGGTGGCTGTACACCACACCACACCACATAGACATGGTATGAGAAGGACTGACCTTTGATATAACAGTAAATCTACCACTGCTGGGGGTGAAGGAGAAGAGTGGCTGCAGTGGGACTCGAACACACAAAGTCCTACAACTTTGGGATTACAAGTCCAGTGCCTTAACCACTGAGCTAACTCCCCACCCCCTCTCAGTGAGATATCTTGTTCGTACTTTCTCTGTCGTTTTTGAGTTTGTGTAACTACAAGGTATTCACAATTCTACTCCTCAGTTCTCTTAGATTTGTCACCCTCACAAAAACACACATTTAACCTGGTATTTCCGTGCTTTGCGGTTTGAAGATCTCCACTTAAGCTTAATAATAGGTGGGTTGTCTTTTTAAAGGGCTGATTCCACCAACAGGCTGGATTTGCCGTGGTATATCTTGATTTATCTAGTAATATCTTACAGTTTCGTGATGTGTCGTACCTCTGTTGTCACAAAATGTAGCTGGGTGGTATCAGGTGAATACACCACCACACACATCCCGACAAATAGGCACGCAATTATTCAAACCTAGCCCGACTTAGCAAGACAACCAAATCGGGACCAATCTCGCTGCATCTTGTGTGTTGGTGGAATCAGCACTTAAAGGACATCTTGCCTTTTTTTGACAGCGGGATTGTCCCGGAAGTGAAGGATGTATCACGTGACATTCTCCTTTTCATTTCAATGGATACTTCCCTGCATTTTTCTGAGATCTACACGAATAGAAATCTAATACACTTTCTAAATGAGAATATGGCTTGCAATATAAGACCTCAAATAAAACTGTAGACATTGATGATAAATACAGAATATACACCCTCTTAGGATATGTACACCCTCTTAGGATATGTACCCTAGTCCACTTTACCACATCATTCCTTGAGGATAAATCAATATAAGTAGGATTTGGTTGAAACACTACACGAACTCTACTGCCTGGTTCTAGTGTATAGACATGTTCTTGGTGTGGTATATTACATTTTTCTATTCTCAGGAGAGCTGTGCTAGAATCAAGGCAGGTAAATAAAGATACAAATATCAGAAGTAAATCATCTTACAAAGCCAAATACATGGCCAGTCGAGAGAAAAAAAAGAGAAATATATCACCTTACTAAGCCATAAACATCGCCAGTAGAATAGGATTTAAAAAAATCAGAAATATATCACCTTACTAAGCCCACTACATGGACATTAGAGAAAGACAAAAATATAAGGACAAATCACTTTTAAAGCTTCCTAAGCCCCAAAACTTATAGATAATCACTACTATACTGGCACGACGCAATATGTTTCGGACTGCCATGCCTGCCATGTAAACACAGCATATAGCCCAATACTCATCTACTGATTTAGGGTTGAACGATTAGTTCCCAAATCCTATAGCAGTCGGTGAACTTGTCCCAGGCGAATTATGTCGGCCACCTATCAGGGGCCATTTACCAACGTTCCGTTGATGGCGACTAGATTTATAAAAATGTTGATAAACTTTTGGCCACCGAAACCACAACTTGTCGGTGAGAAAATAACATCTGAAGGAGGTGGTTCGCTAATCGTTGCCTGACCATTGCCTAGATGTGCTACATCTACCGACTACGGCCAACTCTGGTAGGATGCCTCGACTGAGATAAATCACCGTCAATTTGTCGCCGACAAAGGTACATGAATGTTCGTAAATCGGTAGATGTGTATTGGGCTTTAGTTTCCACTTCAACTTCATTGTGACAACTGGAATATCCCAAAGGATCACAGCTTGATAGATAGTAACAACATGCTCACCGGTATCATAAACAGATAACCAGGTGACAAGCTCTGATAAGACAGGTTTCACTTTGGGAGTGGAATCAAGACAATACCGATCCTTTATCTGGACCTTGCTGACATGCAGCTCATTTATTTATGACCAAGGAATGTTTCAATCAGCAAATTATCGACCTGCGGAAAGGTCAGGGTCTAGAAACTGTCCACATTCACAGCAGTTCTGTGATTAATTAATTAATTAATAATAACTCAGGGAGATTAGAATGTTACATATTCTGCAGGATTCATTTGTCTTGTGACAATTCAAAATTCATAATCTGTGCAACTTCAGTTTTGGCATAACTATTTTATGTATAATAATGTGATATGTACATCATTAAAAAAATAAAAATAAAGAAAGAAAAAATAATAAAAAGAAAAAATACCCGATTAGGATCCATAAGTATAGAAACCAAATTTGGGATGATTTACTTTGTGGGTATAAATAGATATATATGCTCATATTACGAAAGATATAGGATACCTATTTCAATCATTGTAAAGAACTTTTTTCCAGGCAGAAACAGAATGATACCTGAAGTAGTAAAAGAATAATGCGACCACTCGTAATGTAGCGATAGTTATGTGGATGAACATATCTGTATTTTACACATATTTGACCACGTAACCATATTAACCAAATTGTTTGGAAACTGAAAACTCTGAACTAATTAAGAGAACTATTCTTGTGTATGAACTGACTGTAAAATGAAAAACATCGCTTATTGAATTACTTAACTTAAAAATTCAAAAAAATACACGAAAAAAACATTTGCAATAATATGAGTGCTATTATTCGACCGGAAGTGTTGCGAAATGAAAACAAAAGGGTAATTGTAACTTAAAAAAAAAAATAGAAGTTACAAAACGGACATAAATATCCTGGTGGTATAGATTTTGCTTGTGACTTGTTTCAGCGGAGCAAGCGATGTCTGGGACTCGTTTTTTAGACGGGATAATCGTTAATAGGGATTATTGAAGATTTTCAAGATAAATACAAAACGGCCGCTATTAGCGATTAACTGTCTAAAAAATGGGTCCCTGATTTATATAAAGTTGCATCAACGAACAATGAAACTGCTCCATATGGAAGCAGAGGTTACTCGTTGCCCTTTAGAACATTAAATACTACAGTAGAACCCGGTTAGCAGACCACTCCAATGATTTACTGGATATGTGTGATAGCCTCTCTATTAATATCCGATGCTATTTTTCTCTTTTTTTTTAAATAAGTGATAATATGAATATTAAGACAGGAATAGTGTTTCGGGATACTCTCTTATTGCCACTAGTTTTATTTTTATTTTCATGTTTTCTTTACTATGTACTGTAATATGCTTGCCAGGTAAACATATAATAGGGTATATAAAATTATTGGTATTCCAATACGGAAAATTTTCTTCCATATCTTCGACAGTTTGCTTACGTATCATGTTTCAATACTGTAATTGTAGGTGTTTGTCAGTGTGTTTGAATGTTAATTGGTTTTTTCCTTGTCTCCATGTTGAATAACCTGGTCCATGTTAAACATATAGAACATGTATTATATGTACTCGGAGGTCTAAAACACGTGGCCCAGTTGGTTATTTGTGACTGTCATTTTTGTAGCGGTTTGACGTTATTGGTTGAAAATCATCTACAATTGTATATGAATCCTTTATACGTCAATACTGAACAAATTTACAAAAAAAACAAAAACTCTGACCACTTTGATCGGGTCGGGTGTTCCGCCCAGCGGGATTCTACTGTAGACTACTAATTCCCGGCAGAATCCTGAAACCTAAACTACTGGATTATGTTACACTGCGTTATACTCACATCCCTTCCTCCTAAGGTTCCTAATCTTCCTCCATCTAAAGCTCACATGAATGTACTTCTAGGTATAAGCAAAAGGATGGACTGCTAGCGTAAGAAAAGAAGAAATATGTATTGAAAAGGAAATAAACATTTGGTACTTAATAAAAAAAAAAGGGTCCTGAAGAAGGTTATTTAGAACCGTAACGTCGACGACAGGTTCGGAATACTTAATGCCTACATTGTGATCATTGTTTCCCGTAATAATACCTACTGTAAACCAACTGCCTGGGAGTTGTGGCGTTTTTTTACACTTACTTATGAAAAAAGAGTAAAATTTAAATGGGCGTGAATATATGGGTTCTATTCAAGGAAAAAAGTCTCTCTGGTTAAGCAATGCTCAAGTTGAACTGTAATGTGATGTTTCACTGCCGGGTTCTGTGAGGTGTGCCATGGAGGCTGGTGCCAACACGGCACACGATCAGGGTTCGGGTTTCTCCCTCTCTCTCCGCTTACCTGGCACAGACCGTGAGAAGTTCACTGAAGGCTAAAGTGGGGCGTCCGCCAACCACCACAAGGCTACAGCAATGGCTTCCCGACAAGGTCCACGATTGGCCTACGATTGGAGGCCTTGTCGTGGTTGGTGGACCCCAGTTCCTGGCAAGAGTCTACGACAAGGCCACGACAAGGTCTCGATTGGAAGCTTGTCCACCAAGCTCCCGACGCGCACCGACGCGCCCCGATATTGCCCTCCCGATACAAAATCCATATCGTAGCAAAATCGTAGAGCTTATTGGGGCAGTTGGTAAGTTTTCTACGATAATGCTACCGACGCGGCCCGACGCGAACCGATATAAAAACCATATCGTAGAGGGTCTACGACAATCGATCATGTATTGATTGTCGTAGCGCGTCGGTGCGCGTCGGTGCGTATAGATGACACTTTAAACCGGAAATCATATGAAATAATCGATGGAAAATTATGGATTTTTCGGAATACCTTGAATATATAATGATCTTGCCGCTCTGCAAATATGGGGAAATCTGATAAGAGATAAGGGTCTCAAATCGATCATTTTGTACTTTAACTTGGAACCGATTTATTTAATTAAATATTATAATGAAATAACATATAATATTGTTTTCTATCTACGGATAAAATATCAATCATAAATATGCATTATTTCTGGAATTATAAGGAAAAATGGTTGATTATGCTGGTTGCATCGTGAGCTATATCGGAGTGAATCGGGACCATGGCACCTTTTTCATGCACCCTCCCAACACGTTACGACGCGCCCCGACGCGAACCGATACGTTACGATATGCCTCCCGACGCGCTACGATATGGTCATTTTGTATCGGCTCACGTCGGCGTTGGTGGGTGCCCGGTCTTATCCAATCTAAAAATGGGTCCCAGATTTCAGCCTCAGTCACTCTCTCTCTCTCACACTGCATATAAGTTCACTAAGAGCCGGCCCCACCTACCACGATGGTCTACGACATACTTCCCGATAGCTACGATTTGAAATGCCCAAATCGTGACCTATCGGGAGGTCTCCGATAGTTTCAAATCGTGGACATGGTTTGAAATCGTAGAGCGTAGAAACGTCTTAGGAGGACCAAAACATAAACTATGGTCACGATTCAACCTATGTATTAATTCAGATCTCAGGCTGAGTTTTAATATTGAAATATTTTATAATTCTGGAAATATTTAATGAATCTAGATAATCTTTTAAAGGTATTTACAACATATTATAATGCTATTGTTCAGATACTAATACCATCAAATTCAAAAATATAACTGTGATAGAATCATGATTCCGATATAGATTTATTTTTCTAAGACACTTACACTTCATCAAATAATATCATAATTACAGCGATTATACATCTACATGCGCCCTACCTATTTCCAGAATTACATAATTTTTCACCAATTATTCCATCCACAAGAAATATTTTCCTGTTAAATTACTTCCAATAGGCTACGACAGCCTACGAAATTTCCAACATGTTGGAAGTTATCGTGACCTCTACGATTGGCGTTTTCTATCGCAGCCTATCGTGGGGTATCGTAGAGTGAATCGCAGAAACCTGTTCCACCTACCATGATTTAAGCTTAACTCGCGATAGAATCGGAATGGTGTCGGGAAGGCCGTCGTAAGGCCAATCGGGAGCAGAATCGTGGTAGGTGGGGGCCGGCTCTAAATGTTTCACACACACACCTCTCTACGACAATCTCGGGTCCCTGTCTAACATGCAGTCCCTGCTAGCTTGACCATATAAGGCGAATAGAGGACGTTAGGAAAACCACGCACGAGCGCGTTCGGAAAACGATATTGAAAGTAAATTGAAATAGTCGGATCGTGTATGTCATAGAAAGCATGGCCTGCTGAATTATTTCATTAGAATATTCTATGGCAGATCCATTCTATGTAAATATAAGTACAATGTATATACAATATTTATCTCACCCCAGATATTTTTTCTCCCTAGACTTAACATTGGGAACTCGTATCTAACGCCCATTAGATATTTAGGAAAAATATCCAATGGGGGATTAAGTCACAAATGTTAGCCAATTAGTCAATGTGAAGCGCGAGATAAATTCAGAAACCCATTCAAGTTTAGGATCAGAGCTCGATCCCATCTCGTTTGAATCGCTACATAATTCACGTGGCTTCACCTTGTGAATTACTACGCGATTCAATCTCGATGGGATACGAGCTCTGACCCTAAACTTTCATGGGTTTCCTCTATAATATGTGCATATTTATGAATATGCATACATGTATAATGTTCTATGGTGTTGCTTGGAATGAATATAATTAAAACCTTATAAAAAACATAATATCTCTACTTACAATAGGACCATTTACTTATTGGGAGCTATTTAAATATAATTTTAGTGAATGGTGAAGGCTATTCACCCTTACAACGGGGGCTGTCCATACATGACATCATGCTATTTTTTTAACACCCCCCTCCCCCACCTTTGTCACGCTTTGAACCCTTATCATTCTTGGTCATTGAGACTGGACTCCCCCCCCCCTCCTTACTACATGAGGTCATTTTTGCACGGCCCCTATTGCTGTATAATAAGAACACCTTATGCTATTGAACTAACAAGGTTTATACACTTTATCCTACCCCTAATAAAAAACTCCATAGCCTTAACATTAGGGGACTGTATTCGGTCTACGGTGCAGGAAAATGAAATTTCTAGTGGGATACAGTTGTCAAATGACGTCATTTGAAAAGCGACCAATGATTATCATTGATTTTCGGTGAGTTTTATTTATTTGCTGAAGTAATTTAGACGGGGTAGGATAAATTCTAAACCAAACTCGAGTTAGTCGTGTCATGTTACGTATCACTGCTCTCCGCTTCGCCTCGTGCAGTAAACGCGACATTGCCATCGTGCAATAAACAACAACACGACTAACTCTCGTTTGGTTTCTCCTAATTACATCTCAGGCAGTGGATATCAATATAGACAGGGATGTCAGTTCGGATCAGGAAAAAAATGAGGAAATATTTTCATGCCGAATTCCCTGCCTCAGAGAGACTTAAAAAACATGAAAAAACGAATCAATGCTAGCCACCATGTTGGGGTGGGTGCAAACCACTGTTTTTAGAGCATGCTTGCAAGCGCTAAAAACATCATCTAGAGGTTAGAGTGGTCACATTGAACTTTCAGTGTGATTCCAAAAAACTATCCCTTTACTATCTGCATGCTGTTCCCTGTGATAGTGAGAACAGAGCAGGGATCCAGTGTCTCAGAGGTGTGCCCAGCTGACCATGAACAATCACTCAAGATCAAAATACCTCAAGACCCACTGGTGCTTGATGTGTTTTGATCCTAGACTCAGGCAGATGCAGAAATGGCAAGTTGACTGGGCGCAAGTGGGTTACAGAAAACTATCCATAGACTGAATGTAACACAAACCTTTTCATTGTTGTTCATTTATAAATGCACGCTCATTATCTGTGATGAACATCCTATTTGCTCCTAGTTGTAGCATGAATGAGGTTCATTCATTCTATTTTTACACAAGGAAAGGGATTTTATATTTTGAAAATGGAAACGGATTTCTGAGGAAATGTAGAATCCCTGTCTTAGAGGAGTTTTGCGAACACGCCCGCCCTGTCGAGTCGTGCAGACTGTTTGAGAACTGGGAGGGTGAGTCACACGTCGATTTGGTATTAATACATACAGAGTCAACTTTCACAAATACAAATAGAAAACCGGGTTAAAAACTCAAACAAATAAACAGCAGCCGCTCACAAGCGTGTCTCTGTGTGGGACGGCTGTGGTGCAGGTGGACCTGTCTGCCTGTCTGCCTGACCCTCTGCCTGCCTGCCTGCCTGCCTGTCTTTCTGTATGCCTGCTTGCCTCTATGTCTACCTGCCTACCTGTTTACATATATATCTATGTCTGCCTGTCTGTCTACCTGCCTGCATGTCTATCTGTCTGCCTGCCTTTCTGTCTCTCTGTTTGTCAGCCTGCCTGCCTCTCCACCTGTCTGTCTATGTATGCCTGTGTGTCTGCTTGTCTGTCTGCCTGTCTACCTATCTGTCTGCCTGTCTATCTATCAGTCTGCCTGTCTATCTGTATGCCTGCCTGTCTATCTGTCTGCCTGCCTGTCTCTCTGCCTGCCTGTCAACCTATCTGTCTCTCTCCTTGCCTGCCTGTCGTTGCAAGCATGTAAACGTGTATATTTGTGTATATTGCAGAGTGTAGAGTGGTGCAGGTGGACCTGTCTGTCTGCATGTCGGTGTGTCTAGTCATGGTGTCTGTCTCTCTCTCTCTACATGCATGGTTGTCTCTCTGTTAATGCTTCTTAATCTGCCTGCCTGCCTGTTTGCTTGTTGTCTGTCTGTTTCTTTGTCTGTTTGTCTGTCTGCCTGCTTGTCTCTGTCTGCCTGTCTCTGTCTATCTGTCTGTCTATCTGCCTGTCTGTATGCATTTTTGTCCGTCTGTCTGTGTGTCTGCCTGCCTGCCTGTCCTTCTGTCTATCTGTCTGTGTGCATGAGGTGGATATCGTGTCTGTCTGCCTGTCTGAATCTATCTGCCTGTCTGCATGTCTGTCTGAATCTCTGTCTACTTGTCTGCCTCTCTGTCTGCCTGCCTACCTGTCCACCTATCTTTCTATGTCTGCCTGTGTGTCTGTCTGCCTGTCTTCCTGTGTCTGTCTGCCTGCCTGTCTGTCTGTTTGTCTGTCTGTGTCTGTCTGTGTCTGTCTGTGTCTGTCTGTCTCTGTCTATCTGTCTGTCTGTCTGTCTGTGTCTGTCTGTCTGCCTGCCTGTCTGTGTCTGTCTCTGTCTACCTGTCTGTTTGTCTGCTGCTCTGTCTGTCTGTATGTCTGTGAGAGTGGTGTGCACGTGGTGGCCATGGTGTCTGTTTCTCTCTCTCTGCATGCTCGCTCGTCTCTCTGCCTGTCTCTCTGTCTATGCCTGCTAATCTGCCTGCCTGCCTGCTAATCTGCCTGCCTGCCTGTCTGTCTGAATCTCTGTCTGTCTGCCTGCCTGCCTGTCTGCCTGCCTGCCTGTCTGTCTGAATCTCTGTCTGTCTGTCTGCCTGCCTGTCTGCCTGCCTGCCTGCCTGTCTGAATCCGTGTCATGCATGTAAACGTCTATATTCATGTACATTGTGTGTATGTATAACTGTGATACGGCATGAACAGAGACCTTTATGTAATGAGATATTCCCATATGATTAGAGGTTTCCCCGGGGTCCCTCACTAACGGTCTGTTAAGGGGGGCGTCCACCAACGACGACAAGGCTACGACAATGGCTTTCCGACAAGGTCTACGACAGCTCTACGATTGGAAGCCTTGTCGTAGCCTTGTTGTGGTTGGTGGACCACAGTTCCCGACAAGAGGCTACAACAAGGCCACGACAGGCTGCGACATGAAGCTTGTCGGAGGGCCTTCCGACAAGGTTACGAAAAATCGAACATGTTCGATTTTGGAGCCGTGTCGTGGCGTGTCGTGGCGTGTCGGGAGGTTGTCAGAGAGGTCTACGATAGAATATTTAGGTGGAGCGTGCACTTCCCGACAGGCTGCAATAAGGGCTCACGACAGCTCCCCTCCTCACGACAATGCTGCGACAAGGCACCGATTGGAACTTGTCTGCTCTTGTTGTAGCCTTGTCATGGTTGGTGGACGCCCCCCTTACTCTATACCGCACACAGGCATGGGTCCCTCACTCCGTTATCTCACCCCAGGTAATTCTGTCCCATAGGCTTAACATTAGGAACTCATTCTCCATGCCCTTATGACTATTGCAGTCCGTTCTCCATGGTCTATATCCTGTGTGTCGTCCATTCTTTTAGCGTGTACAGGGGTTAGATATAGACAACCGAAACGATGGTTTTGTGGACAGGCAGCCGTTAACCACGAGAGGTTGACATCGTAATACACTCGCTAGCGCTCGTGTATTACGAAGTCAACCTCGAGTGGTTTACAGAGCCGCCTGTCCACATAACCATCGTTTGTTGCATTTATTTTCCATCTTTTCGGTTAAATTAAACAAAGTGATTGCCATAAAAAACGGTATAACAATAGGGGCTACTTCTTTGCTCTATAACACAAAGGGACTATTTTTCCTGTATACCAATTGTTTTGAGGCCGTATACCACAAATGAGAATCCGTATACCACAGTTCTGGTATCTGACAAGTTTTATAGAATGGGTCTTAGAGTCCCCATACATTTTCAATGGGGGCTTTGTATACGATGAATGATAAAAGTACAGAAAGCAACTAGTTTCAGTCAAAGTTGTTGTTCTCCAACTCGTTTGAATGTTACATGATATTCACTCGGCTGATGCCTCGTTCATATCGCGTGGAGAACAACCACTTTGCCCAAAACGTGTTGGTTTCTTTGTTATCAGTCTATAGCCCAGACGGACACAGACATGGTGTTTGTTTACCCAGGCTGCGGAGGGTGACTAAACTCTCCGTCAATAATTCACACACGCGGTGTCGCTGCCAGCCACAGCGGAGTGCACGCCGCCGAGAATAAAAATAAATAAAAGTAAAAACACTTTACGTTGAAACGTGCGACAGCCGTGCCCCACCCACACAAACTCAAACACACCCACCCTCCTCTGTACATCAACTCAAACACACCCACCCTCCTCTGTACATCAACTCAAACACACCCACCCTCCTCTGTACATCAACTCAAACACACCCACCCTACTCTGTACATCAACTCAAACACACCCACCCTCCTCCGTACATCAACTCAAACACACCCACCCTCCTCTGTACACCACCTCACCTGTCCAATATGCCATCGCCCAGATTTGTCTGGGGAAGGAGTATAGATGTACAAAATGCCAGATATGCTGGCTGACTGTCAGTCTGTTTGTCTGCCTGTCTGTCTGTTTCTCAGTCTGTCTGTCTGTTGGCCTGTCTGCCTGCTTGTCTGTCTGCCTGTCTCTCTGCCTGCTTGCCTGTCTGCCTGCTTGCCTGTCTGTCTGTCTGTCTGCCTGCCTGCCTGCCTGCCTGTCTGCCTGCCTGCCTGCCTGCCTGCCTGTCTGCCTGCCTGCCTGTCTGCCTGCCTGCCTGCCTGCCTGCCTGCCTGCCTGCCTGTCTGCCTGCCTGCCTGCCTGCCTGCCTGTCAGTCTGCCTGCCTTCCTGTCTGTCTGCCTGCATGGCTGTCTGCCTGCCTTCCTGTCTGCTTGCCTGTCTGCATATCTGTCTATCTGTCTGTCTGCCTGTCTGTCGGCCTGTCTGCCTGCTTGTCTGTCTGCCTGTCTCTCTGCCTGCTTGCCTGTCTGCCTGCTTGCCTGTCTGTCTGCCTGCCTGCTTGCCTGTCTGTCTGCCTGCTTGCCTGCCTGCATGACTGTCTGTCTGTCTGTCTGCCTGCCTGTCTGCCTGCCTGCCTGCCTGCCTGTCTGTCTGCCTGCCTGCCTGCCTGTCTGTCTGCCTGCATGGCTGTCTGCCTGCCTTCCTGTCTGCTTGCCTGTCTGCATATCTATCTGTCTGTCTGTCTGTCTGTCTGCCTGCCTGCCTGCCTGCCTGCCTGCCTGCCTGCCTGCCTGCCTGCCTGCCTGTCTGTCTGCCTGCTTGCCTGCCTGCTTGACTGTCTGTCTGCCTGTCTGCCTGTCCATAAGGCAGTAGATGTAAAACGTCCATCCTGAACCTCAACTTGGCTCAAGTAAGTACCAGGGGTAGACCATTCATATAAGTAGTTAACCGAATCAAAAAAAAGAAAAACAAGTAGTTGAGGAACAAAGGAGATAATGGGCAGATATCAATCTGTATTTGTCATGCCCGTCGCTGCTCGAACACACCACCTTACAATGTTATCATTCACATGGTAATTTCATAATGTGCCAGCAGCAATTGGTCACGAAAAGGAGGAGGTGATTTATCTAGTGACAAACATGCCATGTCAGGAAACGGCTTCCCCTACACACCAGCAGGGGGGGGCCTCTATATGAGGGTTTATGTAGTATATATGTACATACAAATATATATATGTGTATAGATGTATGTATATACTTGAGGGTTTTTGTTTGTTTGTTTATTTAATATCCCAGGGAACCCTGAGGTTACATAGGGGCTAACTCATGGTTCAGCTTTTCTCACCGGTTCTACAGCAAAAGGGTGGTGATCGAATCTATGTGATGAATTCAGGGGTTAAATATGCTACTTTCATGTGTATAATGACATGTTCTTGCATAGTCAATCTAGTTTGACTAATAGTATAAAGCCCACTTCTTATGACAGTTACTAGAACTTTATATGAATATTCAGTACCCCTATCTCTACAATCGTCGTGGTCACGTGATAATTATAAAAACGAAATTCACTGAGCTACAGACCGGAAGTGAAGCCGTTTTAACGTCTCCTGCATAGGTTACCCTTTACATGGGGCAAATGAACAACATACCCAAAAACTTGAAAGATTGCAAAACAGAGCAATGCGTATAATCCAGGGCCTTGATATATATATATTTTTTTAATTGGATGCAATTCAACTACAAGGTTGGTTTTCGATAACGATCCCATAGACATTTTCCTGGGTTCTGATCATTGTTGTTTACAATTTCAACATGTTAATACTAAACAAATTGATGAAAAATGATGAGAAAGGCACAGAAAATGAAAGGGCAGTGGCAGAAAGTACCGGTCTTGTTGAGAATTTATTTTCCAAAACCCATATCCAGTTTATAGATCTCATGGGGTTTAACGTGGATGACACTTATGAATCTGCTATTCTAACCTGAATCGGGTAACGATCTAATGTACTTCTTAAACGAAGTCTTTCCGCCTATAGTCTTGGGTTCTACAGGAAGGACTTTCCATAGGTGACAACCTCTGTAGCATGGGCATCTTTTATAGAATTCCGTATTTGGCCTCTGTAGCATGGGCATCTTTTATAGAATTCCGTATTTGGCCTCTCTAGCATGGGCATCTTTTTATAGAATTCCGTATTTGGCCTCTGTAGCATGGGCATCTTTTATAGAATTCCGTATTTGGCCTCTCTAGCATGGGCATCTTTTATAGAATTCCGTATTTGGCCTCTGTAGCATGGGCATCTTTTTATAGAATTCCGTATTTGGCCTCTCTAGCATGGGCATCTTTTATAGAATTCCGTATTTGGCCTCTGTAGCATGGGCATCTTTTATAGAATTCCGTATTTTGTCTTCTCATTTCAAACAATAATTTAATACGAGACCGCAGCACTGGCCCTTCATTTACTACTTCATTCACTCATATAAAGAGACAGCGAATAGATGATCTGATAATACACGAAGTTATGTTGTGATCTATTGTATATGGTGTCTTACCACTAGTTTCTTGTTTATTTACATGATTATATTATAAGTTTGTAACAGATCAATAGCTCAGCTATTGACTAAAGAGTGGATACTCTCAAAATGTAAGTCAATGTTGGTATGGATTTCCCACTGGATGATTGTAAAGTGGATGAAAAAGGGAAGTGTCTTCTCAAATTGTTTTCATGATTTACCTGTTTTGGGCTGTAAAGGTAACCAATACCGGTCGAGGATAAATAAACGCATTAAAAAAAAATGTGGAAGGCTGGGAAGCCTGGAACGAAGGGGACAATGGCAGTTGGCTAAAGTAATGTACAAACAAACGAAAAACATTTTTTTAATGTGGAATTCACTGCCTCAGATAAACTGGGAAAAACATGGTAACACATCGGTGTTGGCCATGTGTGTCGATTTGTTTTGTTTGTTTGGTTTGATTTTACGTCCAGTCAACCATTATAGGTCCTTTCCAGACTTTCTCAAGGTTCTTTTACACCACTAGGGTGGTGATCGAATCTATGTGATGAATTCAGGTAGAAATCTCACCCCTACACATTTACCGAGGTGAGAGTTCTTTTACTTCCAACACCACATAGACAAGGTATAAGAAGGATTGGCCTTTGATATAGCAGTAAATCTACCACTGCTGGGGGTGAAGGAGAAAAGTGGTGCAGATAGTATGGAGAAACCAAACAAGAGTTAGTCATGTTGTTGTTTATCGCACGACGGCAAGATCGCGATATTACTGTGCGAGGCGAAGCCGAGAGTAGTAATACGCGATCTTGCCAGAGTGCAATGAACAATAACATGACTAACTCGAGTTTGGTTTAGAATTTATCCTACCCCGCCTGTCTAAATTACTTCTATATTAACAAATGACGTCATTTTTCAAGTGTATCCCACTAGAGCGATATTTTTCATTTTTCTAAACTCCAGACCGAATACAGTGACCCAATGTTAAGCCTATGCAGTTTTTTATTAGGGGTAGGATAATGCTCTTTACCACTGAGATAACTCCCCACCCCGGTTGCTTTTGTTATGCTTGGGCAAATGAACAACATACCCAAAAACTTGAGAGATTGCAAAACAGAGCAATGCGTATAATTCAGGGCCTTGATATAAAAAGACAGCGAATAGAAGACCTGATAATACAATGTGGAAGCCTGGAACGAAAGGGACAATGGCAGTTGGCTAAAGTAATGTTCAAACAAGCGAAAAACATTTTAATGTGGAATTCACTGCCTCAGATAAACTGGGAAAAACATGGTTAACACATCGGTGTCGGCCATGTGTGGAGGAGCCACCATGGGCTGCGATGCCCTTTAATGACCTTGATGACGTGTTGTGAGTCACGCCCCCGTCATAGGATAGTGTTAATTAGGTCAGACGTAATTAGGTCACGTAATTAGGTCACACTCACCTGTTCATGAGGGTTCAGTCGCTGCTCCTCGAAGCAGAAACACTGCAACGATAAAAGAGAGAAAAATATGATTTCACTTTGCGATGTATCACGTTAAAGATTATTAAGACGTGGCAATAACACGTCTATGGCAAGCCGATGCTAAAGAAAAAATTAAAATGTTGGTGTATCACTTTCAAGGTATATCCATAAACAGTGACGCCGTCTGGTGATTTTCAAATGCGGGCAATTAACAATTCAAACTAGTTCCGGTGACTTATCCTAATAGAAAATGAATGAAATGTAAAATATTATACGGAAACTGGCTGACTCTCTTCGCACGTCAAAAATACACGGTGAAATTATTAATAACATACATCCCGATGCCGTAGGCAGAGGGATGTATGTGTTCCCTTACACATGGTTTACACATGGCTTACACATGGTGCCCCCTTACACATGGTGTCCCTTACACATAGTGTCCCTTACACATGGTGTTCCTTACACATGATGTACATTACACACCTCATGCAGGATATTCCCTTACACAGGTGAAATAACAAACCTAATAGAGGGAACTATTCTGAGTTATGGTGTCCCCTTACACATGGTGTCCCCTTACACATGGTGTCCCCTTACATATGGTGTCCCTTACACATGGTGGTCCCTTACACATGGTGTTTCTCACACATGGTGTCCCTCATGCATGGTGTCCCTTAAGCATGGTGTCCCTTATACATGGTGTCCCTTACACATGGTGTCCCTTACACATGGTGTCCCTTACACATGGTGTCCCTTACACATGGTGTACCTTATACATGGTGTCCCCTTACACATGGTGTACCTTACACGAGGTGTCCCTTTTAATTTGGGTCCCCTTACATTAGGGTCCCCTTACACGAGGTGTCCCTTACATAAGGTGTCCCTTACACGAGGTGTCCCTTAAGAGACATTCTACTATTTATGAATTTCCGATATACTGTGAGTATGTTCAACAATTTTAATTCACATATGGAAAACATAGTAGATCTAATGCTGGATGATGGAGAGAGACAAATCGCTTCTTGGCAGGTCTGAACGTAAAATGGATCCCTGATGTTCTGGCAGCGGTTCAAGCAGCGTGACAGTTCATTACAATGTGAATTAAGTTCTATTTACTACAGAGTAATTATTAACGATCTACATTATGACACATCGTTACTGCCTCATTCTGCAGACTAGATAGGACTATACATTCTTCCACTATTCAGCGCCACTTACGACACAATAATTATTAACGATCTGCGTTATGACACATCGTTACTGCCTCATTCTGCCGACTAGATAGGACTCTATGTTCTACTGTTCAGTGTCACTTACTACACAGTAATTATTAACGATCTGTGTTATGACACATCGTTACTGCGTCATTCTGCAGACTAGATAGGACTCTACGTTCTTCTACTGTTAAGCGCCACTTACGACACAATAATTACTAACGATCTGCATTATGGCACATCGTTAGTGCATCATTCTGCAGACTAGATAGGACTCTACGTTCTTCTACTGTTCAGCGCAACTTACGACACAATAATTATTAACGATCTGCATTATGGCACATCGTTAGTGCATCATTCTGCAGACTAGATAGGACTCTACATTCTTCCACTATTCAGCGCCACTTGAGGTGGCAAAAATTATGCTCGTATACGTGTTTGTTAAATGTGTCTGCTTACTGCTATTCATTTAACCTGTAATAATATGGAAAAGTTCCATATAGAAAACAACAAAGAACTGGACTGTATGTACATATTATACTTTCATTATTTACTTTTTCCTGATGTGGACTATTTTACACTTCCAATAGCAAAACGCTTTTTTTAAAATCTAAAATCGAAGTGCAAATGTAAAAAAGGGACTCATCCCCACAGGATCGATTGTTATTGTTAGGCGGTAAATGAATACAAGCCTCGGCTGATGGCTTAGCCAGTTTATTGTAACATTAAAAATGTATAACATTGGTTCCGTATGTCATTATGTGACCAACAAAGAATTAAAAAATGAAAAGAAAAAAATGTGCGTATGTAAGGTATCAGTTATTACGTTGTTGTAGTCCTGCTGGCATTACACCAGTCGTGATGTGAATAGACACTTGACACAAGATGGAAATAAGCGGAAGCAGTCCATGAACTTTCACGAATGAGGGATTCTTTTACTGACACAATGTAAACTGTGATGGCCTCACAGCTGTTCTGCTTCATAGTTCGTACTAAGCAAACGAGAATTGGATTTTAGTATGTGCAATATGAATTTGGACAAAATTGTGCACACAGTAAAACCGCGCTTCTGGGATACCCCGCTTAGGTGTCAGGTAGATGTCTGTAGGGTGTCTGTGTGGTTATAACAGCGTCTCCATGCCATAGTATCACCTGTATGAAGGAATTATATACCACATAGCCTAACTATAGACACACTGAAAACCCCGCTTAAGGAGACACTAAAGCAGGGGTTTTATTCTAACCCTAATATAAAATCCTATAGGCTTAACATTGAGATTCCATATGCCACGCTGACTGGCATACAGAGTTTTATATGCCACTAGTGGAATACAGAATTATTATCATGTAATATTCCAAAATCGAGGAGATAGGGTAGGATAAAATCAAAACCTGATTCGTTTTAATCTTGGCCACCGCATTCCACTTCTGGAGTTATGGCTCCTGACTTCACTCGGCTTCGCCTCATGAAGTCACTATGCCAAACTCCAGTCGTGGCATACGGTGGCCAAGATTAAAACTCAACTCAGTTTTACGATAATACGTCCCAATAAACACGGTTTTACTGTAATGTCCAATTAAGGTATTTAGTTCTAGAAGCACCCACAAGGTGGCGTGACAAGAGACACGTTCAGTACACCGGAAGCTGGCTGCAGACATTTATTGGTCAGTTGATGTCAGATTGTGATTGGTCAGCCTAATGAGCCAATGGCTGCGCAGCACGGCTGGATTTACTGTCCACCCCGACCCCTTTATCTGTATATGAGTGAAAGATTTATATCTGAATAAAACAGTCTATCTGTACCTTGAAGCCCGGTACGAGTCCCTCATTTGGTAAGGTTCTGGGGCCTTTACAATAAATAGGACGTGCACACTTATAGGAAGCGGAGCAAAAGATATTGGAAACTAGGAAGAAATGGCATGTTCTTTGCTGATGAATAGGCGTGGATATATATTTTTTTTAAAAGCCCATTAAAATCAAAAGTTTCGGGTTATATTCAATCTATGGGTAATTTTCTGTAACCAACTTGCATCCAGTTTACTTTCCATTTCTACAACTGCCTGAGTCTAGGATCCAAATGTATCAAGCACCATTGGGTCAATGAGGTATTTCGGTCTTTAGTGATTGGTCATAGTCAGCTGTGCATGCCTCTAAGACCCTGAGACACTGGCCCTCTGCACCTTTCCAAATGTCATAAAGTTGACAAACAGATATTGAAGAGATAGTTTTTGCAGCACGCTGAAAGTCTATATAACCTCTCCCTCAGAAATATATTTCTGTTCTACATGTATATTTCCTGCCAGAACCTTGTCGATTTAAATGAGGTGATATTTGTCTGTATTCCTAATATCTACATCACATCCAACTCTTCAATACAATAAACAAACAATGCTTAAAACTCTGCAATGATATCGGAGACACTGTATAGCTGCACACTCCATGGGGTGTAGGATGTGGCTGGTGTAGGATTACATTGAGGAAATAACCACTCCTCGTGTGTCCGAGGAAATGAGATACTTCGCCTTTGATAGCACAGTGAGGAAATATAATCTAGGAGGAAAACTGTTATTTTGGAAAATATGATCATTAAAGGCAATGGTGATAATTCAGCCTACAGAATTCAGGGAGGAAAACCGACTGGAAAATGCTCTGGGGGTATAGGGGACAGAGCCATTGTTAGTTCATGAAGCAGCCACTAGGTGGTCGGGGACAGAACCTGTATTCTGCTCTTTGTTCTTACCAAATTTAACTGTCTTTCAATGTTATACCATGGGTCCGTTGACTCTATACCCATCCCAGAGCAGGAAGATATAATGCTAAAACCCAGGACATGATGTTTTTCACATGGAACATCTTATTTACATATGTGAGCAAGGCAAGAATTGTGACACTTCCCAATTATCACTCACTTCTTTTGCACCTCCATTGGTGAAGAACACCTACTTTTTCATCTCCATTAGTGAAGAACACCTACTCGGGGGGCGTCATGGCGGCGCCCATGGATCATAGGCTATATGCCATATATGTATCTCTCCCTTTTTGAAGGTTAACCCATTCACAGCGGGTGATGCCATATGGCATCAACTGTGCTAGGGCGGGGTTATGCCATATGGCATCATCTGTGCTGGGGCGGGTGATGCCAAAATTTCGTTTTTCTGGAATAAAATAGGAAATATTGGATGTATAGTCATGAAATTTTCCCGGGATATAGATGCAACACCCAGGTATTGATTCTGGTTGAAATGGACAAGGTTAATGATTGCATATTTTATCATGTCCTAAACTATTGAACTATCACAATAGGCCTGATACTTCCCGCCCCCAGGCGGTATACATTAGCCCTAGTACCCGCCCTTTACCACATACTATTTCATCACGTCCTAGACTATAGAACTATCACAATTGGCCTGAGACCTCCCACCCTCTGGCAGTATACATTAGCCCTATTACCCGCCCTTTACCGCATACTATTGCCACAGGTACCCGCCCTTAAAGGATTAATCAGGGATAGACAGGAATGTGCAAACTTCTCGTAGTCTCAGTATAGTTCCCACTGTCTGAAGTAGACGGGGTCAGACAGGCGGTGCTGGACCCAGTATAGTGGTCGCCGAGGCAGGCAGTGGGGGCAGTTTTCTCGGAAGTTGAGTCAGACAGAAGCTCAAGGTCACTGCGGACAAAGGAGACGTTAGAGGTCGCAGCTGGCGTTTCAAAATGGCCGCCGTCAATGAGGGACGAAACGCGCGTGTTTCTCAGTCCTCACGAAGGGCGTCAACGATCAGCCCCAAATCACACTGCCAGGGAAGCAGATCAGCTTCTTAAAGTATACCAGGGAGCCAGATCAAGGCAAAAAAAAAGACAAATTACCTTTTAGCAAGGTATATTATAATGGCAAACAAGTTCTGGGTGAATTTTTTTTTTTTACATAACTCGGCCAAGGCCTCGTTTAGATTTTTTTTTCATGTTCACCTCGTAATTTGGAATTCTTTCACCTGGAACCAGTTTCCCTCTGTTATCTCACCTGGTATTTTCTCCCCATTTATCTCACCCCGGTATTTTTCTCCATAGGCTTAACATTAGGAACTCGTACTCCACGGCCGTGAGGTTCGTGTACCCAATACTCAATGGCTAATTTAGTGATTCGCTTCGTGAGTTACTGTGAGGACAAACTCGGTGGAGTACGGACCAAGCTATTTTCATCTCGTGGGTTTCCTTCTTAAGACTTAACATTGACAACTCGTATCCAACGCCCATGGAGTATTTAGAAAGAATATTCAATGGGGAATGATGTCACATATTAGTCAATGATAGGGATGAGATGAAATCTGAACTACACTCGATCCATAGCTACTGAAAATACACCATTCATTTCGGTTTTCTACAGAATCTCACTCGGCTTCGCTTGCTGAGATTACTCCTTATGCCCCAGTCATGCCCCAGTCACACTGGCGTAAAAAACGCCGTTTTCCCGTGTACGCACATCTACGTGTCTCTACGCATTTTGAAATCTACAAATGCGTTGTAAAACGCCGCAAAACGCGGAGATACGTAAAAGAAAGTCGGAATGCGCCGGAAAACGCCACAATGCGTACAGAAGCGTAAAGAAACGTTGATGAACGTTGAGAAGCGTACTAAAACGTTAAAGAAACGCAACAGATACGTTCCAAATCCGTAGCTAATACATACTCCCCACCAATTTAAATACGTAGAAGAAACGCCGAAATTTACGCCAGTGTGACTGGGGCATCAACTCGTGTCATATTTTCGGTATTTCTGGATCTCGATGCAGTTCCTTGTTATTGTGGACAGAGATGTGATCTTCCGGTTGTAGGATGTTGAACATCGTGTGACCTGATGAACGACCACAAAGAGGAAAGATAACAGTCACTGAATCAGTGCCACCTTCTGATGTCCGCTACCGTGACCTACTTACAGCGAGCGGACACAATGTCAGGTTCTCCGTTTGATAATCTAGGATCATACGTGAAGACCCTTTACTGTACATTATACAAGGGTTATCGTTTAATGATCTAACATAGTACATGAAGACCCTTTACTGTACATTATACAAGGGTTATCGTTTAATGATCTAACATAGTACATGAAGACCCTTTACTGTACATTGTACTATACACCTGTGCCTTAAGATACTCCAAATACCAACCTCTGCTGTCCAAGTGGTAGTTGAGCCGTACCACCATACTGTGCCGGTATGGCGCCATACCACCATACTTTGAAAACTCAATCTTGTAAAACATGTTAATAAATCATAAATAATCAATATCCGAACACAAAAAGTAGACAGAGAATTGATAAATAATATTATGAGACTAATATTTGCAAAGAAAAGAATTTTCTAAGAGTTTGAATTTTATTTACGAAATTGCGGCTATGAATATTGCGGTACACATTCATAGCAGAAATTGACTTCCGCCCGCCCAGGCGACTTTGTTAATCACTTCGACATCAACGTATTTTGGTGAGTTTTTAAGTATTTACATGTATTTAGAGGTGTATAGTACAAGTGAAACTTGTTAACCTATTTGGGACGGCAGATCATACCTTGATACTATCGGTAAAATTATCGCATTCGCTCTGCAACCTCATGCGATAATTTTACCGATAGTAACGCGGTACGATAAGCCGTCCCAATTAGGTTAACTAGTTTCCCATAAATACAAGGGTTATTGTTTAATGATATTTAAGTCTGTTAGCTTAAGACAGTATCTGCCGTCCATAAGGTCGTCCATAAGTGTTGAATAAACTTGACCCACATCGTCCCAGGGTCTCCTATGACGGTTAAGACTGTCTTAGCGAACGAACTTAACCTGCATGGAGTTGTCCCCCTGTATTAACTACCATATAGGGAATAGAGTAGTCCCAGTAGCCAATGACTGCATTCGGAGCAAACCACGACCTTCACCCTGACCTCCTTACATGATATTTATAGTGCCTTGGGACGGTTCTACAGTCGAGAGTTGACCTAAAATCTAATGGGCCACAACCACCCTCTAACTATCATTAAACGATAACCCTTGTACAAGGTACAGAAAAGGGTTTTCATGTACGATCCTAGATTATTAAACGGGCCCCTGTGTCCCTAGACTTTATAACAGGATATCACAGTCAGCTGGACCAGATTGACATCATGAGTCGGGTTTACACTGGCCGACTTTTATAAAAATGACAAGTTTGTCGGCGGCGATTTTATCACACCTTCAAGAAAAACCCTCGACTGTCAATGTGAACCTATGCATAAGCCTAGATTACTCAAACCCCTGGGTCCCTAGACTTTACAGCTAGCCACGCAGACATTGCCAGCCGGGAAATGCGAAATATGGCATCTCCGACCAATAAAAAAACGCCACCACAAAATCAAAGTAGTTTGACTTTAGTCACAGCTGCAGACTTCAGTCGGGAGACCGGAAGTCGGTGAGTGTAAACCGACCACAGATGATCGGGGTCACTGAGACGCTGCACTGACTCTGTTTTCAGGTCCACCACCGACTGATTTATTATAGAGAGGGAACAGGAATCGTTGTGTTTTTGTCAGCGAATGGAAAACAGCTCTAGTTACTATGTTTCCCCGGAGTCCACCAGGTGGTGCCCCATGTACTGAGGCATACATTAACTTGGTGAGGAGAATAGACTTGCTTCAGTCTTCATCCGTCTTATCATCTATTTAAATGGATTATTTTTTCATGGTTTCTTTTTTGACGAATTCTAGGTTACAAATGTCTGTGATATATTTGTTCCGGCCTACACAAATGTCGTCAACATCAGCTATTAGACAGAGATAGCTGGTTTTCATTGTCTAGCCAACTGGGTGTTCATATTATGATTAATCGATTAATTAGCAACATTAAGTCTCATATATATATTTATCTTATAGAAATCGTACTTAAGAACAAGAAAATCATACAGCTCAAGCTACTGATCTTTCTAAAAAAAAATCATATTTCGTATGATACAATATTGTCTAAGTGAATGTTACATATCTGTGTGTCGCCGTCATCGTATTATCAGCGATAGGCCACCAATAGGGCTACAACACTGGTACGAAATTCAAACATGTTCCAATTTCGTAGACACCCTACAATTTGGGTTTTTTCGTCGTAACATATCGGCGTGCTTCATAGAGCTCGGCAACAAAACTTGATTAATTGACGCAGAGCTCCAAAATTGCATCACGATTTTGATTTGTGTGTTTTAGAGCTTGCGTTCATCATAGCGCATCAAGAGCTATGGTAGTCGGTGGACACCCTTCTAGGATGTTAGAGCGCAGTTCTCATTCATTAATATCTACCTACAATCTATATTCATCTATCTCCCTCCAAAACATGTCTGTGAAATAATCAGTCTGTTTTTGAGGAGGTCTTTTTTTCTTTTTCTTTCCTCTCTGATACATTTTCCACTTTGCTCCCTGAGAAACCTGTCACCATGGATATGAAGTAATCGTTTTATTGAACTTTAATCGCAACAGGATATCAGCAAAATGTTCATTTAATTCGCAAGTCACAGAATCTACTGAACTGAAAAGTTGTCATTGTTATTCTCAACAGGTCTCCAGGCAATGAAGGTCTCAGGTCAGATTCAGGAGAAAAAAAAGAGCGGGAAAAAAACGGATTTAGGTCAGCGTCTGGAAGTTCCCGCGAAAGCTTTTAGAAGCGTCTGTTTGTTTAGTTTTTCTTCATGAGCAGACGACATTTTATAAACGAGAGCAGACAGTTTTTTGTGTGTAATTTCAGTGACCAGGGAATGACACTTAAATAGAACTGCATCGAGAATCGTATAAATGCACAATACTCCACGAGTTTGGACGGGCCGCAATAGTCATCGAGGCGAAGCCGAGTGACAATTATGGCACATCCAAACGAGTGGAGAATTGTGTATTTTACGATTCGAGTGCGGTTCTGGATTTGTCTCACCCCTTTCTATGACACTAAATTGCACTACAATATCAGAATAAATAGAATATACTTAGCAAATCCATATGACGTCATATCACATTCACTGCGCGACGGTCGTGGCGTAGTATTTTCACTTTATTGGGGTGATCGTTGAGTATTATTTTCTAATGAATAATTTTTTTTAATTTTTTTGCCATTGAGGTGTCATGGCCACGTTTTTATAATCAGAAAATAAATAAACAAGAGCTCAGCTCGTTATACAAAAAGCAGACGACATTTTTTGAGTAATCGGGCGACATTTTCAGTGACCGGGGAATGACACATCATGCTGTGTACAACCCACATGCGGGTCTGACCAAGAAAAAAACGTCATTCTAGTCTTACTCTTTTGTGCAAACACTGGTAGAAAAAGAATTTCCTGAAAATCTGTTTATTTTTACGCTGTAGGAAGTGATAGGTTAGACACAAAATATGACTCAATTTGAGTTAAAAGTCAAGTGTCTGTATCATCTTTTAGAGGGGAAATTATAAAAGCTTTTGGGAGAATCTACAAACCACTCATCAAAGTCACTGGAGCCTTTTGAAAATAGGGTATTATTCACCCTAGAGGTTACTCCAGTTAAAATAATTTTTTTAGAAAATCTGTGTCTAGATGTTAGACACAGATAATGACTCAATTTGAGTTATTGTTTTGTTAGTTGGTTTGATTTAACGTCCAGTTAACCATTGCAGGTTCTCACCAGACTTTCTCAAGGTTCTGTTACACCACAAGGGTGGTGATCGAATCTATGAGATGAATTCAGGTAGAAATCTCACCCCTACACATTTACCAAGGTGAGAGTTCTTTTACTTTCCACATCACATAGATAAGGTATGAGAAGGATTGGCCTTTGATATAGCAGTAAATTTACCGCTGCTGGGGGTGAAGGAGAAAAGTGGCTGCAGTGGGACCTGAATCAACAAAGTCTGACAACCTTGGTATTACAAAACCCATGCTCTTTACCACTGAGCTAACTCCCCACCCTGGTCAATTTTGTTATGCTTGCATGCAAGCATATCCGGTCTGCACCACGAGGAGGCGAGGCGACCAAGAGGGTGAACAGATTGGTAATTGCTGTCCACCCCAGCAGACCAAATTTGTGTTAAAAGTCAAGTGTCTGTGTTATCCTTTTAAATTTCAAAACTTTAGGTAGAATCTGCAAACCACTCATCAAATCTACTGGACCCCACTGAAAACAGGGTACGATTCACCCGAGAGGTAACTCCAGTATAAATAAAATTTGAAAAAAAGCCTAGATGTTAATGGATGTTATTAACCGTTCTTACTTTAACATCCATAAAACAATTTCCTGAATTACTATCATGGATATATCAATTTATTACCCACCGATTACGGAGTCTCCATAGGAAATACATAGGGCACCTGGAATTAGCTACCCGGAGATTCTGGCGTGTCAGAATCTCCTGCAGGAAAAATAGTCCTGTCCATAATGAGGTTGAATCATCATGTACTTCGAAATAAGTTTCTTGAATGTTTATTCAATGTTCATTATTTAGAATCAATCATAATAATCTCATTTACCATCAGAAATCACTGTCATAACACACTGTGCATGCTAAAAGTACAGGTTAATGGTGAACTTTATTATTGGTGTAAGTCTACACCGAATTACTGCCACACTTGACAGTGCTGTGATGTCTGGAACTAAACGGCTTACAGAAACTTTTTAATTGCAATAGATTTGTTATTCATCTTGTAGGTGGGTAATAAATACAATAACGACTGGTAGCTGACGACGTAATATCCTCGTTAGTCGCTCGGATATTACTACGCGTCAACTACTTGGAGATTATACCACATTAGAACTAAGCGTTGGCTAGCTGGCGACATAGCAGTTAAGTTTTCATTTCTTTCTATTGCAAATATACAAAAATGACACAAGTTCAAAGGCTGGACTTGATTGTAGACAGGCAGACTTTGCCTCATCACCTCCTGGGCAAATAAAGCGATCTAAATAAATGAACGCTGCTAGAAAAAAGGTACGTGTATTCTAATAAAGAACTAAATAGGGTGAAAAATAAAGTCACTGCCGTTACAGCTTATCATGTGTAGTGGTTGTACATCGATTATACTACTTTTTAAACATAAAATTATCTATCAACTATCCTACTTTTTTAAATATGAAGTCATTTATTGAGTAAATAAGGCCAGTAGAAGCAACCTTTTTACGCATGACCTACAAACTGACTCAATTCACTACTGTAAACTCCCAATATGATTTAGATTTTATCCTACCCCGTTTCCACGATTTTTGACTATTAGAAAGTACTGACATAAACAGCACTTTATGTCACTACTAGCTGCTATGAAAGAGGTACATGTATTCTTATAATGAACTAAGTACATAAATCACAAGTTACTGCCGTTGCAGCCTACCATGTGTAATGGTTGTTATCAATTATCCTACTTTATATATATAAAATTATTTATCAATTATCCTACTTTTTACATATAAAATCATTTGTTGAGCGAATAAGGTCAGAAGAAGCAACCTTATGACCTACAAACGGACTAAATTCAATTTTCTCGAATGTAAACTCCTAACACGATTGATTCCCATCCGTTTATTATATATAAAAAAAAATACCAGGGAAAGTGATAATTTGACTGACATGCGGCCTGAACAGGATATCTGATGTGTCGTGTTATTTTTATTTTATTTTTCAGCTCCTGTATGACGCATCTTATTCATATCCCGGTGGCGGGGTGGGGGGGGGGGGGGTACGGGGGCGGGGGGGGGGGGGTGTACGACTGATGGTGTACCAAAATCTACCACGAGACAAAATACACAAAGTTCTTCTCTCTACGCTCTGTTAGTCCTTTCTATGTAGAGTGATAATCTTATACTGAAAAAATCTGACTGAGCCATCTGGTGCTTTTAAAAAAACCCGAGAAGAGTTTGGTTCTTCAAAATTATTCCACTTGTTTTAAGGAATACTGGAGAACTCGACCTGTAACAAACTCGACACTAAAAAACTTGACCCGTAACTAACTCGACCCGTTTTAAGAACTCGACCCGTTTTAAGAACTCGACCCGTAACAAAACTCGACCCGTTTTAAGAACTCGACCCGTAACAAAACTCGACCCGTAACAAAACTCGACCCGTAACAAAACTTGACCCGTAACAAAACTCGACCTTTAACTAGCTTGACCCGTTTTGAGAACTCGACCTGTAATGAACTCGACCCGTAACAAACTCAACTCATTTTAAGAATTTGACCCGTAATGAACTCAACCCGTTTTAAATCTTCTCAATTCAAGAAACTCATGACAACTGTGGATAAATACTATATTTAGTAGTAAGCATGTCATCTTGGGTTCAAATTTGGTCTTCACTGGAGAAGAAAACAAACAGAGAGCCTTCCCCTAAGCCTCTCCATTACCCTAACCCTATCCCTATCCCTAACCCTGGATATAAAACCTTTTTGTAGAATAGGTGTGAATACCACGACCAAAAAAGGAAAAATTTAAGAAAACATGTTTTTATCAGGGTTGTAAAATCTGGAATGAACTGCCTTTAGTAAATACAAAATGAACAATCAAAAATTATCTTTAAGAAATCAATAATAGATATATTACAAAAGATGTAGGTCTCAGTGGGTACAAGAGATAAACAAGTAGTAGAAAATATCTGAACGTAAGGATAAAAACAATATCTAGTATATATTATAGAGAAAGAGGCTTACTGTTTCCGTACGGATAAAATACGCGGTAAAATCGGCGATCAGATGAACCGATGCCGGAGGCAGAGGTTCATCTGATCGCCGATTTTACCAAGTATTTTATCCGTACGGAGACAGTCAGCCTGTTTCTCTATTATTATATACCTTAAATTATCCGATTTCTAACCTTGCTTCTGGGGGAGATTTTGGATTTCGCCACCGTACATGCCCAATACGCCACATACATACCCCGTACGTCACCTAGGTGTCGTACGGATATACATACGACATGGGTAGGAGCGGGCCGTATGTGTAGGATATACTACCACAGGTATATAATAATATGAAGTATATGCGTAGTAAAGTAAAAACATAGTATAAATGTATGCTATATTACAAGAGAGTTCCGAAAAACTACCATAAACTCTGCACTACCTAAATATGAATATGATGTGAAGTCCTGGTACACATACTGGGCACCGCCGAACGAAACCTCATACGTGAGACGGGTAAAGCGATGTCGATACAGTATGGACGGAAGTGTAAATATGAGAGGTATGACTATAAATATCATTCATTGTAAATACCATTCAAAATGTATTGTCAGTCTGTATGTGTCTGGTTATACTCTGTTGTTGTTGTGTTATGCACCTTGTATTGCCTGGAAGAGCGACTTGTAAAAGCCGAACGCAATAAAGAACTTTAAAAAAAAACAAAAATACCCTCACCATAACCCTACACCTAACATAACTAGACTTGTTTTCTCTATCCGCCAGTTTATTTGTCTAAAAGCTAGACCTTTCCTTCTATAGGAAAATGTCTCATCCATAAGTATATAACTAGGTGTCTGAAAAACTCGACCTTGGTTGAGAGACAGTATTAATGAAAAAAAAAAAAAAAGTATCTGAAACGGTTCGAGTTCTCCAATTGATTTCTCCAAATCGGGTCGAGTTCTCCTGACAACTACGGGTCGAGTTCTCCTGACAACTACGGGTCGAGTTGGTTTCGGGTCGAGTTCTCCAGTAACCGTTTGAAGGCCACGTTTGCTAGGTTCTATCAATAAAGATGTCTAAGGCTGATGACTATTAGATACAATCCCCACCACTCTGACTGAAACTCTACCCGTATTTAATTACCGTCTAGTAGAATACGTCAGAAGTTCGCATGTCCCGGACATCAGTGGTCTGTGATGTGCTTAACCCTTTCCCTGCAGCCCCCATAAACGACCCTGCCTATGGCAGGCACCTTTTTTTTTTTTTTAGGAAATAGCAATGCCACATGATGTGTCATGTGATTTGAGTAATACACCTTTTTGTTATATCAAATCAAAGGACAATATGGCTCTTATACTTTGTCAAAATGTCTTTTGATTAGAATAATTATCTTTTTTTTGTGTTGAATTTCGTAAATAAGTATCAATGATGTCTCTAAGATGCCTGGAGGCATCTTCCTGCTATAGACAGGGGAATGCCTGGAGGCGTCATGCTGCTATAGCCAGGGGAATGCCTGGAGGCATCATACTGCTGTAGCCAGGGGAATGCCTGGAGGCATCATACTGCTGCAGCCAGGGGAATGCCTGGAGGCATCATACTGCTGTAGCCAGGGGAATGCCTGGAGGCATCTTCCTGCTGTAGCCAGGGGAATGCCTGGAGGCATCATGCAGCTGTAGCCAGGGGAATGCCTGGAGGCATCATACTGCTGTAGCCAGGGGAATGCCTGGAGGCATCATACTGCTGTAGCCAGGGTAATACCTGGAGGCATCATGCTGCTGTAGCCGGGGGAATACTTGGAGGTATCATGCTGCTGTAGCCAGGGGAATGCCTGGAGGCATCATGCTGCCGTAGCCAGGGGAATGCCTGGAAGCATCATGCTGCCGTGCCCAGGGGAATGCCTGGAGGCATCTTCCTGCTATAGACAGGGGAATGCCTGGAGGCGTCATGCTGCCGTAGCCAGGGAATGCCTGGAGGCATCATGCTGCCGTGCCCAGGGGAATGCCTGGAGGCATCATGCTGCTGTAACCAGGGGAATGCCTGGAGGCATCTTCCTGCTGTAGCCAGGGGAATGCCTGGAGGCATCATGCTGCAGTAGCCAGGGGAATGCCTGGAGGCATCATGCTGCAGTAGCCAGGGGAATGCCTGGAGGCATCATGCTGCCGTAGCCAGGGAATGCCTGGAGGCATCATGCTGCCGTAGCCAGGGGAATGCCTGGAGGCATCATGCTGCCGTGCCAAGGGGAATGCCTGGAGGCATCATGCTGCTGTAGCCAGGGGAATGCCTGGAGGCATCATGCTGCTGTAGCCAGGGGAATGCCTGGAGGCATCATGCTGCTGTAGCCAGGGGAATGCCTGGAGGCATCATGCTGCTGTAGCCAGGGGAATGCCTGGAGGCATCATGCTGACATAGCCAGGGGAATGCCTGGAAGCATCATGCTGCCGTACCCAGGGGAATGCCTGGAGGCTTCATGCTGCCGTAGCCAGGGAATGCTTGGAGGCATCATGCTGCCGTGCCCAGGGGAATGCCTGGAGGCATCATGCTGCTGTAACCAGGGGAATGCCTGGAGGCATCTTCCTGCTGTAGCCAGGGGAATGCCTGGAGGCATCATGCTGCAGTAGCCAGGGGAATGCCTGGAGGCATCATGCTGCAGTAGCCAGGGGAATGCCTGGAGGCATCATGCTGCCGTAGCCAGGGAATGCCTGGAGGCATCATGCTGCCGTAGCCAGGGGAATGCCTGGAGGCATCATGCTGCAGTTAAAATGTTAATGGGTAAAATTTACTAGAAACATGGTATTCAGTCACGCCCCACAAGCGGATTCTAAACTATTCAATATATTGAATTGTTGTCTTTCTGTCGATAATATTTTCAAAAGAACACTATCGTTACATGTGTTTCCAGAATCGGTGAGATATATTTCCAATGTAAGCTTCCCCATGGGATGGAAGGAGAAGAGATCATTATTAATGCGTGTGTACGTTATTGTTAAATCAATTGTATAAAGTTTGTATCTTCGTATGGTCCCCACCTCCGTAAACTGCGAAGAGACCATTATTGCATGTTTAACTGGTTCGTATCTCTGTACACTCTCCGTCCGGATTCCTGGTCGAGGTCTCATCACAAACAGGCCACTCTCCATCCGGATTCCTGGTCGAGGTCTCATCACAAACAGGTCGAGAGGAATTCCTTTTACGGCGCTCGTGGAATGAGGACACGGGAGTGGGGTGGGGGGGGGGGGGGGGGGGGTTGAGGGGAGTAGGGGGGGGGGGGGCGTGTTGGGAAGTCGTGTTCTCGTTCCGCTCCAGTGAGCACAGAGCTGGCACCCTGCGCCTGTTCGCGGGGGGCGGGGGGGGGGGGGTGGGGGAGAGATCGTGCCGTGGCATAGTACACCACTACACCTTAGAGGTATTCATACAAGTAACATGTAGACGTTTTTTCACCCCTTCTTCATTACTTCATTGAAATATGTGGGAAAAGGCAAGTGTTAGGTTAGATTCAGATCAGTCAGTGAGAAAATAAGTGGCCATCATATTCGTGTGAAATTTCTCTGCCACAGAAAGTTTTATAGATTTAAAATTGCCTGAGCAATTCTGTTACCCCCCCCCCTCCCCCCCCCCCAAAAAAAAGGAAAAAAGCTGCCTCAGAAAGTTGGTGTGAAAGTTAATCTGAATAAGTGCGCACTTTACCCACGAGGTGTCACCTTTGTCTCACAGCTTGAAGCGGGTGAGAATTACCCTCGTTATCAAATTGTGACACCCTGTATATTTTATTGAGCAATTGTTGTTGACTTATAAGAAGGTGAAAGGAGGTGTAACTCAATTCACACTGACAGGCACAGAAACCCCAGGCTTGGAAGTTAGCGAGCTAGCCTTGCAGTTGCAGCCCAAAATACTGATTGTAAAACCGAAGCTGGTAATAATAAAGCCCGGTTCCCAAAATTTCTAGGAATTTCAGCGTCGCCAAGTGGGAACACAAAATGGCAAAATTGTCGGCGACTATTGCCCTACCCCCCATTGATCGGGCTTGAGTCAGCGACTGGATTCTCTGTTAAAAGGGCACCAGTCTCTTGCGATTCAATTTCAAACATGTTTGAAATATATCAGGGCATAGTCGGTGACTACGCCCTACCACCCGCTGTGCGACTGCGGTTTCCTGGTGATTATGCCCGGCAGTAGTCTCAGGGGCGGGAATGGGCCTTAATATAATGACGGTCCTGAACATTGGTGCACTTCTTAGTTTAAACAAAGTTTTTTTTTTAAATCATGATAATAAAGAAAAGCAGCATAAAGCCCCCGGAATATCCGGCATTTTGGGCTAATCTTGTGCGAATTCCTTGCCTAAAGTGGTCAGAATTACACAAATATTCCACACCATCTTTCAAGTCTTTAAATTTTGACCCCCTCCCAAAAATATAAAAATATTTATAAAAATATTAAAAAAAATATTAAAAAAAATAAAGCAAAAACAAACAAAAAACCTTTACACAAGAATAACCTTTGGGGTATCAAAAAGATCCAGAAATCCGGGAAAACCCGAAAAAAACAACCCGATATGATCTCTGCCGTATGGTAAGGCGAGGTGACCGCCAGAATCCTGACCGAATTCTGAACTAACTCCCGAAACACACTGTACAGGGTGAGAGTTGGCCGCGCTGCCTGTCGGCGTGTGGTGCGGGGTTCACTGTTTGAGGACCACCCCTCAGCGGCACGTGCGTACCGGCTGCACGTGACCTGCTGGCACCACCGCGCATGCGCGAGGGGTCATCCGCTGAGAATCTCCCGCCAGAGGGAGGCACCCATTCCCGTACATAACACTAAAGGGCTGCCCCCATTCCCCGTAAATACCACTAAAGGGCTGCCCCCATTCCCCATACCTACCACTAAAGGGCTGCCCCCATTCCCCGTACATACCACTAAAGGGCTGCCCCCATTCCCGTACATACCACTAAAGGGCAGCCCCCATTCCCGGTACATACCACTAAAGGGCTGCCCCCATTCCCCGTACATACCACTAAAGGGCTGCCCCCATTCCCCGTACATACCACTAAAGGGCAGCCCCCATTCCCCGTACATACCATTAAAGGGCAACCCCATTCCCCGTACATACCACTAAAGGGCTGCCCCCATTCCCCATAATCCTGCCAAAGGGCTTCCCGTATTTCCCATACATACCAAAGGATTGCCCCATTCCCCATAACTACTATTAAAGGGCTGCCCAATTCCCCGTCCCTATTATCAAAAGGCTGCCCCAATTCCCCGTACATACCACTAAAGGGCTGCCCCCATTCCCCATACATAACACTAAAGGGCAGCCCCCATTCCCCATACCTCCTCGTATCTCCCCCTGGGGAGCTGCCCCCATCACTCCTGCCTTTTGCTAAAGGGCTGCTACCCATTTCCCATACATCCTGTTAAAGGGCTGCCCCCATACCCTGTACTTCCTGATAAAAGGCTCTTCCAATTCCCCATACATAGCAAAGGGCTGCCCCCATTCCCCATTATCTGGCCCATATGGGCAGCACCCATTCCCAATACATCCTGCCAAAGGGCAGCCCCCATTCTCCATACATACCACTAAAGGGCAGCCCCCATTCCCCGTACATACCACTAAAGGGCAGCCCCCATTCCCCGTACATACCACTAAAGGGCTGCCCCCATTTCCGTACATACCACTAAAGGGCTGCCCCCATTCCCCGTAAATACCACTAAAGGGCTGCCCCCATTCCCCGTACATACCACTAAAGGGCTGCCCCCATTCCCCGTACATACCACTAAAGGGCTGCCCCCATTCCCTGTAAATACCACTAAAGGGCTGCCCCCATTCCCTGTAAATACCACTAAAGCGCTGCCCCCATTCCCTGTAAATACCACTAAAGGGCTGCCCCCATCCCCTGTACATACCCTTTCCATACATACCACTAGAGGTCTGGCCCCCATTCCCCATACATGCCACTAAAGGGCTGCCCCCATTCCCCATAGCTCCCATCACATATAGTTATTCATCTATTATATATCTTGATGATGTTCTCTATTAGAATGCTGTGGTGGGATATAACCAATGCGAGTGCCTTTGGTCGGCAAATATATTTTTTTCTTTTTTCCCCACAAATTTCTTTATTGAGATCTAAGTTATTACAATTTCTTTCCATCGTGTACATAGTCATTCTCAATAAAGTGGCATACGACCTCAGCCCACACATGGGGCTGGTTTCCTGGTCATGCCATCCCATCTTAAGCATATAACAAATTTTCTTTTACAGTGGTGACTTTTAGCCGCAGAAATACAAACATTGATTTGATTTATATACCTTAGTGTTCAGATGACTACACGTGATAATCTAGAATACAATGGTCGGTTGCATTTTTTATAGTTTCCAGATTTCCTCTTTCATAATTGTTTTTGTAAGCAGTTTGAATGTTTTTATATCTTCAGTAGATCTAACTGATCTAATATGCCATTTGTTTGAGTGCTAAGTGATTTCACTTGGCTTTGCCTTTTGAAATTTATACGCAATCACACTCATGACATAATAAGAAGGAACTTCATAGAGATCTGTTGCCGCTGAAAATAAGCTATGAGTTTTGGTTGCTGAGTAATCTCACGAGGCAATTATTATTCAGCAAGCCAAAACAAATGGAGTATTTGACTTTATAACTTTTGACAGTTACCCCATTTTGAATCTGAAATGTTTGCTGGTCCCCCTGTCTTTAGTGGATACCCGGGGAACCAGCCTTGGGTTGAGGCAGAGATTAGTAATCGCTAGCGCCGCGAAAGATCTGGGAGGAGAGTGCAGTATTTAGAGATGACAGGATGTCAGTTCTCACCCCGGACACCAGGGGGCCGCTCATCTCTGCCTCGATAGACCCGGACCGCAGCCCGCCCGACATCCTGCTCTGTGGTCCGCTACGACAACATCTACGACAACATCTACGACAACATCTACGACGATTAATTACACCTCCCCACTGTGGCACCACTTCTCAGGTCCTGTTCCACTCCGCAGCATTTAGAGTCACTGCTAGATTTGACATAGACTTGCCTCGACCCCTTTATTATCCACCTAATACAACATGTCCATAGAAAACACATAGGGAGTTAGTATGGACATACCCGGCGCATATGGATATGTTGTATGCTCCGGGTGGCGCATATGGAAAAATAGTGCGCATGGAAAAATAGTGCATAACTAAAACGAACTGATATCGACATGCCACTTGCCCAGAAAAGGTGGATAATAAATACAATATAGACTGGTTTCAGATAAAAGCGACCGTATGCTCCTTGGAGTTGACGCATAGTAATAGCCGAGCGTCTGCTCCTCAGAGCATACGGCAGCTTGTATCTGAAACCAGTCAATATTGTGTATTTATCTCACCCCCAAAATTTCCCCTCATAGACTTAACATTGTGAACTGATACTCAACGCCTATGGAGTATTGTTGAAAAATACTCAGTGGAGGATGACATCACAAACATTAGCCAGTCAGTCAGTGATAGGGGTGAGATAAAATCTGAGCCGCACTTGATTCGTAGCCACTGAAAATACTCCATTCATTTTGATTTGCTACGTAATCTCACGAGGCAATATTACTCCGCAATCAAAACTCATGGCATATTTCCAGTGGCTGCGGATCTCGACGCAGTTCCATCATAATATCCTATCCCTCCCCTACACTCCACCTCAGCCAGTCAGGGGAAGGTTATATACTGTAAATTATCGTGAAAATATAACATCATTAGAGTACCAGTTATCAGGACATTATAACATCATTATAGCACCGGGTATCGTGACATTATAACATCATTGTGCAGTAATTGTAAATTACATATAATTTACTGCCGGGCTGTTTTACTCATCAGTTAATCGAACATACCCTTGTAACAGGTAACAGTGTGGTGGTTAATCGAACATTTTATGTTAATTATTTTTCTGGTCACATGACCACCTGACGCCTCTACTAGCGTCATTCCTGCTATTGCATTCGCTGCCGATGCACGGGAATTTTTTCATTACTGCTCCGCTCAAATTTTTACTACCGTTTTCGGTTTTTACCAACACATCTATCACCTTTTAACGAGCACAAGATGCCCAGACGGAAACAGGCTGTTTCTCCGAAAAAACGGAGCCAAACCCGGAAAAAGAACCAGGAGAACCCGGCAAACATGTCAGACCAAGATGGCGACCACGATGGCGTCCTCGGGTCGCCAGCGTCCTCCTCGGGCTCCGGACCATTGGCGAAAAGAAATGCGGCAGAAATTCAAGATGTTGCCGGGAGGGTCGACGCGATCGACGGCAGGCTGGAGAGCATTACATCGATGTTATCGCAGCTTGTCCGGAACAATGAGGCGCAACATGACGCTTCTAACAAGGCGCCAGGGCAGCCCGACCGGCACGCGGGAAACGCCGCACGCCGCTCGTCCAGCCGTGACCACGAATACCGCTCGGGATTGTATAATCACCCTCACCACCCTGCCCGCCTACCGACACCTGCACTCCCAGAAAAGATGTCGGACCTGGATTTACAAGGGGACGCCGCGGACCGGGTGGCCCAGGCTGTCCGGGCCGCTCTTCAACCGGACATTAAAGGTAACTGCACGATGCCCCACCATTTTATATTTAGGGGCCCTAAGAGAACTAAGACTGGAGTGGATGACCTAACCATCCCGGAGTACGCCTATGGTTTCCTGCAACTGGCGAAGATCGCCCCGGACGAGGAGACGCGGGAGGCCATGGGGGGCCACCTGGAGGCCATCTTGGATGACGCCAGGGATTTCCCGTGGGCCAATGTCCGGTGTTTCTCCGAGGAGGTGTGCGACAGGGTCGCAAACGGAAGAATCACGTGGCTAAACTCTTATGAAATTGACCGACTGCAGACACGGTTGGCTCACGTGCCAGGCGGCCAAGCGACATTGGTATCGGCTCCCCACGGGAGGAATACCCCGACCCTGGAGAGGCGGTCGGTGCACCGATACCCCCGGTCCATGATTTTCCAAATGTTGTCACAACAACAGAATGTTCTGAGAGTGCTTACTACATTGCTTTCGCTCCCAACGACCTGGAGGGCACCGTGGAGGCATTGACTCATGGTACAGACCTTTCACCAGTTGCTACAAGTACTCCACGGAGAACAATCACTCACGTCTCAGTCGAAATGAACGACCAGACGGACTCTCGCGTAACTGGACCGGCTGCTGGAGGCGCCCGGGCCCTCCCAATGAGCCCTAAGAAGTACATGGAAGTGGTGCTTAGGGCCTGGCCGCACCCCTCAGCAGCCGCCGCTCGGAACGCCCCGGACCATATGAGTATTTATCGAGAGGTACGCCGCTCCGGAGTCCCAAATTACTTGGGGGCCCGGATACCGATTCCCTCCAACATGAACTGTGACGCCTGGAGTGATGCTTTGACCGGATATCACGACCGAGGCATAGTTGATCACCTTCGTTTTGGCTGGCCTAGCTCGTATTCAGCCGACAGACCTCCAGCACCCACGTACAAGAACCACGCGTCTGCTATCGCTTTTCCAGCAGCAGTGGATTCGTTCTTAGCGAAAGAAAAACGACTGGGCGCCATGCTTGGACCGTTCGAATCCCCCCCGTTTTCACCTTGGACTCAGGTGAGTCCTTTGTTGACTCGCCCTAAGCCGGGGGACCCGATAGAGAGACGGGTGATAATGGACCTCAGTTTTCCCAAAGGCGCTAGCGTTAACGACGGGATCGCTAAGAACTATTTCCAAGGACATGAAAGCCAATATACTCTCCCTACAATCGCAGACCTCGCTACCCTCGTGCTACGCGCCGGACGAGGCGCTCTCATCTGGAAGGCCGATCTCCGGAGAGCATACCGGCAGCTCCGGATTGATCCCCTAGATTGGACATATGTCCCTCATTTGGCTGTCGTTTTTCCGGGGGAGCTCAGCAGAGAGTTTCTAACGCTTTATGCTGGGTAATGAACCGGAAGTGTGGCGCTCAACTGCTGGCGTATGTGGATGATTTTGTGTCCGTTGACTCTGATTTCTCTACCGCTGTCCGGTCTTTTGCCGGTTTTGAGGAGGTATGCCAGCGGCTGGGGGCGGAGTTGGCCCCGGAAAAATCTGTTTTTCCCACTACTCATATCGATTGGCTGGGCTTTACAATCGACACAATCGATATGCAAATCACCATCCCCAAGACCAAGCTCCAAGCCGTTATAGACGAGTGTCGCGCTTGGGAAACAAGAACCCATGCCACCAAGCAGCAATTACAGTCGATCTGCGGCAGACTCAACCACATATCCCAGTGTATCCCTCCGGCGCGACGATACATGTCCCGGTTGCTGGATACACTGCGAAGATCACAGGACGACGTCCCGGTCGAGCTGGACATCGAGTGCAAGAAAGACCTGGTCTGGTTTGCTGACTTCGCGAAGAACTCAAACGGAAAAAAGCTGATCATCAAAGATCGGCCCTCGGTCGAGATTGAATGCGATGCATGCCCGAGGGGCCTCGGCGCTTTTTGCGAGACAGCAAAAACGTATTATAGTATTCCCCTCCCGGAGGCATACCGAGAGGCGTACCACATTAGCCAGATCGAGGCAATCAACTGCCTCCTCTCGGTCAAGTCGTTGAGACCACCCGGAACCCGAGGCCATATCATCCAAGTCACTACGGACAATTCAGCTGCAATGTACGCTTTGAACTCAGGAAGGACTCAAGACCCAATTCTGGCCGCCTGTGCGCGAGAAATCGCGTTAATCGAAGCCGTACACGATGTCATAGTCCGCGTGGTCCATAAGCCGGGGGACCAACTCGTTCTCGCAGATGCCCTCTCCCGCGCGAGTTTCGACCAGGATAAGGCTAAACTCGCCCTCAAATTAGTTAAGGATCGAAATTTGTCCCGTCAAGATCCAGCACCGCTATCATATGTGTTGTCCCCAACGTAGTTTTCTTTTTCTGTGTTCCAGATAACGCAAATCCCCGCCTCATCTCGTCCCTCCGGAATTCGTGGACGGCAGCAGCATCCATCGGCACCGCAGAGAACCTACATCGTCAGATGCAGGCATACGTCTCGTTTATGATGGCACACGGTTTCAACCACCTCGACCCGTCCCCGACTCAACTCGCCCTCTTCATACAGTTTTTGGCTAACAGCTTCAAAAGCCCGGCGTCTGTCCGGAATTATTTCTCCGGGGCGCGGACTTTTTTACGGGCAAGCGGTAGCGCGACCGGAGTCTGCGAGTCCATACTCGTTACTCGCGCTATCAAGGGCGCCCAGCGCTTATCCTTGCACCAGACGTCTCCGGCCGCCCCGGTCCCGCTGGACATCTTCAAAGTCGTGTTAATGGCGCTGGATGCCCCCGGGCCGGTCCAGCTGGCGGCTCGGTCCCTTCTCCTCCTCGGCTACACGACGCTGTTACGTCAGTCAAATCTTCTTACGACAGGCCCGGTCGGGGCCTCTCCCCATACCCTGCGCCGCAGAGACATCCAGGTCTCGGACGAGGGCCTAAGCATAACGGTTCGATCGACAAAGACCTCGGCTGGACCGGCGAGTTTTTTCTCAATTCCCGTGACACGAACCAACGGTATTTTCTGCCCGGTCGAGGCATGGGAGAGATACCGCGATCACGTACCCGCGCTTCCCTCTGCCGCGGCGTTTGTTTCAAAGAATGGCGCCCCTCTACGCCCTGACACCATACTTCCGGTTGTGCGCTCAGCCCTCCGGGCGACAGGTTACCCTCAATGGCACTCCTTTACTCTCCACGCCCTCAGGAGGATGGGAGCCCAACAAGCAGCTTTTTCGGGCGTCCCCGAGGACAAAATCATGGCCCACGGGGCCTGGACCTCGGTCAGGGGTTTCCGAGCATACGTACCCAAGCCGGTCCCCCCTCACACTTCTACCGCCCTAGCCTCCTCTTTGGCTCATAATGTCTAATCGTTTATCACTCTTATCGTTTTATTGTTTTACCTGAAATGTGTTTATCTGCTTTTACCATGTGATTTTTTATCAAGTTCATGTGCAATAAATACATTTTTTCCGCAGCCCGGTCTTTGTTAATTGTGCAGTAATTGTAAATTACATATAATTTACTGCCGGGCTGTTTTACTCATCAGTTAATCGAACATACCCTTGTAACAGGTAACAGTGTGGTGGTTAATCGAACATTTTATGTTAATTATTTTTCTGGTCACATGACCACCTGACGCCTCTACTAGCGTCATTCCTGCTATTGCATTTGCTGCCGATGCACGGGAATTTTTTCATTACCCACCCACCCACACCTTTTTCTACTTTTACCTATCGCCATAGGGCTCATAATGTCTAATCGTTTATCACTCTTATCGTTTTATCGTTTTACCTGAAATGTGTTTATCTGCTTTTACCATGTGATTTTTTATCAAGTTCATGTGCAATAAATACATTTTTTCCGCAGCCCGGTCTTTGTTAATTGTGCAGTAATTGTAAATTACATATAATTTACTGCCGGGCTGTTTTACTCATCAGTTAATCGAACATACCCTTGTAACAGGTAACAGTGTGGTGGTTAATCGAACATTTTATGTTAATTATTTTTCTGGTCACATGACCACCTGACGCCTCTACTAGCGTCATTCCTGCTATTGCATTTGCTGCCGATGCACGGGAATTTTTTCATTACCCACCCACCCACACCTTTTTCTACTTTTACCTATCGCCATAGGGCTCATAATGTCTAATCGTTTATCACTCTTATCGTTTTATCGTTTTACCTGAAATGTGTTTATCTGCTTTTACCATGTGATTTTTTATCAAGTTCATGTGCAATAAATACATTTTTTCCGCAGCCCGGTCTTTGTTAATTATAGTACCGGGTATCGTGAAAATATAACATCATTAGCGTTCCGGTTATCAGGACATTCTAACATCATTAGCGTACTGGGTATCGTGACATTATAACATCATTATAGTACCGGGTATCGTGACATCATAACATCATTATAGTACCGGGTATCGTGACATGCTAACATCATTAGCATACCTGGTATCTTGACATGCTAACATCATTAGCGTACCGGGTATCGTGAAAATATAACATCATTATAGTACCGGGTATCGTGACATGCTAACATCATTAGCGTACCTGGTATCTTGACATGCTAACATCATTAGCGTACCAGGTATCGTGACATTATAACATCATTATAGTACCGGGTATCCTGACATTATAACATCATGAGAGTACTGGTTATTGTGACATTCTAACATCATTAGCATATCGGGTATCGTGAAATATAACATCATTAGAGTACCGGTTATCAGGACATTCTAACATCATTAGCGTACTGGGTATCGTGAAAATATAACATCATTAGAGACTGGGTATCGTGACATGCTAACATCATTATAGTACCGGGTATCGTGACATTATAACATATTTAGAGTACCTGTTATCGGGACATAACATCATTAGCGTACTGAGTATCCTGACATAACATCATTAGCTTACTGGGTATCGTGATATTATAACATCATTATAGTATCGAAATGGGGAGCATTCTAACATCATTATAGTACTGGGTATTGTGACATTCTAACATTATAGTACCGGGTATCGTGATATGCTAACATCATTAGCGTACCGGGCATCTTGACATAACATCATTAGCGTACCGAGTATCCTGACATGCTAACATCATTAGAGTACCGGGTATCCTGATATATTCATTATCTCACCACTGGTACAAGGTTAGCCATAGAAATAACATAAGGAAAAAATACTCAACGATCACCCCCATAAAGTGACAATACTACACCACGGCCATGGAGTAGTGAATGTGAGATGACGTCGTATGGATTTGCTAGGTATATTCAAACCATTCTGATATTCTGATGCTATCTTATGTCGTAGAAAGGGGCGAGATAAATCCAGAACCGCACTCGAATCGTAAAATAGACAATATTTCATTTGTTTGGATGTGCCGTTTATAATCGTCACTCGGCTTCACCTCGATAATGATTCAGGCACATCCAAACTTGTCTATTCATACGATTCTCCATGCAGTTCTATATAAATACTCTATCCTAATTTGGTTAAATCATTTAATGAATGATTATAGACAATACGAGAAATAGGCAAGAAAACAGGAACAATCTCTGAATATCTGAGGGTATATGAATATAAATGTGGAGAAATAATCTATAAACATACCACCAACAACCATGTCATAAATAAAAATGTGACATACATTGCTTCTTCAGTAGACTACCTCCTCCCATACACATAAAATCTGTAGACAGTGTGACCCCTCCCCCTTCACCCATACACCTGCTCCCGCCACCCCTCCCCCCTCCCCCTCCTACCCATCTACATCCTCCCCGGACCCTTGACATGAGATCGTGTGTAACCGGGTCCCTGGTCCTCACTTCAGACCGGCACCAGCTCCACGGTGCTGCCACCTTCCGGTAAAAAGAGACAGCTCACCATGCCGCCCTCTGGAGGTTCACGAGGGAACTAGTTCCAGCCGGGGAGGCCCTACACTGGGCGTCAGAGCCACACTACGTTAGCTCTGGTTCGGTTAAATCCACGGTCACCTTGACCCCACTACCTATATGTTAATGACACTCTCCCAGCAGATCATTCATGTGACCTAGACCTGTGTTTGGAGAGTGAGATATTTCTAACTCTTGAAGCCATTTTTACATATTCTTATTTTCTTTTGTGTGTATTTTGAATAAAATAACAATAAAGATAGACTTAATTATCAATTTGTCGAGTTGTAAATATTTCTTGATAGGTATTTCTGCTCTCAGAACCCAGGCATTCACAAAAACAACTTGGTCTGAGAGTGAGAATTCGTGGACACGAGCTTGGTTCAACCATACCAACCCCTAAGTCATAGCTCAGTGCAGAGAGGGGTGGGTGGCCAATCTAACTGGCCACCAGAGCAACACTTCGTTAGTTCTAAGTGGGTTATATCAGTGGTCGCCTTCACTCTGTGGCATCAGATACTGCCCCCACTTTTTTGCCAAGAAAAAAAAGTCACCAGCTTTAAAATTTACTCAATCATGTGAAAAAACTGTCTTGACTTTTCAGCATCGAAAAATGCCTAAGTGTAACTTTTAGCATGTAACGATGACTAAGCCTTGACTTTCCATCGTGGAGAAAGTCTTTTAGCATGCGAAGATGGCTAAGCCCTGACTTTTCACAGACATTTCGCAGATTCACAGTAAATCCAGTTGAACAGCCCATGTCAAAGTCTGACTTCATACCAAGAAAAAAGTCTGCAATTTTTCAATTCGCCCCCCCCCCCAACCACCTGTATGCTTATGATACTCTCCCAGCAGATCATTCATGTAACCTAGACCTATGCTTGGAGAGTGAGATATTTTTCACTCTCGAAGCCATTTCCTTTTATGTGTATTTAAAAAAAAATAACAGTAAAGGTAGACTTTATTATCAATTTGGTGAGCTGTGAATATTTCCTGATAAGTATTTCTGCTCTCAGAACCCAGTATCAAAAAAGAGAGAGAGAGAGTGAGAATTCGTGGAACAGGGTTGAACTATAGGGGACAGAGCCATTGTTAGTTCATAAAGCAGTCACTAGGCGGCTAGCAGTATGGCAGGCCCCTTGGGGGGGGGCATATCTATATACTGGCTCTTTGTTCTTACGAAATTCAACTGCCTTTCAATGTTTTACCATGGTTCCGTTGACTCGCTACACCTATCCCAGAGGGGGATGAGATAATGATTAAACCCACGACATGATGTCTTTCACATGGAACACTTTTTATGCATGTGTGAGCAAGGCTAGAGCTGTGACACTTCTCAATTATCGCTCACTTCTTTTGCACCCCCTTTAGTGTAGAACACCTACTTTTTCACCTCCATTAGTGAAGAACACCTACTTTTTCACCTCCATTAGTGAAGAACACCTACTTTTTCACCTCCATTAGTAAAGAACACCTACTTTTTCACCTCCATTAGTGAAGAACACCTACTCGGGGGCGTCATGGCAGCCCCCATGGCTCATAGGCTATATGCCGTATACCAACCCCTGAGTCGTAGCTCAACCAATATACTGTGTCTGTGAAGGAGAAAAATCATGAAATTTCACATGATTGTTGACTTCGCGGAGTGATTTCACTCACCTGGATCTTGTTGAAGTAGGCGCCCGCCTCGAAGGGCACGACGTTGTAGGTGGAGATGCCGATGATGGGTTTGTCGGTCGGGTTACGCGCTGTGTAGAAGGCCAGAGCCGTCTCCCCGGGTAACACCTGTAGCACAAAGAATCATGAATATGAGGTAAAACCTGCATACAGGAGACAGAGATTCACAAATATGGTGTAAAACCTGTATACAGGAGACAGAGATTCACAAATAAGAGATGTGTAGAAGGGTTACGCGCTGTGTAGAAAGCCAGAGCCGTCTCCCCGGGTAACACCTGCAGTACAGAGATTCACAAATATGAGGTAAAACCTGCATACAGAAGACAGAGATTCACAAATAGGAGGTAACACCTGCATACAGGAGACAGAGATTCACAAATAAGAGATGTGTAGAAGGGTTTTGCGCTGTGTAGAAGGCCAGAGCCGTCTCCCCGGGTAACATCTGCAGCACAAAGAATCACAAATAAAAGGTAAAACCTACATACAGGAGACAGAGATTCACAAATAAGAGCTGTGTAGAAGGGTTACGCGCTGTGTAGAAGGCCAGAGCCGTCTCCCCGGGTAACACCTGCAGTACATAGATTCACAAATAGGAGGTAAAACCTGCATACAGGAGACAGAGATTCACAAATAGGAGATGTGTTGAAGGGTTACGCGCTGTGTAGAAGACCAGAGCAGTCTCCCCGGGTAACACCTGCAGTACATAGATTCACAAATAAGAGCTGTGTAGAAGGGTTTTGCGCTGTGTAGAAGGCCAGAGCCGTCTCCCCGGGTAACATCTGCAGCACAAAGAATCACAAATAAAAGGTAAAACCTACATACAGGAGACAGAGATTCACAAATAAGAGCTGTGTAGAAGGGTTACGCGCTGTGTAGAAGGCCAGAGCAGTCTCCCCGGGTAAAACCTGCAGTACATAGATTCACAAATAGGAGGTAAGACCTGCATATAAAAGACAGAGATTCACAAATAAGAGGTAAAACCTGCATACAAAAGACAGAGATTCACAAATAAGAGGTAAAACCTGCATACAGAAGATAGAGATTCACAAATAGGAGGTAAAACCTGCATACAGAAGATAGAGATTCACAAATAAGAGCTGTGTAGGACGATACACTTCATAGCCAGGATGCTACGTCTTTCAGTGGGTGACCAAATGACCATATGCTTTAAAAAAAAAATTTTTTTTTTTTTTTGTATCAATGACGTGTTTATTCAAAAGAAAAGGAATCATTAGTGTTCGCCTAACTTAACAGGCGATCTTCCACACTATGTCCCGTGCAGACAATACAGGACAATACAAAAACAATACAGGACAATACATCGTTCATTTTATATCTATTTTCATAGTTAAGGGTTAAGCATTACATTGTTTTCTTTTCTCATGTATTCCTTGACATGTAGTTTAAATTGATCACCAACTCTTTTTGTTTGTAGTTCTTTCGGTAGTTTATCCCATAACTTTATACCCATCGATAGTGCCGATTTCTTATACTTTTCAGTATTTGGTTTTCTTGTTATCAGGCAGATTTTTTCATATCTTCGTGTTTCCTTTACAGGTTTTACTTCGCAGTTCTTTATATCCATACTCCACCATTTAATTAAAGACAGAAGATGACATGATCTGCGATAATTTAATGGTCTAATCTTACAATAATCAAGTAAATCATTCGTAGATATTCTATCACGGAGTTTTTTTCCTATAGCCACTCTTAAGCTTTTATTTATTAATATTTGTAATTTATTTAGACTATGTTTGTTCATTAACGAAAAAATTGCATCATTGTATTCAAGAATCGGTAATAAAATTTGCTTTACAATTTTTATCCTGGTGGTCTCATTTAGTAAATAACTCAATTTCTTGAACTTAAATAATTTAAATGTAAAGTCTTTATATATTTTATCAAAGTGTACATTAAGACTGAGTTGATTATCTATTAAGACTCCCAAATATCTGTAGTGGTTTACCACTCCCAGTTTATTTTCCGCTATTTTAATATCTATACTAGTATCTATTTTATTTCTACAGTTGTGGTGCCACATTATTTTAGTCTTATTGTAGTTTATTCTTAATTTATTATTAGTTATCCATATTTCTAAGTCTTTTAAATCACTTTCTATTTTCTCTTTTACTTCTTCTTGATTTTTCCCTTGTGTTACTAGCGCGATATCATCTGCATACATTATAATGTCACTATTTTTTATATGATGTGATAATTTATCAATATAAATTATGAACAATAGTGGTCCCAATATTGATCCTTGCGGAACTCCAGTATCAGCGATTTTCCAATCAGAGTACATGCCATTTAACTTTGTCCTATGTTGTCTATGTTGAAGATAATTTTTTATTATTTCTATAAGATGTCCAGGTAATTTTATTTTCTCTAGTGTATTTATTAACTGATAGTGATTTACACTGTCGAAAGCCTTTCTTAGGTCAATATAAGTACTAATAACATATTTCCTTTCATCCATATAAGTCAATATTGATTGTGTTAATTTAAATACTGCTTGTGCTGTTGAACGCCCTGGTAAGAAACCATATTGTCTGTCTGATAGTATATGATATTCTTGGCAATGATTTAATATTTCAATATGCAATATTTTTTCAAATACTTTCGATAGAAATGGTAGAACAGAAATGGGTCTCCAGTTTCCAAATTCTTTCAAATTTCCTTCCTTAGGTAGTGGCGTTATAGTTGCCAACTTTAAACAATCCGGGAAATAGCCTCTATACAATATTTTCTTTATTAGTCCCAAAAAATCTTCAACTCCTAGTAATAATATCCTTTTCAATAACCCTGTTAATATATTTTCAATCCCACTGCTCTTATTGTTATCAAAACTCTTGAGTATTTTAATTAAATTATCTGTAGTTAGCATTTCCTGTAGTTCATTCTCATACCATTTTACTGGTTTTTCTACAGTTATATCTATCTGGTCTCCATAGCCTTTTCCAACTGTTACTAAGCTATTTTCTTCTTCACTTACCTCATCAAACTTACCTGCTTTGGAAAAGAAAGAATTCATTTTTTCGGTCACTTCTTCTATCTTTTCTTCTTTCATTATCGGGTATTCAGCTGTTTCACCTTCTTGTGGATTCCATATATTCTTAATTTTCCTCCAGAATTTTTTTGGATTTTTAACATTGATTTCTAAATGGTTACAGATTAATCGCGATTTGGTTTCTCTAATTTCTTTCCTTATCTCATCCCTTAACCTTCTTATTAATTTTAGTGTTTTAATATAATCCTGTCCATTAGGTTCTAGTCTATGTAGCTTTTCTAGGCATTTTTTTCTTTTTACAATTTTCTCTTCAGTACTCTTTAATAAAACTAGTCCATTATTACTTCTCACATATTTGGTTATAATTGGCATTACCTCGTTAATTTTATCTGTCAATTTGTTTATAAAAGTTTCACAGGGTTCACTTGAGTCTTCTACTTCTTTCTGGTTCACCGTTTCTGCTATTATTTTTTTTTCAAATTCATCTTTATTCTCAAGTGCTCTTCGATATTTTAATTTAATTTTAGGATGTTTCTCTCTATCTTTTTTTCTAACACAATAAATTATTACATGGTCTGATATATAGAAATTTACATTTCCAGATTCACTTATAAATTTTGAGTTACTATATATATGATCTATTGTACTTTTGCAAGTCTTATTTATATAAGTTTCGTGTGTCAGTATCATCTGCAGTCCATTTTCTATTAAAAAGTTCTTCATTATTTTGTATTTCGAACATGTTACTGTTTTACTATTAACATTTAGATCCCCTGCTATCCAGCATTCATGCTTTTCAAACTCGGGTCTTTCAATTATTTTTTTTAAGAATTCATAACAGTATTCTACATCATTATTAGGCGGTCTGTATACAGATATTAGTAATAATTTTTTTAAATTTGGTTTTTCAACCGTACAAACTAAACATTCTAACTTTTCATTTGATATGCATAATTCCTCAATTTTCGTAGTAAATGGTTTGTAACATGTTTTTATATACATGGCTACTCCACCACCTATCTTATCAATTTTTCTATCATTCCTTAATATAAATTTATTTGTTATGAACACCATTTCCTCTGTATACTTATCTTTGAGCCAAGTCTCAGTGATTGTAGTAAAATCTACATTTTCTAGTACTATTTCTAATTCCTCTAGTCTCTTATATAGGCTATGTACATTTATAGTTGCAAATATAATACCTTGTAATTTTTTTATATAGTTTGGGTCAACATATCCTTTGCAGGTATTCACCATGATATTCTTGACAGAGTTATTGGTACCCTTTTTTTTGTTATTTCTATTTGTCCCTTTTGCATGTATTTTTCATACTTAGTATATAAATCATAACAACGCATTCTTACATATACACACATATACATATACAAAAAAAAAATAATTCAGAACTCTGTCAAGAATTGACGTAGGAACTTCAAATAAAGATCAGTAGATATCTAAAGATGTGCGGAAAACAGTTTATAAGTGTGTGAATGTCACCTCTCAAAAACGAAGCATATCGTCCAATTTACAAAGCGGATCGTCCAAAGTGTGCTGGCTACCGAGTCGTCCAGTATTCGTAGAAGGACAGGGAGGTCTCCCCAGGTAATACCTGTATACAGAGAACAGAGATTCTCAAATATGAGCTGCGTAAAAGACCAGGGCCGTCTCACCCGTCTAACCCGACATACAGCTGTGTAGAAGGGGTATCTGGACGATACGCTTCGTAGCCAGTAAGCTTAGTTTTTCAGTGGATGACCAATGGACCAAACTTTTTCGAATTTATGTCAGAACTCTGTCAAGAATTGATGTAGGAACTTCAAATAAAGATCAGTAGATAGCTAAAGATGTGCGACAAACAAATTGTAAGTTTATATTTTGATTCAGGATAGGCAAAATATGTTTATTTGTTCTTGTTTGTTATGCAGTTCGCCACAAGTGCGAGAACGTCGCCTCCTGAAAATGAAGCATATCGTCCAATTTACGAAGCGTATCGTCCAAAGTGTGCTGGCTACTGAGCATATCGTCCAGTATTCGTAGAGGGCCAGTGCTGTTTCCCCAGGTAATATCGTAAAACTGGATGATGTTTAATCTTGGCCACCGTATTCCACGACTGGAGTTTGACAATGTGACTTCATGAGGCGAAGCCGAGTGACGTCCAGAGCCAAAACTTCAGGAGTGGAATGCGTTGGCCACGATTAAAACGAATCAGGTTTTGATTTTATCCTACCCTATCTCCTCGATTTTGGAATATTATGTGATAACAATGCTGTATGCCACTAGTGGCATATAAAACTCCGTATGTCAGTCAGCGTGGCATACGGAAACCCAATGTTAAGCCTATGGGATTTTATATTAGGGGTAGGATAATACCTGTATACAGGAGACAGACATTCACAGATAAGAGTTAATTTGTATTTCTGTACTTCATAAAGAATTCCTGGAGCCTTCGTACATAAACTTCAAAGTAGAAATGAAATAAAAATCCATACTCTTCCTAATTGAATAAAAAAGTATCCTCACCCTAGAATAAGATCTAAAACTACCATGGAATCTACAGAAACTGAGAGCTGTTTTGCAGTTTGCTCTGTTCCAGAATATCTTTAAAAAGAAAATATATTTCGATATCCATAAATGCACTTAGAATTTTGACACCATTTTCTCGGGGAATATCTACTATACGTGTAAGTACATTTAGTCCGTTTACGTGGGGGTCTGCTTACACGGGGGTTAAAATTAACATCTAATAGAGGGCAAAATTTCCATTCCCACCAAAACTGTTGTTTAATGTGGGATGTCCACTTGCGCTGGGTGTCCAATAGGTGGGGTTCTACTGTATCTGATTAATGATGTTACTGCATATATTTGATGTACGAAGACAGTAAGCCAGTTTCCATATAATACATTGATATGCCGATACTTACTCTGACTTCAGTTTGTTGGGGCCTGAAGTTCCACTGCATACTGGAAGCTACATCAGCGTTGAATTTTACAACGAGTGTTCGGTCTTTTATTGCTTTCATTGTCTCTACTTTGCTTGCATCATGGCCAGCTACGGCCTGTCCGCCTCGACCCGTCGCCTGAAAATAAACAATGTTTAACTTTACGATACAATATCTAAATGTCATGGCTGGCTACGGCCTGTCCACCACGACCCGTCGCCCGAAAATAAACAATGTGTAACTTTACTATACAATATCTATATGTCATGACCAGCTACAGGCTGTCCACCACGACCCGTCGCCTGAAAATAAACAATGTGTAACCTTACGATACAGTACTTCAATGTCATGGCCGGACACAGCCTGTACACCATGACTCGTCGCCTGTGAATAAACAACGCATTACTTTACGATACAGTATTTAAATGTCATGGCCGGACACAGCCTGTACACCATGACTCGTCGCCTGCCAATAAACAACGCATTACTTTACGCTACAGTATTTAAATGTCATGGCCAGCTACAGCTTGTCCACCACGACCCGTCGCCTGAAAATAAATAATGTGTAACTTTACGATACAGTATTTAAATGTCATGGCCGGACACAGCCTGTACACCATGACTCGTCGCCTGCCAATAAACAACGCATTACTTTACGACACAGTATTTAAATGTCATGGCCAGCTACGGCTTGTCCACCACGACCCGTCGCCTGAAAATAAACAATGTGTAACCTTACGATACAGTATTTAATTGTGTAACTTTACGATTCAGTAATTAAATATCAGTTACTGCCTGTCCACCATGACCCGTCGCCTGAAAATAAACAATGTGTAACTTTACGATACAGTATATCAATGTCATGGCCAGCTACGGCTTGTCCACCACGACCCGTCGCCTGAAAATAGACAATGTGTAACTTTACGATACAGTATTTCAATGTCATGGCCGGACACAGCCTGTACACCATGACTCGTCGCCTGTGAATAAACAACGCATTACTTTACGATACAGTATTTAAATGTCATGGCCAGCTACGGCATGTCAACCACGACCCGTCGCCTGAAAATAAACAATGTGTAACGCTACGATACAGTATTTAATTGTGTAACTTTACGATTCAGTAATTAAACATCAGTTACTGCCTGTCCACCACGACCCACTGCCTGGAAATAAACAATATGTAACTTTATGATATAGTATTTATATGTCATGGCCAGTTAGAGCTTGTCCACTAGACTCGTCGCCTGAAAATAAACAATACATAACTTTACAATACAGTATTCAAAAGTCATGGCTGGACACATGGTCCACCGCCACCCATCACCTGGTAATAAAGAATGTGTTTCTATACAATACTTAATAGAAACTGAACGAGAGAGAACGTGTCAGTGTTTATGCCACGACGGGAAGGTCGTGTATTACTACGCAAAGCGTTAGCTGAGCGTAGTGAGGAACAGACCTGACCAGAGTGGCATAGACACTGACAAGTCTAACTCAAGTTCAGTTTCATATTTATCCTACCCGGTCTCTATGCTTTGGGATTACTAAAATATAAATATCGATTGAATGACCAACCAAAGTCCAACCGGAACTTTTGAGTCCAACCAGAACTTTTTCGGAGCAACTCACAATCTGGTCGCTGATTGGTTAATTTTTGTTATGCCCCTAGAAACATAAATCGCACTTTATATCATGGCAAGCCGCATAAAATTTGCCTATGTTATGCCTATGGACCAATTTTTATTAGGGGTAGGATAAAGTATTTTATTGTCATGGCCAGCGACAACTTGTCCACCACGACCCATCGCCTGGCAATAAACAATGTCTAACTTTACGATACAGTATTTAAATGTCCTGCCTGTACACCACAACCTGTCGCCTGCCAATGAACAATGTGTAACTTTACGATGAGGTATTTAAATGTCATGGTCAGTTACAGCTTGTCCACCATGACCCGTCACCAGCCAATAAACAATATGTTACTTGACGATACAGTATTTTAAGTCCAGGCAAAGCCTGTCCACTAGACCCGGCACCTGCCAATGATGATACAGTTGTTGGTGTATAGTAATATCTGAGCAAATGCAAGGATATTGCGTAGAGTCAACTAGAAAGATAATAGGACCATAAGTATCAGTTAATAATGTATTTATTATTCAGCATTGCAAATCTAAATCTGCAAAGAAAAGACATTATGAATCTAGTCACCTTGGACAACTTGAGCCTACCCTGTGGACGCCTTGAGCCTACCCAGTTTTGGTGGCCTTGGGCCTCTAGATGTAATACCTTTGAAAAGTGCACTTATACTGGTTTATAGTCATATATACTCAACCCTAACCCTTACCCAACCCTTTTCTAACCCTAACCCGCCAATTGGAACTAAAATGAGGTAGGCTCAAGGTGTCCACGGGGTAGGTTCAAGGCGTCCACGTTTTCGCGCTGACAGGAGGCTCAAACGGTAAAAGGCTCAAGGCGTCCAATTCCCATAGAGCCTCCAGAGGTTACTAAACTCCTGATTATCGCCCCGGGTAAAGCAAAGTTCCGCTCCCGATAGACTTGGCACACTACGACAAAATGAACCACAGTTTTCTGATTTATAATTGGAGAAACTGAATATAATTTCGGATTCCCATGTAGAAATAGCTGAAATTTCCATTTCTGACATCAGAATTTCAATTTGAGGATGTTTGAAAACCGTTAAACTGCATTAATTCTGGGTTACGAGTAAGGGGTCTATCACTATACTACGTCGGTAACCAGCGAAACCCGGAACTTGGTCAACAGACTGAATTACGGGATACCTCAATAGGGTCTATAATGGTTCTAGTCACCTGGCAGAAGATCCTGTAGAGGGGCACGCCGGCGTACGCCGCTCCGATCATGAACACGCCGACGGCGCAGATGTAGATGAGCGCCGTCTTGTTGGCCTTCGCGTGCTCGGGGCTCGGTCCAGTCCCATGGGGGCGCCACACGAGTCTCTGTACGCCGCCGGGTTCCCGCCTCACTGCCAGGAGAGCTCCACTCCACAGCCGCCGCACCGGATACGTCCACTGCGACTGCGCAGGGAGACTCCAGCGGGTGGTTCCGGTGAACAGACTCTGTCCACATTTTGTGTTGTGTTGGTGAATGTGTCGGGAACATTGTTGGGTGAATTGTAGTGGAGTGAAGGGAAGACGGGATGCTAGTTGTATCTTCAAGCACGACTGGAATTTCTGAAATGATGATTGAATTGGGATAATCATTTACTACAAAATTCTTGCAATGTTTATGGTAGTGTAGCGGTCCGCCGGTTCTCTGTTAAGCTCAGAACTTCCCGATAACTAGATTAGTCTGTTCCAGTGGAGTGAGACAGTGCTACCCTATGGGTTTACTGCATAGGTTGGTTCGGAATATTTTCGGTAAGTATAAGAAGATGTGAGATCTACTACTTAACAAGCCTACTAACACAAAACCAGACTCCGAGCTCTCAGGTATAGGATCTATATTTTATTATCCACATAATACAAAGTGTCCATAGAAAACACATAGGGAGTGTGTATCACCATACCCGGAGCATACAGATATATCCACCTAATACAAAGTGTCCATAGAAAACACATAGGGAGTGTGTATCACCATGCCCGGAGCATACAGATATATCCACCTGATACAAAGTGTCCATAGAAAATACATAGGGAGTGTGTATCACCACACCCGGAGCATACAGATATATCCACCTAATACAAAGTGACCACAGAAAACACATAGGGAGTTTGTATGGACATACCTGGCGCATACAGATATATCCACCTAATACAAAGTGTCCATAGAAAACAGATAGGGAGTTTGTATGGACATACCCGGCACATACGGATATGTTGTATGCTCCGGGTGGCGCATACGGAAAAATAGTGCTTATGGAAAAATAGTGCATAACTAAAATGAACTGATATCGACATGTCACTTGTGCAGAAAAGGTGGATAATAAATACAATATTGACTGGTTTCAGATAAAAGCGTTTGTATGCTCCTCAGAGTTGACTCTACGCAATATCCTTGCATACACTCAGATATTACTACATGTCAACCTCTCGGAGCATACGGCCGCTTGTATCTGAAACCAGTCAATATTGTGTATATATACCGGTTTTCAGTTCATACACGGTACCTTACGGGATGCGTTAACTGAGTGACTCTGTTCACCCAACCGCTGAAATGCTCCGGAGAAACCTTACCAGTCTGCGAGGCTCCAAGTTGTTCGCTTGACGCGGAGGAAGTACAAGTAACCTGTCGACCTGCTGCGGACTCAGCCTATATATATATACTGACTGAGTTACATAATCCGGGCAAACCTGTAGCGTTTGCATGCATGGGCTCGCCAGGCTTATCACACAGGAGGGATAGGCACTCGTGACCTCTGGCGTTAACCGAACTAACCACTGCTCAACTAACCCGATTCCTACAGGTCCTTGGACCATACGCTCGGTAGCCTTTACGCTTGGGACGGTTCATGGACGCCTTGAGCCCGGGGCGATTCGAGCCCTGGACGCCTTGAGCCTTTCTGTGGACGCCTTGAGCCTACCCTGTGGACGCCTTGAGCCTACCCCATTTTGGTTATCTTGAGCATCTACATGTAAAAAACTTTGATAAGTGTACTTATAATGGTTTATAGTCATATATACTCAACCCTAACCCTTACCCAACCCTTTTCTAACCCTAACCCGCTAATCGGAACTAAAATGAGGTAGGCTCAAGGCGTCCACGGGGTAGGCTCAAGGCGTCCACGTGTTCGCGCTGACAGGAGGCACAAACGGTAAAAGGCTCAAGGCGTCCAATTCCCCTTGGGACGATAAGCTTCGTGAAATGGACGATACGATTCGTTTTCGGGAGTTAGCGCGGTGGCCGCCTCGGATGATACGCTTTGTTTCGCAATATCGGCGGATTGGAGCGGCCGATTGTCTTCATACTTAGATAGATTATAGGTTATACACTGACCTACGTCATGTCAAAGTTTTATGTCTCAATTCCTACGGAAAGTTGGTAAAATCAACCGGACAGGTGCGGTGACAACACACGAGTCATAATTAATACTAGGTGCACATAGCAATTGGAAGAAAATGTCACACAAAACGGCAAATTTACATATGTTGCCTTTATAAATATAAACTTACCGACTGTATTAAGCCTTCTTAAAGGATGTCTTTAACTATTTAGTGGTCTAAATATTGAGTCTCGACGTTAATTATTATAAGTACAGTAACTTCCTGCCAAGTTACACCATTAACCCACATAGCATGTTTACCTTGGGTGGCTCGCGATCTTGTCCTCGGAAGAGAATGAGAGAATCAGACTATAAACCTACCCATCGTTTCCTGAATGTATTTTGACATCTTTTAGTCTTTACTTGGTGTTTCTACGCCAATTATTCACAGAGTTATGACCTGAGATAAAAAATTGTATCGTCCACCCGTGAAAAAGCGTATGGTCCGTCGCTCACGCGCTGGAAACCGAGGCGTGCCGGCTACGAAGCTTATCGTCCAGTATTCCCCCTACAGTAGTGTGAAACCAAGACTACAACAAGTCTTACTGGAATTGATCTAAATAAACTATGCAGCCTATTTTAGAAATTAATTCCAAGTACCCAGGTATTTAACATAAGTTTGAGATTGGAAATAACTACAACAGTTACTGGTCATACTTCTCGCTTGGAAAGCATAATAAAGAAAAAAACCACAATGAAAGTGGTTAAAGTTGACTAATATACCACGATTTTGTCACAAGGTAATTTCACGAAGCAAAGCTGACTGAGATTACACAACGATGAAACGAATGGCAAATTATATTGATATGGATTTATTTTTCACAAATCTAGCCACGTCTCGAACAAGGAGCGGGAAAACGTTTTCTTTTACATAAACATATTTTATTTAATTATTTTCGAGAGGTCCCTATACTCAAAGATCCAGAGAATATCATTTCGCTTAACAAACACTCTGTTAAACTCAATGCATTGAATTATGTGCAAACATTTTTCCTTTTTCGTCTCGGTTCTTTTGTTTTCCCAAATGTCTCGATTATTGGGGAAAATATTTGTGTTTGTGAAAGTGATAGATTTGTCGAGGAAACAACACAACGTTAACTCACAAGTCAATACGTTATATCACTTTTTTAAATATTTCTAACAGGTCGGGAGAAGGTCAGGGGTGAGGGAGTCAAGGAGATACATATGTAGGGCCTGAGGGAACGCATTTATGAAAAACATAAATGGTCGATTGGGGGACCAAGCGTAGGATCACCACTAGACTGGCTCCAGTCCCTGCATCCTATGGCTTCCCTCCTCGTTGGGATACAGGGACTGGTACAATCGGTAATGGTGTTGGATTTCTGGCGCTGTTTAGCTCCAGCATTCGCAACACTCTCCATACAGATATCCTGGCTACTGGTCAGGATATCTGCTGGGAGATTGATAAACTCTCCCTTTGATCTCAATTGAGTCAGAGTCAGGAGCAGGCGAAATGTATTGCTATGACAACACAGGCGGCCAGGGAACTGGAGGAGGGGAGGGGTAGGAGAAAGTATAGGGTTACAGAGAGTGGCTTGGGGCCATAAACAGGAGATTTGGTTCATAGTGGACAAGTCTTTGATTCACGGGCCAGTCATAGGAGGATACATACTTTAATGAACTGTATTCTTATTGTGTTTAATCATTTAATGAATGTTCATAATCAAAGACTTGTGCAAGTCTAGTTCACCACTTCAGTGTTGGCATTCTCACTGACACTGTGACAGACTCAGGGGGAACAAATGTGACGTCAGCTATTCTTTTTATGGCAGCGAAAACATCCATGGTAGTACGAATACTGTGACATTACACGGTGGCAATCTAGAGCGCAGAATCTGTGCCTAGAAACTCCTAACGCACCGAGTCTACAACCACCACTGCACAGTTACAAAACGCTCCTTACAAAACACATGCGTAAGTGCCCCCTTTATCGCTCGACAGACCTGTCAACCTTCACTTTCGTGTTTCTACCTGTTTTAAAAACCTCAAGTTACACATAAACATCCTACATTTTATCATCAATTCACTCTCATTACTAAGTTTGACACAGACAGCCACTAAATCGGCCATATTTTCCAAGGACAACTGTAAAGGCACTGACCAAGAACTTCATAGCGGCCATGTTGACATCGAACTGACACTTCCGGCGGAAGTCCACGCAGACTCATCTTCCAGCTCTGGGCAACTTCTGAGAAGATCCAAATATTGATTTCTTTGTCCAGGTAAGTTAGACTTTTTATATCAACATCAAGAAAGTTGTCGACAGTGATGATTTTGTGCTTGTTTCTGTGGATTAATGGGGAACTGTGGTGAACTGTCAGGAAACTTGTTTTGAAACGCGTGTGCCTGGTGAGCGATAATTGAGAGTTTAGAGATCCCTGTCAACAGTTCACCGGTTTGCAACAGGCGGTAGCCACATATGCAGTTATTCCCATTGATATTATTTACAAAATCTGACAGATTAGATGAAGTTGCGTTCCAGTAAATGGTAGGTAGTTTTCTTGAAGTCCCAATTTTTGTTTCCAAGTTTGGTGTCAATAGAAATTGTGTTGACAGAAGAGACTAAAATTCAGAGATGACAGCTTTTCACTATTTCAATTTCATGTAATCTACTTTCTTTCAGTTTCAGTACATAAAAGTGTTTACGTAAGATAAATATAGTATAGATTAGAACCTCATTTACAGCTATAAAACAGTGCTTTGAATCCCCTCGCACCCCCCCCCCCCTCTCCCACACACATGCACATCATCACCTAGTCCTAGGCGGTTCATGGACGCCTTGAGCCTGGGACGATTTGAGCCCTGGACGCCTTGAGCCTTTCTGTGGACGCCTTGAGCCTACCCTGTGGACGCCTTGAGCCTACCCCATTTTGGTTTCCTTAAGCATCTAGATGTAAAAAAATTTGAAAAGTATACTTATACTGGTTTATAGTCATATATAATATACTCAACCCTAACCCTTACCCAACCCTTTTCTAACCCTAACCCGCTATTCGGAACTAAAATGGGGTAGGCTCAAGGCGTCCACGGGGTAAGCTCAAGGTGTCCACGTTTTCGCGCTGACAGGAGGCTCAAACGGTAAAAGGCTCAAGGCGTCCAATTCCCGTCCTAGGCTAGTCCGACTAGTCCGACCAAATATGTGAAACGATGCAGTTTGGGTCATGCTGTGACTAATCATTACCATCATCAGTCCCATTCAACAACACCAATAGAATTTTTGGGGACCAGTCAAAGTACCACCCAAGTGAGAAGTCAAAGTACCATCCAAGCTTGCCGGGGGCCCAATGGGCGGCCGCTTTCACACCTCACTGCGGTGGTGCGACCAGAGTTACTAATACCCTGTGACATTCTAATAAGTGTCTGTGTACTTGAAGTAACTGAAATGGCTATCATTTGTCTTAGTGGTATTCATATGCTCGTTTAAAATACAATAAATCGAACTTTAGATATTTGGTTAACATTTCTTATCAACATATGTACAATGTTCATTAGCTTCAGGATACCCGACCATCAGTAATTTCATAGACTAATGTCAGATCAATTGAAAAAGCAAACAAAGCTCACAAGAGGGGTTAATTCAGTGCAGTAATGGGCAAACGTTTTTAGGACATGAATATAGATTACAACATCCTTATAATAATCTGTAAGGCTTGAAATAGCTAAGAACTGCGCATATCAACGCAACCCACAGGGTGGTACTTTGACTGGTAACCAAATTTTTCTTGGTGTCTTTGAGGGGTATCTGGACACTCCGCTTCGTTTCCGGCACACTTCAATTTACACAGGAAGCAGGAGAAGGGGGGGAAGGGGGGGGGGGGGGGCGGTGGTGGTGACCAAAGGACACTACGCTTTGTTGCACCGCCCCTTCAATTTTATGTTAGACCCCTGTCTAGTATTGACTTAGAAACTCCAAAAGAAAACTCCTCGTGGCTAACAAGGTGGCAGTTACTAGATCAGGTTTTTAGATGTTGGTTTGATTGTCACAAGGACATAAACACGACATTAAACCTAAGTTAAGTTCACAGGGCGACCATTCCACTATCATGCAAAAATCAAGCCAAGCGTAGTATCCAATTCATGAATTGTGTTGTCCCAAGGGAGCTGGCAACGAAGTGTCGTGTCTTGGAGACCTTGGAGGCAGTAAATTCAACATAAAAACATTTCAATTTCTTTCTTACCCCAACTGACATCCCTCTTAAATTGGAGTCTCTACGTTAACCATTCGTGTATGTGGCCCAAACTGCAGGTCAGATTACGTCAGCGGTTTTCTATTCTTCACCTGTGGTATTTGGGAGAATGTATAATGACTCGCACTGGAAGACCTTTTGCACTGTTACCATAGACCCTATTGGGGCATCCCATAATTCAGTGTATTTGCAGGATCTGTTGTTAGCTGGTTCCTATCGTTGTACGGTGATAAACACTTGACCCATTTCCCACAATTATTGCAGTTTAACGGTTTTTATAAATCTTCAAATTGGAAATCCGATGGAAGAAATGGAAATAACAGCTATTTCTACATAGAAAATATAAAATAATATGTAGTTTCCAGTTAGAAATCAGAAAATGATGGTTCACTGGGGGAGGGCAGCCATGGTGCGGCCAGCCAGTCGAGAGCGGATCCTCTCCGTATCCGGGCGATATTAGGGGGTTTAGTAATCACTGGAGGGTCTATGAAGATTTCTTTATGTTCTAATTCTAGGACATCCCTATTGTTAGGAACTTTATCTTCCATTTATTCCTAGGTAAAAACTTGATGTCGATGTTGCAGATTCTTGCAGTGTTTTCATTGATTTTATCATTCTTCATTTTATGAAATTCAGAGGTTTAAAAACACCTACACACAAGTGGTTTAGCAATTTGTATAAAGTTCACCCACTTTTAGAATTCATCATAAGTAATTTAAGGATAATGTAATCTGTGCTGAAGATTTTTTATTGTAGCCCAATAACATTCTAGGCTTTTCTGGGCTAAAATATTTTTTTCCAGGCACACCACAATATGAATTAATATGATCTTGCTAGTGAATGAAAACAGTCATTGTTTGTTTTCTGAAGTGTGCATATCACATCGGGTCACTGTTTTCAAATCCATGTCTGATTCATCACCAAATTTAGTTAAAATTTCTTTATCTTCCTTACTACCTGTGGAATTTCAGTGGTTTGGGATAGGTATCTTCAAAATTTGTTTTTTTGCCACTTTTAAATATGAAGACAAATCATCAAAACCATGCCATATCAATACCAATGTGCTATGAATGGTCAAATAAGGGATTATGAGAACTATTTAATCCAAGTCACTGAAATTTCATAGGCAGTCAAGTACTGAAGTTAAGGAAAGCTAATAATGACCAGAATTTCATAGATTCAATTGTTTTTATGCAAAACTAAATTTTCCAGGCTCTCTGTGGAAATTCCAGGCTTTTCCAGGCCTGGAAACCCCAAAAGCATAATTCCAGGCTTTTCCAGGCTCTGTACGAACTCTGTTGTAGGATAGTAACTCTTTTTTTTATATAATTTTGCAAAGTCCAGCCTACGAAATAGAAATCTATCTTTTTGATAGGTTTTAGGAATAACCTCGCCCCTAATATTTTTGTCCCATAGACTTAATATTGATAACTCATTCCCCATTGTTTGTTTGGGTAGTTTAACGTCCAATTTGCTCAAATAGACTTTCATTCTCCATGGCCCTAAGAGTATTGCAGTCTGTTTTCCAGGGTCTATATGTCTGTTCTCCATGGTCTTTATCCTTTGTGTCGTCTCTTCTTTTAGTGTGTGTAGGGGTGAGATGAATACTAAGATAAAATGTATATACCTTACTGGTACGTCCTCACATACCACGTTTCTTTGGCTAGAAATATTCCACGAGCTCACAGAGCGAGTTGAATATTTTTAGCCAATTTGAATGCTACGCGATATTCCGTTGGCTTTGCCTTATTCATATCACTCTGAGTCAAACTTGTAGGGAATGACAACTTTGACCAAAACTTTTTGGTTTCTTCTTTAATCTTGGTTGTATAAACTACAGTTTTAACTTTCCAATGAAATTGAGATTATTGCTAGCATTAACAATATGCGAGAAATACGATCAAATCTATCTTGCATAGTTTATTGAATGAATAATTACTTATGTCGATAAATCCACATCTTATAATGTCTCATATTAACTTAAAAGGTGAACTTCACTATTAAAGTGACCAAACAACAAAGATTATGATTTGGTTTCAATTTTTATTAAATACTTTTTTTCTCTACACAAGTCGTACAATTCTCGAGGTGTTCAACACACTTTAGATTCGGTTTCAGTTATTGTCAAAGTCACAATATAGTTTAATATTAATATCACCAGACTTCTTTTTTTTCCTTTAGAAATTCTACAATATTGTGCTATACTATATTCATAGTAGATCATTATACTATTAAATTTCCAACTGCTAAATAACAAGAAGTTTTAACATTCATGAATACCCAGTATTCTGTGTATATCCATGCACTCATTTCTCTATGAATAGTTATCAGGCATAACATTTTTATACCCAGCAAGCTGTACACACTTTTTACCTTACCACAAGTAATACCATTGATTAATAAGATAATAATAATAATAATGATGATAATAATGATAATAATAAGATCAGAGTTCATATAGTACATCCGGGTTCTACTCTGCTCTCTGTATGGCCACGACCCTGTCACATGTTTCCGGTTGTTTGGACGTTGCTCTGACTGTCAGCTGACCTTCTGACGTCATGGATGATGTCACAGTGTCGCTGTCGACGGTTGGTGGCAGGCTGAAGCGTCTGCTGATGCGCCGGTACACGGAAGCACCGTCTGGCTGGTCCTCGGTGTGTTCTGCTGTTACCAGCACCTCCCTGCTGGACACCTGCACTCTGACGTCACCAAGCTCGCACCCAGACAGATCCAGGCTGACCTTGAAGGGTTCCGCAGGGGTCAGAGTGGTGTCAGAGGCTGAAGGTGCCACCAGGTCATTGTCACTGTGCGATGTTTCCATCTGCGTCTCCTTGTTCTCTTCTTCGTTACATACAGATACATCCTCAGTCACATCCTCGTTGATTATTGTGGCAGATGTGTTTTCTTCTGTCTCAGTTTCAGTCTCCGTTTTCTCATGCCAATTGTCCTTGGTCTCTGGCTCAGTTGCTGCTTTCTCATGCGCATTGTCTTCCGTCTCTGGCTGATTCACCACTTTCTCATGTGTGTCGTCTTCCATCTCTGTCTGAGTTGCTGCTTTCTCAGGCATGTCATCTTCAGACTCCTCCTGAGTCACCACTTTCTCATGTGTGTTGTCTTCCATCTCTGTCTGAGTCACTACTTTCTCATGTGTGTTGTCTTTGGACTCTGCCTGAGTCACTGTTTTCTCATGCGTGTTGTCTTCCGTCTCTTCCTGCGACACTGCTCTGTCACTTGTGGTGTCTTCAGTGTCTGGCATTGAGACATTCTTAACGGCTGGGACCTCTTCTGGTTTCTCATCTGCTTCATCTGCAATAAGCATAGTTTCCTTTTCTTTGTTCTCCGTTTTCTCATTTTGAGCCAGAGTATTCGAAGTGTCTCCAGCATCTTTGCCTGCGAGAGCTTCTGGTTGTTGTTGTTGTTGTTGGGAGCGGTCAACTGTGATGTGCATGATTCCCTGCCCGTCACGCCATACATTGACCGCGTCTTGAGTGATACCCGAAGCAAGTGGCACAGAGCGACTCATTTGTTTCAGACAGAACCCGTTATCTGACCGTTCCTCCTGCTTCGCCCGAACATGCACGCTGCCGTCTTTGACATCCACCTCGATGTTCTCAGGGTGGAAACCTTTCATGTTGAATGCAGTGTGCCACTGACCTGACCCTGCCTCTCTGCATCTCGACTTCATTTCACAATCCCGGGGACTTTTCTCTGACACCGTCATCTCGCTGTCAGATGTTGGTGTCTTCTTACCCGTGTTGGTGTCTCTGGAGTACGGAGCACGGCAGTGCTGTTGGTGTCTCAGCATCCTGCATGGCTGTGAACACTCCAACGTCCTTCGGCGGTCCCCATCGGAAGCCAATTCCAGAAGCATCGCCTCCAGCGGGTGCCGGTCCGACCAGTCATTTCGGTACCGAGGCGCCCACTGCATGACGGGACGGGGCGAGTAGTAGTAACCGGGCTCGATGAACAGCATGGTGGATAACTTTAGTCAGTCACGAGGGATGTCTATGTTGTACTGCAGATCGTTGAGTAACTGATGGCTTCGTATATTAAAGCTCAGCTTTCTAGACGTTTTCAGCGTAAACGTAAACTTCTAGTAGTTTGTTTGTGGAAATAGCAGACCTTTTTAAACGTTTTCAGCGTAAATGAAGACTTCTAGATAAGTAGTCTGGTTGTAGAAATAGCGGATATTCTAGACGTTTCTGCGTGATTGTAGACTTCTAGCTGAGTAGTCTGGTTGTAGAAGTAGCGGATATTCTAGACGTTTTCAGCGTGATTGTAGACTTCTAGCTGTGTGTTTCGATGTAGAAAGTCTGCTGGTGTAGAACCTCTTCCCTCAGGTTGATGTGCTCGTCTCTGTTGAAGATTGAGTTGTGACGAGGTCTGGTCTCAGTCCGGCTTTTATACGGCTGCGGGCACACTCCAGGAACCGGCGGGAAACGCCCGGGTACCGCCCGAACGCCGGCGAACATTCCCGAACGTTCCCGAACATGCGGGACCCGTCGACGCGCGACTCCCACGCCACCACGCGGCGAGCCGGGGAACTAAACGCGGACGGGTCCCCGGGTCGACCGCGGACTGGAAACGTCGAGAAGTGACTGGCAGGTTCTGCCGGACGTTTCTGTTGAGATTGAATCGTGTGTGTTTTGTTTATTGATGATGAAAGAATGTGGGTGGTGTCGTAAATGATGATTAATCAGTAAATAGTTAGGCGTAGGCCTAGATGTAGTTACGGACTTTAGGCGTGGTTCACAGTCTTGTGTTGATGTTCAGTGGCGCCTTCTGGTGGTGTACACAGAAACTAAACTCGTTTGTAATTTCTCTGAATTTGTGAAAACGATACGCGTTGTTTTTCCTGTGATTTGTTTTAAAAGACATAGCAGTTTCCCACTTTGCCAAGAAATTCCTTGTTTTCATTTCAAGATTACAAAGTTTTATATTTTCTATTAACCAAAGATGATATAAATTGAACCTCATTCTCGTCAATAAAACAGTGGTTTGAGATTCCACACACATCTACAGCCTCATTCCATTGATGTGTTTTCCATGTTTTCTCAGTGTCTCTGAGGCAGTAAGTTACACGTGAAAAATATTTCCACTTTTTTCCCTGGCCCAAACTTACATCCTAATAAAACAGCGAATATAATACACACACACACCAAAAAGAAAAAATATATATATAACATCTCCTAGATGTTTCCTGAGTATTTTAGTTATCAATGACCTCATACTTGTCGCGTTACACATGGCATCTTGTTCTCAAGATATCTAGTAAATAACTTCATGGACCTAAAAATATCCTTGATAGAGTTTGTTAAGCTTAGAGTAAACATTGTCGGTTAAGGAATTGAGAGATAGAACATCGGCACCTCCATTGTAAGCAACATGCGATATGACTACTAATTTATACAGCAATATCTCGAGATTAGGTTTAAGGTTCTCCAAGTCCTTTCATGAACCTGTATACAAAAACAACAATAAACGGAAAAAAACACCCACAAACAAAAACGATGAAATGTGTCATACTCCAAATCACACTCCCAGTCATTTGTGATAATATTAGGAAACGTCCTCACTGTGGACGAAACGGTTCCTGTTCGAGGTCAGTCATCGATATCATACTGCCTGATGCCATAGGCGGAAGGCCGTATGAAATCAACGGCTGACCGAGAACTAAAATCGTTTCGTCTACAGTAAGGACGTTTGCTTATTATTATATACCTTAAATCAATGAATAAACGACATTTTAATGACTTAATAAGTCACTCTTGCAGCGGGCACAAACATTATTATGATTGCACCCCTAGCAGCGGGCAGTATTTCATAGACATTTAGACACAGGTATATAATAATATGCTTTTCTGTTAAGTAATTTGTGTCAATCTTATTTATTTTTTTTGTATCTTAAATGCGTTTTCTTTTATTCTCGTTTCAGGTTGCAGAAAAACTAACTCAAGATGGGGATCTTGGAAAAAATCTCCGAGATAGAAAAAGAGATTGCTCGGACGCAAAAGAACAAAGGTAACTCACATTCTTATTACTCTTAAATGAATTTAATTCCGTTAACAAAGAAATAATTAAATTCCGCAAATATTGATACCAATCCCATGCTGATGGCCGTTCCTTTATTGGAACTACAAATCATCCTGTAACCGTCAAATGCTATTGTCAACTCGCAAATGAACCAATAAAGAATACTGAAAAAAGAAAAAAAAAATCAAATCTTTTGTGTTCTTGAGAAAAGGAAGACCTTCTTGAATATGCTACGTACAATGTTTTCATTTCCAAGGGAATAGGAGTATAATTCTGTAATTGTGCAGAGTATGTATTCATATTTCTAAGAAAGTATATAAAGAATACATTTTAAAACATGCTACAGTTATTAAACCAAGAATAGAATTCAGTAAGTGAAATGGTGAAAAAAACTAACTGTAGTAAATCGGAACAGAAGTACTGTGGATGTATGATAGAAATAACTGATTCCTTAAGAGGGGTTAAGATCTGAAACTCTTAATATAGGGGGAAAAATGTCAGTTCCGAGCAAATTGTCTCCTTAAGCGTACCCAGAAAGTGGGGTTTTACTGTATTTAGAAGAAATACTCAACGGGGGATCATGTCACAAATGTTAGCCAATTAGTCAATGTGAGGGGTGAGATAAATTCAGAAACCTATTCAAGTTTACGGTCAGAGCTCGGTCCCGTCTCATTTGAATCGCTACGTAATTCACATGGTTTCATCTTGTGAATTTCTGCGCTATTCAATCGGATACAAGCTCTGACTTTAAAATTTCATAGGTTTCCACTATAGTCTTAATCAAAGTAAGTCTGAAATTTCATAGTAAATACATTGGGGACAGTAAGTGGAGGTCATACTTTCACGGATACGTGATAATGTGTTTTTCCTTGTCCACAGCGACCGAGTACCATCTGGGGTTACTGAAGGCTAAACTGGCCAAGTACCGGGCCCAACTGATGGAACCGACAGGAAAGGCCGGGGCCAAGGTGAGCAGAGACTTCTCGAGAAGGCATAGCCAACAATTTACCCTGAAAATGAAAACTCATGTCATTCTCGTAGTTCTAACACACCTTCTAGTTAAAGTTATATCCAACAATTTACCATGAAAATTAAAACTTATGTCATTCTCATAGTTCTAAAACACCTACTAGTTAAAGGCATATCCAACAATTTACCATGAAAATTCAAACTCATGTCATTCTCGTAGTTCTAACACACCTTCTAGTTAAAGTTATATCCAACAATTTACCATGAAAATTAAAACTTATGTCATTCTCATAGTTCTAAAACACCTACTAGTTAAAGGCATATCCAACAATTTACCATGAAAATTCAAACTCATGTCATTCTCGTAGTTCTAACACACCTTCTAGTTAAAGTCATATCTGACAAGTTACCTTGAAAATTCAAACGCATGTCATTCTCGTACTTCTGACACACCTTCTAGTTAAAGGCATATCCAACAATTTACCTTGAAAATTAAAACTCATGTCATTCTCGTAGTTTTAACACACCTTCTAGTTAAAGGCATATCCGACAATTTACCATGAAAATTAAAACTCTTGTCATTGTCATATTTCTAAAACACCTACTAGTTAAAGTCATATCCAACAATTTACCATGAAAATTAAAACTCGTGTCATTGTCATATTTCTAACACACCTTCTAGTTAAAGTCATATCCAACAATTTACCATGAAAATTAAAACTCTTGTCATTGTCATATTTCTAACACACCTTCCAGTTAAAGGCATATCCAACAATATACCTTCCATATCCGACAATTTACCTTGAAAAAAATTAAAAGCCATGTCAATTTCCTGGAAATTCAATATGATAATCTCCAAGTGTTATAGAACTCATTGTTCATTTAAAAAAAGGGAGCCTCACCGCGCTAGTTTTTTTATTTATAGATCAATATTATGAAAATATCATGATACATCATGTATCTTCTAAAGAGATGAGTAAAAAAACTAGTTTTTTTTACATAGTAAAACCCATGTTTTTTCTTCATACTTTCATAGAATAGAGCAAATGTAGAATAGTACACATTTATGTTTTAAAAATCATAGGTCACCGTCCTTGTTTTCGAAGGAATAAAAAAACCTGTATTTTTGAGTATATTTTTAAACTGATTGCAGGGAGAGGGTTTCGACGTGATGAAGTCAGGAGATGCCCGCGTGGCCCTCATCGGGTTCCCCTCCGTAGGAAAGGTGAGAATTTATATTTACCTCACCCCTGGAATAAATGTCCATAGGCTTAACATTGGGAACTCATTCTACATACTACTATTGGAATCTATTCCCGCCTAACTTCCTTTTAATCTACCTTTTTTTCTTCCTTTTTTACCTCCTTTTTTACCTGTTGTAGATACATATACCTTTTATTACTGGATGCATAATTTCCCTGAAGATAGACCTGTATTGTATTGTATTGTATATTATATGTGTATGCCCCCCATCACAAATACTATAATATATGTGACTGATCATAAAACTGTTGGCACTGGTGAAATATGAGCTACTGATATACATGTGAAAATATGAGTGCTGTGTTGCTAACTATGTACTGGATATCAACTGAAAACCAGTGTAGGCCGTAACTGAGGTGATATCCTTGGTAGTTCTATTATTGGTTTGACAATATTGAACAACAACTGATGGAAATGTAAAATAATATTGGACTAATAAAAGATTCTTAAATGAAAAAAAAACGAAAAAAAACATGCCCCTACAAGTATTGCAGTCTATTCTCCATGTTCTATATCCTGTGTGTTGTCCATTATTTTAGTGTGTACAGGGGTGAGATAGATACAGAAAGCAACTCGTTTTGGTCAAAGAAGTCATTCTGCAACTCCTTTGAATTCTGTGTGATATTCACTCGGCTGTTCCCTTGTTCTTATAACTCCGCATCAAACTCGTGGAGAACGACGACTTTGACCAAAACTTGTTGGTTTCTTCTTTAATCTCATTACATCTTTGACTTTACCCTATTTTCATGTTCCTATTAACAAATTCTTCATTTGACAATGTGTAAAAATGTTCCTATCCAACCACGGAAAAACAGAAACAATTACCTACTATGGTACAGATCTCACTTGTATGAAATAACTGGAAGACTTGGTTTTGAATATATCAGTCCGTGTGGATTTGTAATAATTTAATGATGAGATATATTAATCTTCACATGACTGTGACAAAGCGGTCTGTTATGAACACCCATACGAACAAACTCATACGCAACAGGTTTGATAGTAGGGTAACTCATACTCAAAGGGCCATAAACAGATAAACTTGTCCAGCTTATGATGTTTGGTCTGAGTCCCTGTTTGTCATCTCGTTTGAAACGCTTCAGAATATTCACTCTTCTATCGCCTCGTTCATATCACTGCGCACTCCAAACTCGATGTTGACCATTTGAACCCAGTTTCAAACCGATTTGGTCTGAGTCAGAGTTTCCACTATTTCTCCTGACGCTGCCTGAGATCCGTAGACTCAGACTAGTTTTATTAAATCCCTGTTTGCTGGTTATTTCAGTCGACATTGTTGAGCACACTCACCGACACTCACAGCGAGCAAGCCTCGTACGAGTTTACCACCCTCACCTGTATCCCCGGAGTCATCGAGGTCAGTCGCCAAACTTTTGTTTATTTATTTTATTTATTTTTTGTTTTACAGACTTAATTTCATTCTATTATGGATAACCGATCTTCCATGAAATACTTATGGTATACAACTTGTAAGAGTACATTCAGAGGAATGAGTAATGATGATGTTAATGAGAAGAGATCGGCGGCTATTTACAAAGATAGATGATAAATATCATCAAATTGTTCATGGCTCTGAGTGGTTTAGAATAGTAGAAATGTCATTTTGTTAATCTCAAATTATTAGATTTATCAAATCTTTTATTTATACAAAGTTGCCAGCTTGCCACCTTCCCAAGGAAATCTATGTTTTCTTTCTCAGCTTTAACCTTATTTTTTATTGTGGAAAACAAAAATAATATTGATTTAGTCTAATTCTAAACTAATAAATGTGTGTTCCATGTTTTCCCAGTATACTTCCACTTTCTTTCTGGCCCCTGTTTATATATATATGATATTTATGATAAATACTTGTGTCGTTTCATTTTCAGTACAAAGGGGCCAACGTACAACTACTTGATTTACCAGGAATCATTGAAGGTGCCGCCCAAGGTAAGGTCAAGGTCATTGACCGATAAATGTCAAGGTCATCGGGGGGCAATAAACAGTACAAGATGAATCCTATTAGTCTTTATTATCCATCGTATACAAAGCCCCCATTGAAAATGCATAGGGACTCAGTAAACCATGACCCATTGTATACAACCTGTCAGATACCATAACTGTGGTATACGGATTCAAACCTGTGGTATTCGGCCTCAAAACCATGGTATACGGGAAAAATAGTCCCCTTTGCTATAGAGCAGAGAAATAGTCCCTATTGTTATACCTTTTAATATGGCAATAACTGGGTTTAATTTATTCGAAAATATGGATAATAAATACAACAAACGATGATTTTGTGGAAAGGCGGCTCTGTAAACCACTCGAGGTTGACGTGGTAATACACTCGCTAGCGCTCGTGTATTACTACGCGTCAACCACTCGTGGTTTACGGCCGCCTGTCCACAAAACCATCGATTATTGTCTATGTACTCCACACCACATGTACGGCACAGAGCATGCCCTGCATCTTCGGGTATCCGCCAGGGGTTCATTGCTCCTAGAAATGTGGGAAAAGCGTTGCTCCAGTAATATCAGATTGTGTCGCCTGGTATTGTTACTTTCATGTTGAATTGCAAATTTTTACAACACCACATTTTCAGTAACATAGGTGAAAGTTTCATTAGATTTTTAATTGAATATAGATGGCGACATGCGATCCGCATAGAATCTGGAGCAACTGTTTTGACCTCTGTGTGTGTTTTTAAGTTAATATTTATTCAGAAAGTCATGTCGGCTCAAATAATGCCAATTTCCAGAGTGCTCCAGGCAGGAAATGTACAAAATAGCTGACAGTTGATTTTGATTTACCATATACGGTTGTTTCACTGCTTTACATGGTAGATGTAATATGCGATCTAGTAATTCCAGATAACTACTTTAACTCCAGTTCTTTTTTTCCAAAGACATCTTACTTTAACATGAGGTGTTTTTTTCATTTTTTCTGTAATTCTTACTCATAGTCAGAGGTGTCCTAACCATGTCTCATGAATTTGACATGAATAAAACATTTGATGTTTCTGTCGTTCTGTCAGGAAAGGGTCGCGGTCGTCAGGTGATCGCTGTAGCGCGGACGGCGGATCTGGTCTTCATGATGCTCGACGCCACCAAGAAAGACGTCCATAGGTACGCGGCTCTCCAATCTTCTTAATTGTCCATCGTATACGAACTTGAAAAACAGTAACAACATGAAAATGCTGTTTGAAACTATTCCAAACAAAGATTTCATCAGGTTTTTGAAAGAGTTTTTTTTTTTTTAAATTTTTTTTTTTTACTTCAAGGTAGCATCTCTCTGGAGGCAGACATCTCAGCCTCGTACACTAAACACAGGTTTTTGAAAGAGACAAATCTCTTTGATTGTTTATGAAATATTTGAAAGCATTCAAAAGAATTGACTGAAATAAGTCTACGAAAATGAAAAGCTTAAATCATTGATGGTCCCTATATACCCTCAGGGTCCCCTGGAACGTTAAACCACACAAAAACAAACAAACAAACCGTAAACCACGACCCATTATTTATTATCCATATATTACAGAGTCCCTATTGAGAATGTACCGGGACTTTGTTTTTGTTTAAACAAAGATAATATAAATTGAGCCTCATTCACGCCAATAAATTCATGCCGAGAAGTCAGTTGATGTTTTTGTTTTTCGTGTGTCTATTCAAATTAATTGAACAAAATATTTTGTGTTTCTTTTGCAGATCATTGCTAGAGAAAGAATTGGAAAGTGTAGGAATTCGGTTAAACAAACCTAAACCAAACATATACTTCAAGGTAAGGATCCCGAACCAGTCACTCCCTGTGACATAATATGGAGACACAATGGGACTTCTCGTTGTGATGTATTCTGATTTCTTTATACTATAGAGGAAACCCATGAAAGTTTAGGGTCTGAGCCCATATCCCATCGAGTTTGAATCACGTAGTAATTCACAAGGCGAAGCCGCGTGAATTGCTATGTGATTCAAATGAGATGGGATCGAGCTCTGACCCTAAACTTGAATGGGTTTCTGAATTTATCTCACCCTTAATATTGACTAATGGGCTAACATTTGTGACATTATCCCCCATTGAATATATTTCCTAAATATCTAATGGGTGTTAGATACGAGTTTCCAATGTTAAGTCTATGGAGAAAAAATATCTGGGGTGAGATAAAAGCTTAATAGTAGTATTCCATTTACACTACTTTAGTGGCGGGGAGTTCAGTCGTTAGGGCACTGGACTTGTAATCCCAAGGTTGTAGGACTTTGTGAGTTCGAGTCCCACTGCAGCCACTCTTCTCCTTCATCCCCAGCATTGGCAGATTTACGCTGTGGCCGATTCTACCTTTGCCCAACGGATCCGTCGGGTCTGTGCAGTCTGCATCAATCGGGTCGATGTACGCACTTCACCGACCCGATTTTATTGCTTTTCCCGACACGTCGGGCATTACCACCGTGTCAGATATGACCGACTCTTCCCGACCTTAAGATTTCGGTGTACACACTTTCACCGACTGTTCCTGATTCTGAGTAGGCCGCTTATATAGTGATGCTATGAATCCCCTCATTCTTTACCCGAGTATTTTATAGCGATTTGTAGGGGAGACAGAGGCGATTATAGATCTGAAATCCGTTTTGTGATATCTTGAATAGAACAGAAGTTATTAAACTTTGCATTATTCCTATATATACTTATCACCCGGCCCGGGGCCCAGCCGGGTCCGCTCCCGCCTGTTCTCTTTGATCTCAATCGGGGTCGTTTTACGAGGTTATAAAAGGAGGAGGTGTAATCGGGAAGAGTCTACATGTCGGTGTCGTATAGGTATAAGACACCGAAATTTTATTCCCGACCCTCACCGAGCTGATGGTCGGGATTAATCGGGAACAAATTTCGGTGTCTTATAGGCTTAAAAGAACCTTGAGAAAGTCTGGTGAGAACCTATAATGGTTAACTGGACGTTAAATCAAACCAACAAACCAACTTTAGCAGTGATGATGCCATGAGTGGCGCAAGAACAGGTGATAATGTCCTAGTCTCCCAAGTGGAACGGCTTCACATGCATTGGGTAGGTAGGCTGACGGCCACCAACGAGAGAAGAGTGGGATGGGAATTTGGGATGAACATGCCACAAACATGATTGCGGCTAAATTGTGTGAATGGAATACCACCTTTACAGAGGTTACGTGTGTGGTTGTGTATCGAAAACAAACCTATTTCTGATGAACAGAGTGGCTTTTTGCCCTGTAGGTCAATTGGTCAGGCAATTTATGAATTACTAAATTTACTTTGTTTTACACGAAATGAAGTGTGATATATTTTTACAGTTTTCATTTCTTGCTCAAACGTCTTTCCTTGTGCGAAACAAATTTGATATCAATTGAGCCTCATTCTACAGTGAATTTGTACATGAAATATATTTCCACTGTTTTTGGGGACCCCAACCAACTTTCTTGAAATAGGATCGATTCTTGATCTTTCTATACTTTAATTTTTTTTTTTTTTTTTTTTTCTATACTTTAATAAGGTGTCTGGTTTTTTTTGCCACGTCTCATTAATCTTCACTAAATTCCACAAATTAAACCTAAGTAAATAATCGCCTGGTTGGTCTATCTAATTTACTTGTTTGGAGAACGTGTTTATGAAGATTTCTTCAATGAATTGGAGTTTAGAGTGATGAACCAACGTTACTCTGTGATAGCGCTTAAAATCAGTTTTATTTTTATTTCTAGATCAAGAAAGGCGGAGGCATCTCCTTCAACGCCACCTTGCCACTCACCAAGTGCTCAGAGAAACTAGTCCAATTGATCCTGCACGAATACAGTATCCTTTACGCTGTTACTATCAGGTGTGAGTAGTAAGCTGAATGAATGACTCCAAGGCTTCGTCCCGCTACAAGTTTTATTGCTGGTGTTATTGCAATGCGCTACGCTAGTCAGACTTACGATGGTACATCAAGATCAAGGTTATATGCTGGCTCTGTGTTTACCGTGTGGGAGCATGTTGATCGTAACCAAGGGTCGCCTCCAGAGGCCTATTATGTACAATGAGAATGATCAGTTAGGCCCAGGGATACAGCCTGTATGTTTCACATACAGATAATTTGGAACAACACGGATAATTAAAGAAAAGTTTATATCGAGTAATGTTAGTCTGATTGATCTTGCATGAATATAGTATCCTTTACATAGATAATAAAAGAAAAATTATTATAGACTGATGGCAGAAACAGGAGGAAGAATGTTTGTGATGTCTGGAAATTGTCCATTAATGTGGGGTTGGTCCTTACATGGGGTGGCTCAGAAGCAGAGGTTTCACTGTTTTGATATTTTACATAGTGTATACAAGAATGAACAATGTATAGCTCCTTAAGACAACTTTCAGAAATCTTCAATGCAGAGGTGCTATTTAGGGAAGACGCAACACCCGACGACTTCATTGATGTGATCGTAGGGAACCGAGTCTACATGCCATGTTTATATGTAAGTAAACAAATTAACAACTGTCAAGTCAAAACTGAGTCAATATGCCGTGTTTAAATGTTAGTAAACAAAGTAACGACTGTCAAGTCTAAACCAAATCTATATGCTGTGTTTGTATGTAAGTAAACAAATTGATGACTGTCAAGTAAAAACTGTAGGAGTCTGACAAGGCTTAGCGGTTGAAATACACGTCCTACCCAACGCTTTGCGACCACGGAATAGAGAGAAGCGGGAAATGGATCAGCGGACGACACCGCGGTCACTCTGCATATCCCGAATTCGGCGTTTCTGATTGGTCAAGTAAAAACTGAGTCAATATCCTGTGTTTATATGAAGGTAAACAAATTAACGATTGTCAAATTGAAACTGAGTCAATATGCCGTTTTTTTGTGTGTGTTTTTTTTTGTTCCAAGGGACGCGAAAGCGGTCTATGATAGGAAAAAGAATTGTGGGCACTGGACATCTCATATATTACGCCTCGTCTACAAACACAATATTCCCTGTTAACATGTGAAGAAACAAACAAATTCTGAGTCAAAACTGAATTTACATGCCATGTTTATATGTGAGTTACCAAGTTAACAGCTGCTTAGTCTAGACCGAGTATATGCTGTGTTGATATGTAAATAAACAAATTGATAACTATCAAGTCGAAACTGCATTGTGTGAACAAACGCATAAACAACTGCTGAGTCTAAACCAAGTCTAATCTGTTTTTCTAGGTATACAATAAGATTGACCAAATTTCTATAGAAGAAGTCGACCGGATAGCACGAATGCCTCATAGTGTCGTTGTCAGGTGAGTCCGAATAATTATATATTTGTTAATCTTTTAGTAGGTGAGTCCAAACAGGTTTTTTTCTTTTTGTAGTTTTAGTGTGAATCAGCAGTGGTAGATTTACAGCTATATCAAAGGCCAGTCCTTCTCATACCATGTCTATATCGTGTGGTGTACAGCCACCTTTCTCCTTCATCCCCAGCAGTGGTAGATTTACTGCTATATCAAAGGCCAGTCCTTCTTATACCATGTCTATGTGGTGTGGGACATAAAAGAACTCTCCCCTTGGTAAATGTGTAGGAGTGAGATTTCTACCTGAATTCATCTCATCGATTCGATCACCACCCTAGTGGTGTAAAAGCAGTGAGAAAAAGCTCAACCTGTAATGGTTGACTTGACGTAAAATCAAGATTTAGAAAACGTGGCTAAGAACACTTCTAACCCCAACCGATGCTACCTTGAAATGACAATTACCCGTCAGATCCAAACCGTTGCTATGCTACCTCCAGGTGAACACTGTCAAAAGAACAATGCAGCATAACAACCACCCTTCATGACTGTGACATCACACAGGCGTGGACACTCTCCAACCCTGATTTAGACTGGGAAGCGTAATACATAACCCAGCACATTACTGGTTATAGAAACTGTCAACCAAGTGACAGTGGGGGTGGGGGATCAAGGTTTCGTCCGAATCGGACTCTTCAGGCATCTTAAAGTTTGGCTGTATCAAGGCATATGGCATTGTCACATTTAGGGAAAGTACAAAAAGTAATTTCCAGAACTTTATTAAAGTTTAATAAAGCAAAAAAAAAAAAAAAAAAATTGACGTAAAATCAAACAAACAAGTAACTCGTCAATCTCCTTGTAGTTGTAACGTGAGGCTGAACCTGGACTACATGCTGGAGGTGATGTGGGACGACTTGTCGCTGATCAGAGTCTACACCAAGAAGCGCGGTCAGCGGCCTGACTTTGACGACGGACTCATCCTCCGCGGAGGTGCCTCCGTAGAGCATGTGGTACGTAGCCCTTATTCTGACCGGAGAAAACTTTATTTGGATTTAATATATTGGTGGATAATGTTAGGATTTAGGTTATCAGATGAGTCTTCTAAATTTTGCAGTATTTCGACAAAATCAAAATCTGTTTAGACGAGATCGCATCTTTCCAGGTTTCCAATTGGAATCCATTTTTTCATTATTAAAGATTATCTCACCCCTGGTATTCTCGTCCCATAGACTTAACATTGGGAACTCGTTCGCCATGTCCGTACGAGTATTGCAGTCCGTTCTCCATGGTCTATACACAATATGCCATATTCATTCTTCTAGTGTGTACAGGGGTGAGATGAATACAGAAAGCTGCTCGTTTTGTTCTCCAACTCATTTGAATGCTACGATATTCACTCGGCTGTCGCCATGTTCATATCTCCACATCAAACTTGTGGAAAACGATGAATTTGACCAAAAATTGTTGGTTTCTTCTTTATTCTTTTCTTTTTGGGAAATAAAAATAGTATTAATTGATCCTCATTCACACCAATATCACAGTTGTTTGAACCTCCTGTTACTATCGTGTGTGCGGATAGTAAACTAAATGAATGACTCAAAGACTTTGTCCCGTAACAAGCTTTATTGCTGGTGCTACTGCAATAACCACTGTTCTACTATACTGAACTGAGCTGAGTAGCGATACATGGAGATCAAGGTTATATGCTGGCTCTGTGTTAAGTGCGTGGGAATGACTGTGTTGATTGTAACCAAGGGTGGCCTCCAGCGGCCTGTTACGTAGAGCCAGCTTGATCAGTTAGGCCAAGGGAAAGTGCCTGTTATATAGAGCCAGCATGATCAGTTAGGCCAAGGGAAAGTGCCTGTATGTTTCACATACAGATAAATTGGAACGTAACACTAACCAAAGACACTCAGCCCTACGCTGTAGCTGACACTGACATGGTCTCTACGTCTTTGGATCTCATTAAGGCAACGATTTCTGAAATAAAAAATATTTCTGACCCAAGCTGACATTCCTTATCGCTCACTCAATAACACATTGATAATGATTGTTTTAATCTCCTACAGTGTCACGTGATTCACAGAACCCTTGTCGCGCAGTTCCGCTATGCTCTTGTGTGGGTAAGTATGATAATTCTATGTCATGTTCTAGTATGGGTAAGTGCAGTAATTCTATATTATGTTCTTGTATGTGTAACTGCGATGATGCTATGTCATGTTCTAGTATGGGTAAGTGCAGTAATAATATATTATGTTCTTGTATGGGTAACTGCAATGATTCTATGTCATGTTCTATTATGGGTAAGTGCGGTAATACTATTATGTTCTTGTATGTGTAACTGCGATGATGCTATGTCATGTTCTAGTATGGGTAAGTGCGGTAATACTATATTATGTTTTTGTATGGGTAACTGCGATGATTCTATGTCATGTTCTAGTATGGGTAAGTTCAGTAATTCTATATTATGTTCTTGTATGGGTAACTGCGATAATGCTATGTCATGTTCTTGTGTGGATAAGTAATAATTTCATTTCATGTCAGTTAAGAGTGGGTTGTAAGGGGTGCAGAGTTAGCTCAGTGGTTAAGGCACTGAACTCATAATCCCAAGGATGTGAGTTCGAGTCTCACTGCAGCCACTTTTCTCCTTCACCCCCAGCAGTGGTAGATTTACTGCTATATCAAAGGCCAGTTCTTCTCATACCATGACTATGTGGTGTGGGAAGTAAAAGAACTCTCACCTCGGTAAATGTGTAGGTGTGAGATTTCTACCTGAATTCATCTCATAGATTCGATCACCACACCTGTGGTGTAAAAGCAGTGGGGAAGTCTGGAAAGGACATATAATGGTTAACAGGAAATAAAATCAAACAAACAAAAAATTGGTTACGGTGACTGCTGAGACCATTTTCTGAGATGAACTCTCTTTCTACTTTCAGGGTCAGAGTGTCAAGTTCAACCCGCAGCGCGTTGGTCTGGCGCATAAAATGTGCCACGACGATGTCATACAAATCGTCAAAAAGTGATCCACCTTGGTTCTCTTGTACTTTAACTTTAATTGTAAATTGACGAGAATGGACTTTGTGTAAGACCCGGCAGAAGGTACAGATCCCAGGAGGAATGTGGGTACCCACTAGCATCTTAAATACCATCCACTCTGTACCGACATTTATCTCACCCTTCGTATATTTTTCAACATTGGGAACACTTAAGGGCTGGTTCCACCAACATAAAAGATTTGCCGTGGTATATCTTGTTATATCTTATAGGGTCGCAATATGTTGTACCTCTGTTGTCGCGATACGTAGCGCGTGATGATTTTGGTGCTCCACCGCCGCGACACGTCAAGACACATCGCCAAATAGGCACGCGATTATTCAAAACCTAGCAAAATTTAGCAAGACAACCAAATTGTGACTAATCTTGCTATATCTTGTGTGTTGGTGGAATCAGAACTTTACTCAATGCCCATGGAGTATTGTAAATGAAATACTTAACAGGCCATTACATCACAAACACTATCCAATCAATCAATGATAAAATCTGAATGGTATTTGAACTGTACTCGATCCAAGACCGCTGACAATACGCCGTTCGTTTTGGTTTGTTACGTTGTCTTACTCAGCTTTGCCTCGTAATATTACTCTGCAACCAAAACTCATGGCATATTGTCATCAGCTATGGTCTCGATGCAGTTCCTTCTTGTACGATTGTTTAGCGGCGCATCCTCCACTTAACCAAAGTGCCCTTTACCATGGAAATCCTTTTCATTCCCATCATATGAAATTATTTTTGTTTTATAAAACAAATTTTTTTTTTTTTTTTTTTTTTTTTTTTTTTCGCTCGTTCTGTACGCTTAGCTCGTACTGTTCGCTTCGCCACGTTTTCAGAAATTTTATAAAACAAATGTAATATGAATTTTGCCTCATTCACGCCAATAAAACTGGTTTGAACCTCCCCTCCTACCTCAGCCCCATTCCATGGCCAACATTGGCAAAAATTTCATCTATTCTCAATCTCTCTGAGGCAGTAAATTCCACATAAAATAATGTCCCCTTTTCTCCTGACCCAACTGATATCCCTGAATTATTTATCTTTTTTTTTTTTTAATTCTGAATTATTTATCTGAGAAAACTCCCCCTGAAGAGAATCCTGGGGCCTGTTTAATAATATAGGCTAATACATGAAGACCCTTTTCTGTACGCCAACAATGTGGGTCAACTTTATTCAACACTTATGGATGACCTTCTCGGAGTGTCATAACGAACGAGCTTGATTATCATTAAACGATAACCCTCTGTTACTATCAGGTGTGGCTACAAAAGTCAGACTGATTAGAATACATCGCGATCAGGGTTATATGCTGGCTCTGTGTTTACTGGGTGGGGGCGACTGTTGATCGTAACCAAGGGTTTGCCTCCAGTGGCCTATTACGTAGAGCCAGCATGATTAGTTGGGCCAAGGGATAGAATCTGTATGTTTCACATACGGATATATTTGAACGTAACACCTTGTACAAAGCCTTCTTGTACCCTGCACTTTCATAGGCATAAGTTATTCAACAAACCCCAGGTTTCACCAATCAGAATGTGCTGAACTCACAAATCTAGAAAATTGTGTCATTTTCCACCCCAGAAAGATTTCTATTTATTCTATGAAATACTTATACAACAATCGTAATAGATAAAGAACCTATCTTAAAAGGGCCGTGGGATGTATATATGTTAAGTATGACGAAACCGCTGCCTGAAGAGTGTACAGCGCCATCTTGGAAACTCCAAGCACAAAGTCTGCTGAACTCAGTCCGTCAGTGAAAATAAAAAAACCCTGTTAATTTGTTTTGTTGGGATCATCTTCGGCGGGAGAATTTAAATGTTTATCTTCTGATGTAAACCGTGTTCTGAAAACGTGCTACTGTGAATCGTGTACAGAATAAACATGAACATGTCACCTTTACTACTCTGGAGTTCTTCTTATGTGTTTCAACATATCTTTCTATTAAGGACATTCTCATATTTTTTATGTTTCTACAATACTGTGGTGGTCGCCGCCTGTCTAGCAGGTCGGATGACCCCAATCCAGAACGCTAGTTCCAGGCAGGATCCCACCCTACGCACTCTGCGTAGGTTGGTTCGGCTTTCGGTGAGTTTGAACAGACCTAGTCACACACAACACAACACACACGTTTAATAAACAGGAATGTTTATTAACAAAGTTACTTCCCGGAAAGATCTGGAAGATCTTTCCCACAAGTACAGTACCCTAACACGATGTGCCAGGTAATGCTTGGAGAGGCTAATCTGAAAGACTCGCCTAAACACCAGGAAGGTTACGAGAACCCGCCTGCAAAGTGAGGGCCCAAGGGTCTGTTCCGTAGAAGAGACGCGCGAGGACAGCCTGTCGACCTACTGTGAACACTGAGTATATATATCCAGCGTTACGTAATCCCGGCCTCCGCCGCGCCACTCTTGTGTGCGGCATTGCCCGGAATCACGACACAGTAAGGATCGGCACGTTGCGCCACCTTCCGTAGAACACACGAACACTGCTGGATTCCCACCCCACTACAATACCAATGTGCAACAAGCTGGACTGCATGAACTGACCCTGTTAGACTTATACCAAATCTGGTTGAGTTTAAAAGCCTTACTTAAATGAGAGCTTTCTTTTTTTATTTTTTTTTTACTCACGTAAACCATAAACCCATAATGGTCTGTGCATACAGAACAAAATATATGACACAGGGATGCCAGTTCTCAGGGAATCTCAGGTTTTCAGGTATTTTTCTCAACTCTGAAAATAACCATTCATTCTATTGAAATGTAGTTTATTTCTAAATAGGCGGCTGGTGGCTGGTGTCAGGCTGCACCCAGTGGTACCCTGTGGGTCCCAAGGCCTTGCAGAGTCAGAGGAATTCCCCTGAGAACTCAGTGGCGCTATAGCGGACTGCCATAGGGTAACTGAAACCCCTGAACTAAAACCTATGGTTGGAGAGTGGAGCTTCATGAAACTTGAGCCGCTTGTAATCTCAGGAGGCTGGTGGTGGTGGCGTTAGGGTGGTCATATCTGTAGTAGACTTTCTCAGGTCTTTAAGTATTTGCATTTATTACAAAACTAAATGTTATATTTGTACTGCTATTTAACATTTTCTGTCAAATGATCAGAATATCAAAGTTAAAATTGGAAGTCAAATAGAGTGTTAACATTTCAGGTTTTCTTCTGAGACCTCACTGATGACAGGACAAGCCAGCATTCATATCAGACTTGACGGACACTATAAACGAAAATAGTGTAGACAAAGAATAAGGTCTAATTTCTTCTGTAACCCAGACATTGTGTCACCAGGCAAAACTACCAGTGTCAAGTTGAGTCACCTTGTTTACCAGAAACTGGTTTAACAAATCTTGATACACTGTGTAACATACCATGCTACACAATGTATCAAAATTTGATATCTTCAGTAAAATAACGGTGTACCAGAAAGCCGATTAAAACCAGTGAATATTATTTCACTTTCCTACTCTATGGTTGTAAGGATAATATTGGAACAGAAAGTATTATTTTACTGTAGAAACAAAATGAAGTAAAGAAAAAAGAACAACCTACTGTTCAAAATATACCCTAATGTAACAGGATTTAAGGTTTAGAACACAGCTTCATTACATTAGTTAAATAACTCGGCTAAGTCTAAAATTATTTGGCTTGGCAAAAACCACATTAACTTTGAAATGTAATTTTTAAGACAGAGGTCATGAAGATACTGTACCGAATTAATTGTGAACTCCCATGTACTGGTATAAAACTAAAAAAGATAGTTTCACGTATTACTCGCCAGACGGCGCCTGTGTGTAGGGTATTGGTAGTTTCTCCAACCTCCACCAGGAGGTGCCATCCTGCACCTCCTCAGACCAGTTGACTAAGAAACATTGTGATGTAAGTTGTCATTCATTTGATTGACTTTATACTTTATTATGTAATTGATAATTTCTTATTTTGAAGGTGTGTCAAACAATATACATGTACCGTACACTTTAGGTCCACTAATGTGTCTCACTCTCCCCCCAGATCTTTCGTGGCGCTAGCGCTGACTTAGTCTCTGCCCCAACCCAGAGCTAGTTCCCTGGTGTTCCTCTAAAGACAGGGGAGACCAGCGAACATTTTAGATTCAAAATAAGGATACTGTCAAAAGTTATACAAGTCAAACAACTCACATACCATGAGTTATAGGATATAGGAATTGTTGAATGGGGTTAATAGACAATCCAGCTGTTTCCTTTTTCATCTCTAAACCACTTTATGATGTGGATCTACAGTTGATTAGACTGCCCCTTTTGATTGAGCACATGTGTTATGTTGACAAACAAAACCCTGTAACACATGAGGTGCCTTCCAATGAAGAAAGTAATCCCTAAGACTATGCCTGATTTGATATAACAAATAACAGAAATGAGTGTATGTCACTTACCATATAAATATGTGCATAGCTGTTCACATGTAAACCACAAAATACTCCCCAAAACACTAAAAATTTAGGATATTTTGAAAACTGGCGCATGGGCCAGATTTGAGCCCAAACAGGCAGGTTGGGGCAGAGATATAAGTGGCCACAGGAAGTAGAGCGCAAGATCTCTGCTGGGAGAGTGAATGTGTCTATCTTTACCAGTCATAGTTCTATACCCGTGCAGTACTTTTAATACTAAGGTACTGCTGCTCCCCATGCAGTATGACTTCTGTACTGCACCCTGTGCCATACGCTATTATACGGAACACTTTGAAACATGGTTTCTATGTTACTAAACCTATCCCTTTACTATCTGTCTGCCAACTCTGTGACATTGGGAAAGGTGCAAAGAACCAGTGTTTCAGTGTCTTAGAGACGTGCCCAGCTGACCATGACTAGTCACTAGAAACTGAAATATCTCATTAACCCACTGGTGATTGATATATTTGGACCCAAGAAAGGCAGTTGTAAAAATGGCAGGTTGGCTGGGTGCCAAGTAGGTTAGAGAAAATGACCCATAGACTGAATGTAACCTAAACCTTTTTCTCGTTGTTCTTATACTTTCACGCTCATTCGATGATGAACATACTAATTGTTCCTAGTTTTTTACTGACCTAGTGCCCACCATCTATGAATAAACGAGTACAAGGAGAAACACTGAACACTTCCATGCACAGTGGTACCAAACAGTGGACACCACAGAGAGAGAATGTCAAATGGGAGCAGGACCAAGTGGCGACCAGAGGACCACCTTCAGAGATATGACGCACAGGATGAACTTTAGACTTCTGAAAAGATCTAAGAACCATCAACAGAAGGAAGAATTTATTGATTAAACAATAATTTATTGATTGAACCATAAAGTGGTGATTCCGCCAACACACAAGATCTAGCAAGATTAGCCACGATTTGGGTGTCTTGTTAAATCAGGATAGGTTTGAATAATCTTGTGCCTATTTGTCGCGATGTGTCTTGAGGTGTTGCGGTGGTGGAGCACCAAAATATACACCCAACACCGCAAAGCTACGTTTTGAGGCAACGGAGGTACAACATTTTGCGACACTGTAAGATATTACAAGATATACCAAGATATGTCACGACAAATCCATCGTGTTGGTAGAATCAGCCCTTAACCGAATTGGGATTTGACAAGATTCCATGAGATTTTGTTATCTAAACAGCTATAAAAAGGTGGGATTATACTAGGGTAAGTATCTAAAATGACAAGAGGAACAGTGGTGTCTCCTGTGAGAAAAGATCAGAACTAGTGGGCACTGGTGTAAATTACTGGATTGGCTTCCACCTCCACTCTGTTCCAGCAAAAAGGTCATTACCACCACTACCTCTCATGTTAATGCTGCTAATGCTCGTGTATTACCATGCTATAGCCTCTCGTGGTTAACGGCTTGTTTTTTATCAGACTCAACTTGACAAGGTTCATGCCGGCTAAAGTTCATGACCTTTTGTCTATACTGGCTTTTACGCCTTTCTCACCTCATGACCTTTTGTCTATACTGGCTTTTACGCCTTTCTCACCTTATGACCTTTTGTCTATACTGACTCTTATGTCCTTCTCACCTTATGACCTTTTGTCTATACTGACTCTTATGCCCTTCTCACCTAATGACCTTTTGTCTATACTGGCTTTTATGCCCTTCTCACCTTATGACCTTTTGCCTATACTAGCTCTTATGCCCTTCTCACCTTATGACCTTTTGCCTATACTAGCTATATATTCCTGGATACAGCAGGAAGATGCCTTCAGGCATTCCCCTGGATACTGCAGCATGATGCCTCCAGGCATTCCCCTAGCTATTGCAGCATGATGCCTCCAGGCATTCCCCTGGCTACAACAGGAAGATGCCTTCAGGCATTCCCCTGGCTACTGCAGCATGATGCCTCCAGGCATTCCCCTGGCTACTGCAGCATGATGCCTCCAGGCATTCCCCTGGTTACAGCAGCATGATGCCTCCAGGTATTCCCCTGGCTACTGCAGCATTATGCCTCCAGGCATTCCCCTGGCTACTGCAGCATGATACCTCCAGGCATTCCCCTGGCTACAGCAGCATGATGCCTCCAGGTATTCCCCTGGCTACAACAGGAAGATGCCTTCAGGCATTCCCCTGGCTACTGCAGCATGATGCCTCCAGTCATTCCCCTGGCTACTGCAGCATGATGCCTCCAGGCATTCCCCTGGTTACAGCAGCATGATGACTCCAGGTATTCCCCTGGCTACTGCAGCATGATGCCTCCAGGCATTCCCCTGGATACAGCAGCATGATGCCTCCAGGCATTCCCCTGGCTACAGCAGCATGATGCCTCCAGGCATTCCCCTGGTTACAGCAGCATGATGCCTCCAGGTATTCCCCTGGCTACTGCAGCATGATGCCTCCAGGCATTCCCCTGGCTACTGCAGCATGATGCCTCCAGGCATTCCCCTGGCTACAACAGGAAGATGCCTCCAGGCATTCCCCTGGCTACTGCAGCATGATGCCTCCAGGCATTCCCCTGGTTACAGCAGCATGATGCCTCCAGGTATTCCCCTGGCTACTGCAGCATGATGCCTCCAGGCATTCCCCTGGCTACTGCAGCATGATGCCTCCAGGCATTCCCCTGGTTACAGCAGCATGATGCCTCCAGGCATTCCCCTGGCTACTGCAGCATGATGCCTCCAGGCATTCCCCTGGCTACTGCAGCATGATGCCTCCAGGCATTCCCCTGGCTACTGCAGCATAATGCCTTCAGGCATTCCCCTGGCTACAGCAGGAAGATGCCTCCAGGCATCTAAGAAGCATCATATATACTTATATGAAAAAATAATTATTTGAATTAAAAGAAATTTTGACAAATTATCAGTTACCAAGGTAAATTACTCAAATCACATTACATGCAATACCTGCCGTGTAATGCTGAGCAAGGGAACTGGGTGCTGCAGGGAACGCTGCTTCACTATAAAAACTTCCGGTTTTCTGAAAACTGAATAGCAGACGACATTTAAACCAACCTCTCCACTGGTCACCAGCAGGTCTCATTGGCATTACTAAGCACACACAGATTACGTGGGGAACCAGCGAATGATGGAGAACGCCGAGACTTATGGGTAATCACGTGTTGGCGGCGAGAACTGACGGTCACGTGATGTATGAGAACGAGATTAGGGTCGAGCTTGTGGTTTTTTCTCTGTCGCGCTGTTGAAAAGGTTGACGTTCGCCAACTAATAAATGACTTGAATCTAAAAAGAAGTAAAAGTACATTTTGGACAAAAGCACGCCATGATTACTTTGGTAGCAGGTCGGTGATTGGTCAGCTCGAACGCTGAGGATTGTGGATGTTTATGCGATACAAGTATTTGAGTCGACTGAAATATACCTGTTAATTCAACAGTTTTTTAATCCTATGGTACAATAAGTTAGGCACATATATAGTGGAAATTAAACATATGTAAACATACGTAAAGAAGAAAAAAGAAAAAGAGAGGTGGTGAGGTCTATCCTGTGGTGATATATATGTAAGCGGAGATTAAACTTTCGTAAACATACGTATAGCAGAATGAAGAAAAAGTGAGGTGGTGAGATCTAGCCTATGGATATATATATATACTAGCGACTTCGTCGAGTCCGAGTCCGAAACATAACGAATAAAAACGAGAAGATGGTTTGCCAAGAGCAGGAATCGAATCCCCAACACTAACATTCCCAGACGAACGCTCTGCTGACTTCTCCACGGACGCGGATGATTGAGTATGTATAAATACTTAGGCTGGTGGTGGGTGGGGGGAGGGGAATCAGCGGAATTTTGAAAAGGGCTACCAGCGAAAGTTGAGATCTCATTGGTTTCTCACGAGAAATGTATATCAGAATACTACAATACTAAACTTTGATTTCGGCATGGCTCGAAATGAATCATAAGAGAAAACATATGTTTGAGTATAGAAATACAAAAAAGAGTAGCAGGTTATAGTTTAGTATTGCACGAGAATCTCACTCTCGTGGCTCTTCAATCTCCACGCCTAGGTCTGGTTCACTATGTCTCTAAGTGTGGAACCCACTTCAAGCGGATTCGACGCAATTCTAACGTTTTAAATATAGTAGGTAATAAGTGGAGATTAAACATTCGTAAACATATGTAAAGAAGGAAAAAGAAAAAGGTGGTGAGGCCTATCTTGAGGAGACATATATACGCAGAGATTAAACATACGTAAACATACATAAACTGACATTTTTGTGCTGTGCTCGTTATTTGCCTTTTTTTCCATTCATCTCACTGATGTAGAACACATCGCCTATACTCTAGACCCGGTCATCCGCTGTAGTCTTCCATGTAATCTTTTCGTTCGCGGAACCAAGGTTCTTTGTTGGAAAAGACCGCGCAGTCCACCTGAACATCCAGGTCAACCTCACTGGAACCCAAACACTCTCCACACAGAGTTTGCCACTAAGCCAAACCTGAAAAGTGGTAGGAGTGCGAGAAAGGCGACGGAGTAGGTCAGCTGGTCGGTCCACACCAATAGGAACCCGGGATGTAGGCAGAGACGCCAAAACACGGCGATCTGGGCGGGAATCTCCCTTCACTTGAGGTAGTGAGCGCTACACGAACGCCTCGCAAACATACATCCGCTGTAGTCTTCGTTGCAAATCCCAGTGGGATGAGATGGCGCCACACATTAGAGACCGACCTCCATACTATTCCAGACATTCACAATTCAGAGCCACACCACAAGGAGGCGCCACGCGTTCGGTGTTTGGGCAGATGGCAGCCCCCATGAAGGATAGGCTATGTGCCGGGACACTGTTCTTGAAGAATGGAGGGAAATATCTAATGACATTCATCAATATTCTCAACACCACCCCCACCCTCACCAGCCTCACCACACCATACCCACCAGCCCAAACAACCCAACAGCACACCCCATCCACACCACACTAAGCTAACCACACAATGCCATACCACACCCCTCTACACCACTCTCACCATTCCCACACTACACCCACACCTCACCACACCATACCACCACCACACCGCACCAACATAATCACACCACACACCACGCCACTCACACCCCACCACACCACTCTCCACCCCACCACACCACACCGCACCCCACCACCCTCACCCCACACCACACATAGAGACAATGCTGATGAAAACCAGCCACCGGTAGTGTGCCAAGGCTGACGGTACGCCATCTTTGTTGGAGAACATAAGAGATTACTACACAACGGATTGACATGTAAATGATCAGAGAAACCAATAAAGAAAATCGAAACAAAAAATAAATAAAAAAATGCTGTTCTTGACTAATGGACTCAAGTATTCACCGAGATCTATCTGTATCCCCACCCCACCACAACACCCTCCCCACACCACCCTCACCCCACCCCACACCACCCTCACCACACCCCACCACCCTCACCCCACACCACACACCACACACCACCACACCACACCACACCACACCACACACCACACATAGAGACAATGCCGTTCTTGACTAGTGAAATCAAGTATTCACTGAGATCTATCCATATTCCCTTCCCTTCCCACCACCCTCACCCCACCCCACACCCCACACCACCCACCACCCTCACCCCACCACACCTCACCACCCTCACCACACACCACACACGACCCCTAGAGACAGAGCCGTCCTTGACTAATGGACTCAAGTCTTCACTGAGATCTATCCATATTCCCACCCCACCACCCTCACCCCACCCCACACCCCACACCACCCACCACCCTCACCCCACCACACCACACCACCCTCACCACACACCACACCCCACACGACCCCCAGAGACAGAGCCGTCCTTGACTAATGGACTCAAATATTCACTGAGATCTATCATTTATCCTACCCCTGATATAAAATCCCATAGGCTTAACATTGGGTTTCCGTATGCCACGCTGACTGGCATACGGAGTTTTATATGCCACTAGTGGCATACAGCATTGTTATCACGTAATATTCCAAAATCGAGGAGATAGGGTAGGATAAAATCAAAACCTGATTTGTTTTAATCTAGGCCACCACATTCCACTCCTGGAGTTTTGGCTGCGGACTTCACTCGGCTTCGCCTCATGAAGTCACTTTGCCAAACTCCAGTCGTGGAATACGGTGGTCAAGATTAAACCTCATCCAGTTTTACGATAATCCCCACCCACCACAACACTCTCACCACACCACCCTCACCCCACACCACCTCACCATACCCCACCACACCCCACACCACACACACACCACACACACAGACAATGCTGTTCTTGACTAATGGACTCAAGTATTCACTGAGATCTATCCATATCCCTACACCACCCGAACATCTCACCCCACCACACCACTCACCTCACCCCACACCACACACCACACACCTCACACCACCCCTAGAGACAGAGCCTTCCTTGACTAATGGACTCAAGTATTCACTGAGATCTATCTATATCCCAACCCACCACAACACTCTCACCACACCACCCTCACCCCACACCACACACACACACCACACCCCACCACCCTCACCCCACCCCACACCACACCACCACACCCCACAACACCTCACCACACCACCACCCTCACCCCACACCCCACACCCCACACCCCACACCACCACTCTCACCCCACACCCCACACTACACCACACACCACACCCCACTACACCACACCACACCACACCCCACCACCCTCACCACACCCCACACACCACACCACACCACACCCCACCACACCCCACCACCCTCACCACACACCACACACACACGACCCCTAGAGACAGAGCCCTCCTTGACTAATGGACTCAAGTATTCACTGAGATCTATCTATATCCCAACCCACCACAATACCCTCACCACACCACCCTCACCCCACACCACACACCACACCATACCCCTAAAGACAATGCCGTTCTTGACCAGTGAAATCAAGTATTCACTGAGATCTATCCATATTCCCTTCCCTTCCCACCACCCTCACCCCACCCCACACCACACACAACCCTCACCCTCACCTCACCACACCCCACCACCCTCACCACACACCACACACGACCCCTAGAGACAAAGCCGTCCTTGACTAATGGACTCAAGTCTTCACTGAGATCTATCTATATCCCCACACCACCCACCACCCACCACCCACCACCCTCACCCCACACCACACACCACACACCACTACCCTCACCCCACACCACACACACACCACACACCACACCCCACTACACCACACCACACAAGACCCCACCACCCTCACCCCACCACCCTCACCACACCCCACCACCCTCACCCCACACCCCAAACCACACACCACACACCACACACCACACCAAACACCACACACACTACACCACACACCACACACCACACACCACACCAAACACCACACACACTACACCACACACTACACACCACACCACACCACACACCACACACCACACCACACACCACACCAAACACCACACACACTACACCACACACCACACACCCTCACCCCACACCACCCTCACACCACACACCCCACACACCTAGAGACAGAGCCGTCCTTGACTAATGGACTCAAGTATTCACTGAGCTCGCTGTCGAGAGCGTCGCCAGATGTATTAACGAAAATTGGCTTTAATGGAGAAGATGAAACTGGAATCTCAAATCCGCAAAAAAAAGAAAGGATTTAAAAGCAAACTATTTCATCGCCGAAGAATTGAAATGTCCCATCAAAATTTGATCCTCTAGTTCTTTTTCACAGTCGCTTTTGTAAAGGCTGGGAGAGTGGAGTTTTTGCTTTAATGGAAAAGACAATTTTCCAAGCCAAGCGGATGTATGAGAGTAGGAAGGGAGAAAACAGTGTTGATGTTGTGTCGTAAAACACTGGGTGCGGATCACAAAACCACCTCGTCTTGTTCGGTTAGAACATTAGATACAAAGTGAACAACTGAGCGATAATAGAGGGAAACTATGTTCCGGTGAAAGGAAGTCAAAGTTACGAGGTAAGGCTTGGAAAAATTACTGCCCAAGGCCCTGGCCGCGGGCAGTAATTTTTCCAAGCCTTACCGAGTAATTTTGACTTCCTTTCACTGGTACTTGGTTTCCCTATTCCTATATACCTTCAAATGTGGTTTAATAAGAGACAATCTGATTGGTCTAAATGTCAACCTTGGGTAGTATACGGCAACCTTGGGTAGTATACCAACCTTGGGTAGTATCAGATAGTTACTCCACCCCCCAGAGCGTGGTGTAAGCATAGAGTGTACAGCCATAGGTATATAGGAATAGGGCAGTCATGTCTCTGTCGCGCATGCCAAGAACTCATATTATTACATACCTGTGTGCAAATGTCTATGAAATACTGCCCGCTGCTAGGGGTGCAGTAATAATAATGTTCGTGCCCGCTGTGAGAGTGATTTAATAAGTCATCAAAATGTCGTTTTTTCATCAATTTAAAGTATATAATAATAAGCAAACGTCCTAACTGTGGACGAAACGCTTCTCGTTCTCGGTCAGTCTTCGATTTCATACTGCCTTCTGCCTATGGCGTCAGTATGAAATCAAAGACTGACCTCGAACAGGAACCGTTTCGTCCACAGTAAGGACGTTTCCTAATATTATTACATACCTGTGTGCGAACGTCTATGAAATACTGCCCGCTGCTAGGGGTGCAGTAATAATAATGTTCGTGCCCGCTGTGAGTGTGACTTAATGAGTCGTTTTTTTGTCGATTTAAGGCATATAATAATATGCAAACGTCCTGACTGTGGACGAAACGGTTCCTCTTCTCGGTCAGTCATCGATCCTGGTCGTGATCACATAGCGTTCAAACAAGGTGGAGAATGTTTTTTCCATAACGAGTCACTTTCTGTATTTATCTCAGGCTTGTAGTAAGAGAAAACGTGGTTACTGAGCCCGAAGGGATGGCCGTTCGAGGTCTTTTGATGCCATAAATATGTTCTGATGCTGCAGGCGGAGGGACGTATTTATGGCATCAAAAAGCCGAGAATGGCATGCCTTCGAGCTCAGTCACTACGTTTTCTTATTATTACATAGCTAAATATCAAGAAAAACGCGCTTTTATGTACTTATTTTATGTACCTATTGGCCTCATACATTCACTATGGCCACAGTGTGCCCGAATATTTACTATGGGCGCAGTGCGCCCGAACATTATTTATACTGCAACCCCTGGCAGCGGGTAGTATTTCATAGACGTTCGGCCAGGTGTGTAATAATAAGTTGTACACACTAAAAGAACGGATGACACACTGGATATATGACATCATAGACCATGGGGAATACCCTTGATATTTTTTCCAATAGACTTAACATTGGAGAATTGTAGAAAAGATACTCAATGGCTAATGACATCATAAATATTAGCCGATCAGTCAGTGATAGGGGTGAGATAAATTCTGAACCACACTCGATCTGTAACCTCTGAAAGTAGTCCATTCGTTTTGATTTTGGTAGTCTCACTCGCTTTGCCTCATGAGATTACTCCGCAACCAAAACGGCATATTTTCAGCAGCTATGGATCTCAATGCAATTCCTTCTTGATATCAGCAACATCATTCTGCTTGTTTCCTGCAGGTCTCCGTGCTTAGATTCGTCTGCTTGAGTCTGGACGGCCATCTTATTGCCCGAAAACGTCGGCGGTTTACGACATCAACCAGCAGGGTCATGTGATGTTTGACCTCAGCTTCAGTACATTTAACCGCATAAATTATGTCCTCGCTGTCATCACCGACCCGAAAACATACTCGCTTTGCCTCATGAGATTACTCCGCAACCAAAACGGCATATTTTCAGCAGCTACGGATCTCGATGCAGTTCCTTCTTGATATCAACGACCTAATTCTGCTTGTTTCCCGCAGGTCTCCGTGTTCAGGTTTGTCCGCTCGAGTCCGGGCGGCCATCTTGCTGCCAGAAAACGTCGGCGGTTTACGACATCAACCAGTAGGGTCATGTGATGTTTGACCTCAGCTTCAGTACATTTAACCGCGTAAATTATGTCCTCGCTGTCATCACCCACCCGAAAACATACACGCTTTGCCTCATGAGATTACTCCGCAACCAAAACGGCATATTTTCAGCAGCTACGGATCTCGATGCAGTTCCTTCTTGATATCAACGACCTAATTCTGCTTGTTTCCCACAGGTCTCCGTGTTCAGGTTTGTCTGCTCGAGTCCGGGCGGCCATCTTGCTGCCAGAAAACGTCAGCGGTTTACGACATCAACCAGCAGGGTCACGTGATGTTCAACCTCAGCTTCAGTACATTTAACCGCGCAAATTATGTCCTCACTGTCAAGACCGACCCGAAAACATACTCGCTTTGCCTCATGAGATTACTCCACACCCAAAACTCATGGCATATTTTCAGCAACTACGGATCTCAATGCAATTCCTTCTTGATATCAACGACCTAATTCTGCTTGTTTCCCACAGGTCTCCGTGTTCAGGTTTGTCTGCTCGAGTCCGGGCGGCCATCATGCTGCCAGAAAACGTTGGCGGTTTACGACATCAACCAGCAGGGTCACGTGATGTTCGACCTCAGCTTCAGTACATTTAACCGCGTAAATTATGTCCTCGCTGTCAACACTGACCCAAACACTTACCGGGCACAGCTTTCTGACTCTGCCCCAAGCGCCATGTCTAATTGGGATCACCTTACTCGAGGTCACGTGATCCCAATTATAACCACCATAATGTCACGTGACCGCTCTTCGCTGGTCCCTAGCGTGATCCTGCACGTGGTAAGCACTGCGGGAACCAGCCATTCAGGTCACTGGTACCCAGAGATGTGCCCCTTAAATAAGTCTTTAAACTTATTGGTCACCATTAGCTTTATATATAAATATATATATATATATATATATAAATATACATATATATATATACATGTATAAATATCGGTGTGTTTAAAGGCTTACTGTAGAGGAAACCTATGAAAGTTAAGGGTTAGAGCTTGTATCCCATTGAGTTTGAATTGCGTAGCAATTCACAAGACGAAGCCGCATGAATTGTAGTAATTCAAACAAGAGCACTGACTGTAAACTTGAATAGGTTTCTGAATTTATCTCATCCTTCACATTGACTAATGACATTTGTGACATAGTCCCCAATTGGATACTTTTCAATACTTAATGGGCGTTGGATACGAGTTCCTAATGTTAAGTCAATGGAGAAAAAATACCAGGGGTGAGATAAATATATACAACTCACTCAACAGATAATAGTCTAACATTTGTAACATAGTCCCCCATTGGATACTTTTCCTAAATATCTAATTGGCGTTGGATACGATTTAACATTCTCAATGTTAAGTCAATGGAGAAAAAATACCAGGGGTGAGATAAATATATATACACAACTCACTCAACAGAGCTCTAATGGTATAAGTTTGTTATCTGCGGGGTTCTGGGGCTGATCTGATAACGTGGGTGAGCGGAGAGGGGGAGGGATTACGGGAATGTGGATTAACGAGGCATCATTATCGGGAGCCCGGTGGACGAGGTCTGAGACTCTACCTGCTCGGAGCAGCTCGCGATTAGCTCAATTTGCCAGTTTCTTATTGTGAGGACGAGGGCAGGAGGTGGTGGGGCTGAGTCGTCGTGAAGAGCACCGGGGTCAGGGCCAGGACCAGCACGTACTGAGTTGTACCGTGAGGTGTACTGTGTGAGGTGTACTGTGTGAGGTGTACTATGTGAGATGTACTGTGAGGTGTACTGTGAGGTGTACTGTGTGAGATGTACTATGTGAGATGTATTGTGAGGTGTACCGTGAGGTGTACTGTGTGAGATGTACTATGTGAGATGTATTGTGAGGTGTACCGTGAGGTGTACTGTGAGGTGTACTGTGAGGTGTACTGTGAGGTGTACTGTTAGCTGTACCCTGAGGTGTACTGTTAGCTGTACTGTGAGGTGTACTGTGAGCTGTATTGTGTACTGTGAGCTGTACTGTGAGTTGTACTGTGAGCTGTACTGTGAGGTGTACTGTGAGGTGTACTGTGAGCTGTATTGTGTACTGTGAGCTGTACTGTGAGTTGTACTGTGAGGTGTACTGTGTGGTGTACTGTGAGGTGTACTGTGAGCTGTATTGTGTACTGTGAGCTGTACTGTGAGTTGTACTGTGAGGTGTACGGTGAGGTGTACTGTGAGGTGTACTGTGAGGTGTACTGTGAGCTGTATTGTGAGCTGCTCTGTGAACTGTACTTTGAGGTGTACTGTGAGCTGTATGGTGAGATGTACAGTGAGCTGGTCTGTGAGCTGTACTGTGAGCTGCTCTGTGAGCTGTACTGTGAGATGTACAGTGAGCTGCTCTGTGAGCTGTACTGTGAGCTACTCTGTGAGCTGTACTGTGAGCTGTACTGTGAGCTGTACTGTGAGCTTTACTGTGAGCTACTCTGTGAGCTGTACTGTGAGCTGTACAATGAGCTACTCTGTGAGCTGTACTATGTCTATGTGGTGTGGTGTACAGCCACCTTTCTCCTTCACCCTCAGCAGTGGTAGACTTACTGCTATATCAAAGACCAGTCCTTCTCATACCATGTCTATGTGGTGTGGTGTACAGCCACCTTTCTCCTTCACCCTCAGCAATGGTAGATTTACTGCTATATCAAAGGCCAGTCCTTCTCATACCATGTCTATGTGGTGTGGGAAGTTAAAGAACTCTCACTTCGGTAAATGTGTAGGGGTGGGATTTTTACCTACATTCATCTCATAGATTCGATCACCATCAAACCCAAAGTAACTCTAATAGAACATATTTGAGTTAAATTACCCAAACAATAAACTACGATTAGCACTACTATACCAAGATGTCATTATCTCCAACATCTTTATATGTCACTCTTGCTGGATCTTGCGTGGAAGATCGCTGAATCCTGAATGATGAATTTAGGTCAAAACTAGGAGTTTTTTGTGTGGGAAATTGATAAAAAATGTACTTTAATTTAAACTGCTCAGAGTATAACCGCCACTGATAATAGGACCCACAAGGTGAATCTACCTATCACAGCTGGTAAGTAAGATGGTGTATTGCACCCTGTCACTGAACAAACTATACCTCTAGTTATGAGCTGATTTTGGAAAGCCGAGTCTAGCTACATATACCCAGGACTCACTAAGCGAGAGTGAATGCTATGAATTTCATGATCCCTCGACCGTGCAGTGGGTAGCAATGGAAGGGCTCCTGTTCATGGAAACTATGCAGGCGGGACACTTGTACTGGACAGATCTGCCGCGTGACAGTGATAAATGTTCAGACGCGTCACCAGGACACAAGCTTCCTCCTATCCGTCTTGTTATCATTTGAACTACATAAATGTGGATTCTTAAGCGAAATAATTTTGCTATTTTAAGTCTTATGACATTTAAGTCTTACGACAGATTTAATCGCAGTTGATTATTTTACTTGCTTGTCTAACAAAGCACTGCTGGATGACTGGTTATCATTTTGTACCGGAGCGTAAAATGTAAATGAGGAGCATCACATCCTGTAACGGTTTCCATTCGTGGTCCTCATCATTAGTGACTTGTCACGGACACATTTCTTACTCTGCCCGAGAACCTGCTGTAATTAAATCAATGCAAATCAACCAGTTTCTTGTCACATGCGAAATCACATGTGATGAAGTGGAATATCCACACTTGTTGTGAATTAAAAGCCGTCACCATAGATTGGAATGATTGTATGTAACAGATGCAGGTATTAGTAGACAAGAAGAATACAGTGGAAGTGCTAAAAGTTTTAATTCCCGTTATAAAATCTGCAAAATAACCATGAATATTCTCATGCTCCAAATAACGTTAATAGTACATTTGAGCATGGGACATGCTTAATATGTTGCATAGTTTCGGGAGAGGTTATTAGAAGGAAAACCACGAGATGAAGATAGCTTGGTCGTACTCCACCGAGTTTGACTGCAGAGTAAATCACGACGCAAAGCTGAGTGAATTACTCTGTGGTCAAACGAGGTGGAGTACAGACCAAGTTATTTTCATCGAGTGGGTTTCTGATTTTATCTCACCCCGTATAACATTGTTTATTGATGAAATGAATCACCAAATTAGCCATTGAGTATTGGGTACACAAACTTCCCAGCCGTGGAGTACAAGTTCCTAATGTTAAGCTTATGGAGAAAAATACTGGGGTGAGATAATATAGACTTTCAGCATGCTGCACAAACTATGTACGTGCCAGCTCTGTGGCATTAGGAAGGTACAGAGGGCCAGTATGTCTTAGAGTATTTTAATGGTGTATCAAGCTGAGCATGACCAATCACCCCAGACCAAAATACATTAAGACTTAACATTAATACTTACCACTGGGAACTCATACTCAACGCCCATGGAGTACTTAGAAAAATACTCAATGGGGAAATATGTTACAGATGTTAGCCAATTAGTCAATGTTCGTGGTGAAATAAGTTCAGTAACCTATTCAAGGTTACAGTCAGAGCTCAATCCAATCCAATACAGAATTCACATGGCTTCCCCGCTTTAATTACTTCACTATTCAAACTCGATTGGATACAAGCGCTGACTAAAAATCTTCATAAGTTTCCTCAATAGTACTGAACAGGGTGCTGTAACAAAAAAACAATATGCAAGGGATTTAATAATAAGGAGGCATTGACCATAAGACAAACTCAGAGAATATGTAAGATTTATTCAATATATATTCTTAAGGTTTCTCTTCACATAATTATCACATGTGATAAAGTTGATTATCCACACTTGTTGTGAATTAAAAGCCGTCACCATAGATTGGAATGATTGTATGTAACAGAAGTAGGTATAAGTAGACAACGGGGAAAAGAATACAGCGGAAGTGCTAAAAGTTTCAATACCCGTTATAAAACCTGCAAGTGCTGTGACAACTCCAAAACGAGGTTCAGTGTCATCCCCACTGACAGGTCAGTCAGAATTAACACATCTTGTTAATCTATTAATCAATCTGAAGTACTTTGTGTATCAAATATAAGATTAATGCTGTTTCTTGAAACATCAGGCCTAAACATGGGTTCTAACCGGGGAACATGGTTCATTGTCTTTCCTTGTCGTCATTTTCCATAATTAGGCCACTAAAACTTGTTTCTCATCACCGCGCGCATCTGCAAAAACGATTTTAGAAGTTTTTTTGGTTTCTTTGGTTAAAATAAGATGAACCTTGATAGAAATTAGGAAAAGTATGTGTATTTAGTATCAAATTAAAGCTCCTCATGCCAGGGATGCTTTCAATGTATGAACAGTATGAATCTAAAAACCCTGCATATGCAGACACCCCGCATAAGCGGGCACTTTAGCCCGGAACGGAAAGTGACCGCTTACGCAGAGTTTTACTGTGGTTTTTCATGGCTTGGTGATGAGAAGCAAGTTTTTTTTTTGAGTGGCCTTAGTATGGAATTCATATCAGTAGTACATGATTCATAAAATATTACATCAGCTTTATAGGGAGCTAAAGTGAACCCACTGAAATGACAGATACCCGTGCTCAAAACACCATTTCCGGATACTGGCCTTTAGTATGTTGACTATATCTGGTTTGAGATTATATGTGTCATCCTCTAATCTTTAAAATGCATATTTTTCATACACTCATCAACTGTCTTCGGAACTTTATAACAAACATATTCAGAGACGAGTGTAGAAAAATACGATTCAATATTACCAAATGACACCAAAAACTAAATTGTACCCTCAAGCCCTCATAGATTTAGTACTAAGCCTCGTACTTATTGGCCTCCTGAAATGGTGTTTTGAGGACGAGTATCTTCGGTTGTAGTGGGCCCACTTAGGTTCCCTATTTCCAACCCTTCTAATTCTACTTCCGGTAGTAAGGTGCTATATACAGTATGTTACACTTGCTCTGATTGGTCAGTCTACCTTTTTGATTTACACTCTCCCTACAGTACGTGGTCCCAACAACAAGTTAATGAAAATACATTGTGGATAAATGGTTGTATTTACAATTATATACAAATAGGTTTTATACCAATTTCATAACAACCCGCAGCAAACTCCTTTTTCTACACTTCTCCCAATTATATTTCTCATCTTTAATATCTCAACATTGCATGGCAATCTTCTAAATCTTTCTGAAGATCTACAGAACAAGCACACGTTTGTACAAAAGAAACCAACATTCCAGCAAACAGGATAGGAAGCCAGAGAAACTGCTTGGAGTTCTAATCATGAGACTCTCCCAGCAGAGGTTTGCTAGCACTTGCTCCGCTACTCCATCGGTGTTTCGGTGATTCATTTAGATGTAAATTATAATCTGATAATACTGACATGGGGAGAGACGGCTCCATTTAAATGTTGGCCTGGCTTCATGAAAGCAACCTCTGCTGCATAAACACTCCATATCTGAACTTCCGACCGATTACTGCACGTCATTGAATATTCACACCCCTCTCATAAGATCTCACACTCTCTAAGTCGTAATCTGTACAAGCTTTTCACTGCGCTCTATGGGAGAAGAATTCTTAACGAACTAGGCTTAGAGCCTTGAGAATCCACTGGCACACAGTATTCCCGCTAGGTGGCATCATTGAGATTATCTAGGAATCTTTGGTTGCAGTGATGTACGTTTTTAGCACAGGAGGCAGGGCAGTGGATTCTCAAGGCTCTAAGCCTACTTCGTTAAGAATTCTTCTCCATAGAGCGTAGTGAGAGTAGAGACTATTAAGGTAAAATAGCGATTTCATTACTATAGGGAGCCAAAGTGAACCCGCTGAAACCACAGATACCCGTTTACAAAACACCATTTCCGGATATAGGCGCTCAGTACTTTGACTATGTAGGTTCGAGATTATATGTGTCATTCTCCAATCTTTTAGATCCATATTTTTGATAAACTTAACAACTGTCATCGTAGCTTCGAGACAGAGTTATTCATTTTAGTGTCTCAATATTATCCATAGACTATATCAACTGATAACAGTGGTTTCCCCCCGACTATAGTTTCGATTACAATTTCCTGGCGGATGATGGCAGAACTGGCAATCACTCTGTGCCCTATACCAGCCCCTGGTGTGTAAAACTGGTATTACAGTCTACCCACGCTGGTTCCTTTGCTATCAGCGTGCATTATGGGTTGATGGGAGTGGTGCCAGCTACCAGCGGAGGAAAATAGCTGGCAACTCAGTGTAAGTCGCCTTTGTTATCTTGTACTGCAGCGAGTTCATCATCAGCAAAAAGCCCGACATTTTGAAAGTCTTAGAGACTGTTGTCAATGTAGGGAGCAGAGACTGAGGAATTAGATAGATTTAGATAGTCAGTAGTTTCCAAAAATAAAGGTTTTCTCTAAAATAATGAAATGAATCATGAGAGAAATACATCTGAGGATACACATACAAAGAAATGATAGCAGTTTGAGTTTTTTTTCTCTTCATGAGAATCTCACTCTCACAACATTTCACTCTCCATGCATAGGTTAAGTCTGTCTCTATGAAGGGGTGAAAATCCAAGCAGATCCTTTTTCAATCTTTCCATACTACTGGGTAGCCCAGTTAATATGAAGAAAAAAAACACTCCAAGCAGATCACTTTTCGATTCCTTCCACACTTTCCTATGAAAAAAACACACTCCAAGCAGAATCTGTGGAAAGTGCAGCTTCTTCTATAAGTTACGTAAGAAGAGCAGATTTCATTTGCGCTGTTCATGATGAAAAGGGAGTTTATTTATATTCTGCAGGTGTTTGGGAAGGAAAGCCTCCGCCATTAATCCGGAAGTCAGAGGAGCCCTCCACGCCTGCGCACTAAATACTTATCTCGTTAGCAGTTTCCTTATTTGGAATGTTATCATCTCAAATGATCACCATGACAACAGAAATCCTGATTGCATGCTTCAATGAACGTTCCCGAGAATCAATGGGTGAAAGAATCAAAGGTAGAGTGGGGGAATCCAATGGATATCTTCTTATATTAATTTCTAAGATGAGTGTGTATCCTTTACCCCCACAAAGCGGGTGTTACACCGGGCCGGCGGTATGGCATGAATCCGGCGCCATTTGGCCACCAAAGGCACCTGGGACCTGTTTCACTAGTTTCGTGACATGTCTAGATGGCGTGACATGTCTAGATGGTGTGTCTGGTTTCATAAGAACTATACATTAAAATTCATTTTGTGCGTTCTTGCTTGCATTGTTGGTGCCGCTTTTCATGTCTGTCTTCACTTTTGTCACAAAACTAGTGAAACATGTCCATGATGTGTAGATTTGTCTAATTCCTATGTTTGAGGTCTGTCTATTCCCAAGGGCAGCTACTTGTGTTGTCACAAAACCAGACAACCCAATCGGTCTGTCACAGACATGTCACGAAACTAGTGAAACAGGTCCCCGGTCCGGCCTCCGAACGGCGCCAGTTATACTTCAAATATATGGACTGGGGCGGTGGAAGATGTCACAGAGACGAACCCGCAATGAACCAGCGATGAACTGCTAAAACCTAATAATTTAGCTTTCGCCAGTTACCCACCAGTTACCCGCCACCAGCTGTGGGCCGCTTATGCACTATAAAAGCTATTTTCCACTGGCCGACGAAAACGGCACCGATTAATTGAGTTCTCCTAAAAGTCTGTTTGTGGTGGCCAACGACTAAAAATCAGTGATGATGTAGTGTATGCTGTGTTTCTGCCGCATTTAACAGGTCCATAGCAGCAGAACTGTCCTCTAAACACAATGACCATCGCGCAGGTGGCCTTATTGCATAATCTGTGCATAACCAATCGGAGAACACTTCTTGGCATGACTGTTTTCATTCTCTGATCTGGCGTTGGTGGTTCCCACCTGCAGATCGGTTGCGAATAGTCGACCAGTGGAAAATGGGCTTTAAGGACGTTTGGCACACTCTCGGCGTTGCTGAATATCGCCGGCCTGGTGGAACACACCCTTAAGGGCTGATTCCATCAACACGATGGATTTGTCGTGATATATCTTGGTTTATCTTGGTTTATCTCAGCCCAGATATTTTTTCTCCATAGACTTAACATTGGGAACTCGTTTCTAACGCCCATTAGATATTTAGGAAAAATATCCAATGGGGGATTATGTCACAAATGTTAGCCCATGAGTCAATATTAAGGGTGAGATAAATTCAGAAACCCATTCAAGTTTAGGGTCAGAGCTGATCCCATCTCATTTGAATCACATAGTAATTCACGCGGCTTCGCCTTGTGAATTACTATGTGATTCAAACTCGATGGGATACGGGCTGAGACCCTAAACTTTCATGGGTTTCCTCTGTAATATCTTGTAATATTTTACAGTGTCGCAATGTGTCGTACCTCCGTTGTCACAAAACGTAGCCGTGCAGTGTCGGGTGTATGTTTTGGTGCTCCACCACTGCGAGACCTCAAGACACATCGCGACAAATAGGCATGCGATTATTCAATCCTAGCCCGACTAGCCTAACAAGATCGTGGCCAAATCGTGACCAGTCTCGCTGTGTCTTCCGTGTCGGTGGAATCAGCACTTTAAGACAAGCCATGCTTGGATAAACCGATACATTTTGAAGAAAGACAGCAGTTTATATTTTCATCCAGTTATAAATCTATGAAATGGTTTCATGGAATTTTCCCCTCAGGTTGTTGACGTATCATGGTGTGACGTATCACCCGAGAAAGTCTCTAATTCGTTGGTTGTCGTGTGACGTCTCCATGACGTCAGAGTATGACGTATTAGTCGTCTGGTGACGTAGATGGCGTCATGAGGGGCGGGGCGATCCTCAGCCAATCAGTGATGGGCGTGCGCGCGTTCGTCACCATCCTCGACCAATGAGCGAGCCCCTCCCTCTGTGCATACAAATGAGAGCCGACGGTCACGTGACCCAGCTCCACGCCCGGGTCGTGCGGGTCGGCGTCCGAGTGAACCACATCGAGGCTGATCCGGAAACTGAAACAGGAAAAAAAATCATTTATTAATTTTTAAAAAATCATTTAATATGCAAAACTTCAGTACAGGGTGAGTAAAACTAAATATTTTATGGTTCATGAACCAAAAAAGCTTGCTATGCTATTATAAATTAGTCAAACCTTACTCGCCTATTCGGTGGATATATATATATATTTTTTGTGTTAGAGGTTTTTATTAGAGCATGCTTACACACCTAAATACATCATCAAGAGGTTAGAGTGGTCACATTGAACTTTCAGTGTGCTTCCAGAAAACTATCCCTTTACTATCTGCATGCTGTTCACCGTGATAGTGAGAACAGAGCAGGGAGCCAGTGTCTCAGGGTCTTAGAGGCATGCCCAGCTGACCATGACCAATAACTCAAGACTGAAATACCTCAAGACCTGCTGGTATTTGATATGTTTGGATCCTAGACTCAGGCAGTTGCAGAAATAGCAAGTTGACTGGGTACAAGTGGGTTACAGAAAACTATCCATAGACTGAATCTAACCCAAACCTTTTAATTGTTATTCATTTATCATTGCACGCTCATTCATCTATGATGAACATCCTATTTGCTCCTAGTTTATACTGGAGTGAAAGTTTGCTGAATTATTACTTGTAATCTATAACAAAGAAAAGAAGTAGCAGTTTGATATCTGGTAATTACAATGACTGGACGTTAGATAAAACATATTTTTACATGTTTATTTAGACTCTAAAGGGTACTCGTAGTTCATATTCTATACCTTACATACAAATCCAAAGGTTGATTAAAAGCATCATTATTAAAACAAATCATTATGTAGAAGAGAATATTAATAGACAATCTTCCGATTTTGTTTTCATCTCCACAATGAAAATATCTGCCATCATAATAAATGTGCTTGGATAATAACTTTAGGTGATGATTTAACCGAGTCAGTTGTATTCTAGCCTGGGCACCTGGCATATGTCTGAACCCATATTAGGCCAAGTAGGGTCCGCCATTTTCTTGGTGCATTGTGGGATCGCACTGGGTCGGCGCACCCATCAATACGAGAGGTTTCTATGCGTTTTCATTCCCAAATTCAAATACGTTGTCAACTTTTATTGCTTGACCAATCTGATTAATTTTTGAGTCACACTTAAGAGTAAATATGATTTTTCGTGTGTCAAAGGGGATAATTGTGTGTAATTGATAGAAAAAAACACAAAAAGGCTGAAATTAGAGATACGGGCAGAAGTACTTGCAGACTTCTCAGAGTGGGCCTTGGCGAGAGGTAATAATACTACAATCTGTTTTTGATGTAACATTTAAAAGACGTTGTTATATTTGGAAAGGTTAGCATCAGGTTTTTGTTTGCATTTTCTTTTGTTTTAAATCAATATAACTAAGTTATTTTGGGGATCTCAAATCAGCTGTAGTTTCACTGAATGGTGGCAGGGTGCTCTGACAATGTTAGTGCTACGAGCGCCCTCATAGTCATATGTGTCAGACCAGAACGATACTGGTCATCCCCTATTGGCTGTTGATTTAACAACCAATCAGAGCACAGAGCGTAGAAACTCCAACCTGTGGCAACTGACCCTTCCTGGTTGCATATGAACTCTTCCAGTCTGTTAGTAAATCTTCTCTGACTCAGTGCTTCCCTTTATCCTACCCCTAATATAAAATCCCATAGGCTTAACATTGAGTTTCCGTATGCCACGCTGACTGGCATGCGAAGTTTTATATGGCACTAGTGGCATACAGAATTGTTTTTACATAATTTTCCAAAATCGAGGACACAGGGTAGGATAAAATCAAAACCTGATGCGTTTTAATCTTGGCCACCGCATGCCACTCCTGAAGTTTTGGCTCCGGACCTCACTCGCCTTTGCCTTGTGAAATCACTTTGCCAAAATCCAGTCGTGGCATACGGTGGACAAGATCAAAACTCATCCAGTTTTACGATATTATCTCACCCCCTGGTATTTTTGCCTTATAGGCATAACATTGGGATCTCATTGTCCATGCCCCGATAAGTATTGAAGTCCATTCTCCATGGTCTACATCCTGTGTATCGTCTATTCTTCTTGTACACAGAGGTGAGATAAACACAGAAAGCAACTCGTTTTGGTCAAAGTCATTGTTCTCCAACTCCTTTGAATGCTACATGATTTTCATTCATCTGTCGCCTTGTTCATATCACTCCGCATCAAACTCGTGGAGAACGACGACTTTGACCAAAACTTGTTGGTTTCTTCTCTAGCACTCCCGTGTCTGGGTTCTGACTCCCTTACTCTTAAGGCCTATTCTCTGATTAATCGGGGTCCCTCGTCTATACAATCTGCCCATTTCCATGACCACCATAGTGTTGGACCAGCCGGGACTGACGATATAGACAACAGGCGAGTAAAAAACTGCTCACAGTATGCTCCACGGCAGTGTGACTTTCTAATTCTAGCACCATTATAAAACAGAAATAGCATTCAGTGACGGCCAGCGGCAAAAACAAACACTAATTGCAGGCTTACACCTTAAACCAGCCACTCTCCAAGCATAGACTCTCTGTGCTGCTTGTATCTCTGCATCTAGGTGCCCGTTTGACATTCTCCTAGCAGAGGTCCTGCACGCTGCTTGTATCTCTGCAGCAAGGTTCCTGTTTGACACTCTCCTAGCAGAGATACTGCACACTGCTTACAAGTATCTCTGCACCAAGGTGCTGTTTGTAACTCTCCTAGCATAGACTCTCCGCGATGCTCGCATCTCTGAACCAAGGGTCCTGTTTGACACTCTTCTAGCATAGATCCAGCGCACTGCTTGTATCTCTACCCCAAGGTGCCTGTTTGACACTCTCCTAGCACAGATTCTGTGCGATGCCTGTATCTCTGCTCCAAGGTACCAATAAATGACCTCTAACTATATCTCCTGTACTGGTGGATGGATAATAAATATTAATATCAGTAAAGTTTACCAAAAAATGATCTCTAATTATCTGTCTGTACTGATGATAAGATGGATAATAAATACTAATATTAGTATTAGTATTAAATTACCTCTATCTGTCCCCCCTTATAAGTCCTGTACTGGCATATGGATAATAAATATTAACATTAGTAAAGTTTACCAATAAATGACCTCTAACTACATCTCCTGTACTGGTGGACGGATAATAAATAGTAATATCAATAAAGTTTACCAATAAATGACCTCTAACTGTCCCTCTATAAGTCCTGTACTTTGTTTGTTTGTTTGGTTTGGTTTAACGTCCAGTCAACCATTATAGCTCCTTACCAGAGTGTTCTTTATGTGATGAATTTAGGTAGAAAGTCCTGTGCTGGTGGATGGATAATAGATATTGATATAAGTAAAGTTTACCAATAAATGACCTCTACTTGTCTCTCTATAAGTCCTGTACTGGTGGATGGATAATAAATAGTAATATTAGTAAATTTACCAATAAATGACCTCTAACTGTCCCTCTATGAGTCCTATACTGGTGGATGGATGATAAATATTAATATTAGTAAAGTGTACCATTGAATGATCTCTAATTGTCCCTCTATAAGTCGTGTACTGGTGGATGGATAATAAATATTAACATTATTATAGTTTACCAATAAATGATCTCTAATTATCTGACTGTACTGGTGCTGAGATGGATAATAAATATTAATATTAGTATTAGGCCTGGCGTCCACCAACTACGATATGGCACCATATGGTCTACGATGCACCTCCCGATGCAAAATCAAAATCGCGTCGGAAGGTCACCTAATATCGGGGCAGTTGACCACGTTTCTGCGATTAGACACCGATAAAAACCCCATACAATGCATGGTGGATTGGCATGTCTAGACATATGTCTACGATTTTGTACCTTCCCGATATGGCACCGATTTTGACATTTTGTATCGGTGCCATATCGGGAGGTTTACGATTCTATCATAGTCGGTGGACGCCGGGCCTAAGTATTATTAGGAAACGTCCTTACGGTGGACGAAGCGGTTCCTGTTCGAGGTCAGTCGTCGATATCATACTGCCTGACGCCATAGGCGGAAGGCAGTATGATGACTGACCCAGAACGAGAATCATTTCGTCTACAGTCAGGACGTTTGCTTATTACCAAATACCTTAAATCGATGAAAAAACTAAATTTTAATGACTTATCAAGTCACTCTCACAGCGGGCACGAACATTATTATTACTGCACCCCTAGGAGCGGGCAGTATTTCATAGACATTCGCACACCGGTATATAATAATATATGACCTCTAACTGTCCCCCCTATAAGTCCTTTACTGGAATATGGATAATAATTATTAACATTAGTAAAGTTTACCAACAAACGATCTCTAACTGTCTCTGTGTACTGGGTGATGAGATGGGTGATAAATATTGATATTAGTATTAGTATTATATGACCTCTTACTTTCCCCCCTATAATAGATATTAACACTAGTAAAGTTTACCAACAAACGATCTCTAGCTGTCTCTGTGAACTGGGTGATGAGATGGGTGATAAATATTGATATTAGTATTAGTATTATATGACCTCTATCTGTCCCCCCTATAATAGATATTAACACTAGTAAAGTTTACCAACAAACGATCTCTAACTGTCTCTGTGTACTGGGTGATGAGATGGGTGATAAATATTGATATTAGTATTAGTATTATATGACCTCTTACTTTCCCCCCTATAATAGATATTAACATTAGTAAAGTTTACCAACAAACGATCTCTAACTGTCTCTGTGTACTGGGTGATGAGATGGGTGATAAATATTGATATTAGTATTAGTATTATATGACCTCTTACTTTCCCCCCTATAATAGATATTAACATTAGTAAAGTTTACCAACAAACGATCTCTAGCTGTCTCTGTGAACTGGGTGATGAGATGGGTGATAAATATTGATATTAGTATTAGTATTATATGACCTCTATCTGTCCCCCCTATAATAGATATTAACACTAGTAAAGTTTACCAACAAACGATCTCTAACTGTCTCTGTGTACTGGGTGATGAGATGGGTGATAAATATTGATATTAGTATTAGTATTATATGACCTCTTACTTTCCCCCCTATAATAGATATTAACATTAGTAAAGTTTACCAACAAACGATCTCTAACTGTGTCTGTGTATGGTGCTGAGACGTGTCGACTTGGGTTCGGCCGCCGCCACACCTCCACCACCACACTGTGGGAGCTCGGTGGACGAGAGCTCGTGTTATGGTCGTCCTTTGTCTACCTCTCACTCCGTAGACAGGAATAGTTGTTACTTTTTACGTGCCTTAATTTCCCCACTTACCCGAATCTCCAACCCGTTTGTATGCTGTCTGGCCTTGGGGCCGGTTTCACAAGTAGCTGACCTTTCCCCGAGCGACAAACGCGCGTGCGTCGCCTCATTCATTCAGCAGCCAAGAAAATGCTCGCTTCTGATTGGCTGGCACTTTTTGTTTGACATTTATCAGTCGCGATCTGGGAGAGATGGGTGTGACACTTTGTTAATCCAATAGTCGTGAATTATTAGAACCAGGAATTCTCACAGTGACCCACTCCCAGACCAGAGGCTCTGGTGTCCAGTGTGCTCCCTCAACTATAAAAAACTCCTCAAGTTTTCAGCAATTTAAGACCGTCAAAAATACATTGTATTGGGAAGAGTTTCCATTGGGGATATCCAACAAGGCGAACTCTTTTCATTAATCTGTGGGATATTCTCGTAAACGAGCCGCATGTGAATTGGTAAAACAAAACAAAAACCAGTAACAGGTAAGAGGAGGAAAGGAGAGTTTTTGTGGACTGAGTTTTGTGCCGGCTGTTTCAGAATCACTGCAGCTTAGAAACTAGATCTGAAGTTGTTGGTTTATCATAATCATGAATTAATCATATGTATTGGTGGTCCGTCTATGTTGCAGCAACCGTAAGCACCTTAATGGAAAGGATACAAGTGGATAGACCATACTTCTTGGCAAGTAGACCAAATGAATACTTATCAATACATTCAAATTCGTGGTATACGATTTCAAAGCCATGGTATAGGGATAATAGTCCCTTTTTTTTCTTTTTTTTTAATAAAATTTATTCACTCGAGGTCGAGGAGTACAGCACACAATCTGCCGAGGTGTTTGGATATACAGTTGTAAAAAACTCTTCCATTGGATAAAATCGGGTCCCCGATTTTAGCCGATTGCACCGATTTCATCCGATTTTTTGTTGTTGATATACAGACCATTTACAATCGTTTGAGCTCCATCCATATGGGAGGAGTCCATTTTGCATCGATTTCATCCGATTTTTTGTTGTTGATATACAGACCATTTACAATCGTTTGAGCTCCATCCATATGGGAGGAGTCCATTTTGCATCAGCAGTGCTAAAGGTCCGTCGGTGGTCCCTGACTGTATATCGGTGATGGCCAATGGAAATGGGCTTTTAGGAGAACACAAAGAATCAACATCGCTTTCGTCGGCCAATGGAAACGGGCCTTTAGTACAATATGCTACTCTGACCTTGGCCGGTCATGATTATTACTACAGAGAGTTGGTTGTGTCTAGACAAGGTGTTAACTGTCTACTCATCACTTTACACAGGGACTGGCGTACGGGGGTGGTGGTGGAGGGGGGGGGGGGTGGGAGTTTAGGCGTGGGGTACTCCCAGTCTTATGAGCTGATCTTACTCTAATGGTCTGCACACTACAAATATAATATTAGCTGTACGCATGCAGCAGAGCACTAGTCAGAATCCTGAATTCATTTTACACGCACACACCTCTGAATACTATGTATATATGATTTATTATACACAGACACAAAGACACACACACAGACACACACAGCTATATATATATATAAGTATGGACAACACACAGGATATAGACCATGGAGAACGGACTGCTATACCAGTAGGGACATGGAGAACGGGTTCCCTATGTTAAGCTTATGGCACAAAAATACCAGGCGTGATACAACTGTATATATATATATATATATATATATATATATATATATATATATATATATATATATATATATATATATATATTATGTATATATATATGTATGGTTATATCTATTCAATCGTGTGCAACATCTTTATTTGAGACCCTGAAGAAGGCATAAACTACCGAGACGTTAGAGAAAAAGAATGGACTGTTTTTATTGTCCAATTGCCACAAAAGATATCTATAATTGAGACCTGAAATTTAAACATGAGAACCTTGTCCCACTGAGGTAATCTCCCATAGCTCTTTGTCTGTTGTCACGTCGAGTTGTGCTGGATCCTCAAACCGGAACCTCTCCGTCCAACCCGGCCCGGTCTCACGGGCAGTGCACGTGCCGCATGTAGACGTCCACAACTCTGGTTCGGCAGGTCTGCCCATAAACACCCGGATCCTGTAAGGCCATAAATACCGGCGCTTCTATGGCCCCTGGCGCCACTTAACGCTGGGTTCCTGTGCGATCCGCGCTGCAGGCAACAGCTGGCCGCGAGGTGAATGGGAGCCCCCAGCACGCATGCGCAGAATGGGTCTGTAGGTCTGTTTACACTAGCCGAATGTTCAATATGGGTCTGTAGGTCTGTTTACACTAGTCAATTGTTCAATATGGGTCTGTAGGTCTGTTTACACTAGTCGATTGTTCAATATGGGTCTGTAGGTCTGTTTACACTAGCCGAATGTTCAATATGGGTCTGTAGGTCTGTTTACACTAGTCAATTGTTCAATATGGGTCTGTAGGTCTGTTTACACTAGTCGATTGTTCAATATGGGTCTGTAGGTCTGTTTACACTAGCCGATTGTTCAATATGGGTCTGCAGGTCTGTTTACACTAGTCAATTGTTCAATATGGGTCTGTAGGTCTGTTTACACTAGTCGATTGTTCAATATGGGTCTGTAGGTCTGTTTACACTAGTCAATTGTTCAACATGGGTCTGTAGGTCTGTTAACACTAGTCAATTGTTCAATATGGGTCTGTAGGTCTGTTTACACTAGCCGATTGTTCAATATGGGTCTATAGGTCTGTTTACACTAGCCGAATGTTCAATATGGGTCTGTAGGTCTGTTTACACTAGTCGATTGTTCAATATGGGTCTGTAGGTCTGTTTACACTAGCCGAATGTTCAATATGGGTCTATAGGTCTGTTTACACTAGTCAATTGGTCAATATGGGTCTGTAGGTCTGTTTACACTAGTCGATTGTTCAATATGGGTCTATAGGACTGTTTACACTAGTCGATTGTTCAATATGGGTCTATAGGTCTGTTTACACTAGCCGAATTTTCAATATGGGTCTGTAGGTCTGTTTACACTAGTCGATTGTTCAATATGGGTCTGTAGGTCTGTTTACACTAGCCAATTGTTCAGCAGGGTCTTGGGGTCTGTTAACAATTGCCGATCATTGAACGTGAGTCTGTTGGTTGGTTTACACTGTTTACACTCGCTGAATGTTCTGCATGGGTCTGTAGGTCTGTTTAAACTCACCGATTATTGAGCGCGGGTCTGTTGGTCTGTTTACACTTGCCGATTATTGAGCGCGGGTCTGTAGGTTGGTTTACACTTGCCGATTATTTAGCATGGGTCTATAGGTCTGTTTACACTAGCCGATTGTTCAGTATGGGTCTGAAGGTCTGTTTAAACTAGCCGATTGTTCAGCAGGGGTTTGTAGCTTGGTTTACACTTGCCGATTGTTCCGCACTGGTCTTTAGGCCTGTTTAAACTCGCTGATTGTTCCGAATGAGTCTGCGGGTGTGTTTACACTCACCAATTGTTCAGCAGGGGTCTATAGGTCTGTTTACATTAGCCGATTATTCAGTATGAGTCTGTAGGCCTGTTTACACTTGCTCAGCAGGGGTCTGTGGGCCTGTCTACGATCGGTGATTGTTCAGTAAGGATCTGTAGGCCTGTTTCCACCCGGCGATTGTTCAGTCTTTGTCCATCCACACAACTCAACTAATGCTGCTTTAGTCAGCCAATGGGAACAAACCTTTCTTTATACCCCCTCCCCGTAACCTTGTGTGTCCATTCACACAACTGTGTGTCCATTCACACAACTCAAGTAATCGGTGCTGCTGTAGTCAGCTAATGGGAACAGACCTTTCTTTATACCCCCTCCCCGTAACATTGCGTGTCCATTCATATAACTCAGTTAATCGGTGCTGCTTTAGTCAGCCAATGGGAACGAACCTTTCTTTATCCCCCCTCCCCATACCCTTACATGTCCATTCACACAACTCAACTAATCTGTGCTGCTTTAGTCAGCCAATGGGAACAGACCTTTCTAGATACCCCCCTCCCCGTAACATTGTGTGTCCATTCACACAACTCAATTAATCGGTGCGGCTTTAGTCAGCCAATGGAACAAAGTCATCCAGCTTTAGTCAGCCAATGGGAACAGACCTTTCTTTATACCCCTTCCCCGTAACATTGTGTGTCCATTCACACAACTCAATTAATCGGTGCTGCTTTAGTCAGCCAATGGAACAAAGTCATCCAGCTTTAGTCAGCCAATGGGAACAGACCTTTCTTTATACCCCTTCCCCGTAACATTGTGTGTCCATTCATACAACTCAATTAATTGGTCCTACTTAGTCAGCCAATGGGAACAAACCTTTCTTTATCCCCCCTCCCTGTAGCATTGCGTGTCCATTCATATAACTCAATTTATTGGTGCTGCTACAGTCAGCCAGTGGAAACCTTTCTTTATACCCCCTCCCTGTACCCCTATGTGTCCATTCACACAACACAACTAATGCTGCTTTAGTCAACCAATGGGAACAATCCCTTCTTTATACCTCCTCCCGTAATATTGTGTGTCCATTCACACAACTCAATTAATCTGTGCTGCTGTAGTCAGCCAATGGGAACAAACCTTTCTTTATCCCCCTTCCCCATACCCCTGTGTGTCCAGGCACATTCACCCCTCAAAAGAGCCCCCATAACCCGACTGAACCAGGGTTGTTGAACTTGGCGTGGTAAACATTCTGCGGTGATGGAGGCCACTGCGCAATGATTCCCATTCCCTACACCGACCATTCTTCTAGGCTCCGGGCCGCCTTTCTAAGCGAAATAATTGCCATTGAAAGGCATGCCAATAGTCGGCGGGCTTTTTCTGCCCGTTATGTACGCACCATTGCGTGCGGGCGGACATGGCTGCCAATATCTCTTTCTACGTATGGAGATTAACATGCTAGGAGAGTGCAGCCCGGTTCTGACGTCACTATTAGAATCACGTGATTTATGTCCACCAATGACAGCTGTGCTAACATGGACTTTGACTGACCTGCATGCGTCCAGCTGGCGGATTGGTACGGCGAACCTCATTGGTTCTGAGAACGTCACGTGACCCTGCGGGTTGATGTCGTAAACCACCGACGTTTTCTGGCAGCAAGATGGCCGCCCGGACTCGAGCAGGCAAACCTGAGCACGGAGACCTGCGGGAAACAAGCAGAATTAGGTCATTGATATCAAGAAGGAACTGCAGTGAGGTCCGTTGTAGTGCCAAAATCGGTTACCCTGCCAAAAATGGTAATTATCGCCCACCCAATACGCGAATGCGTCTGCACACGCTCTTCCAGTCAGATTTCACGGACTATCTGACGTACTACTATTTTTATGTGATTTTAATGTAAACAAATGAAAAGAGTAGCATTTAGACATGAGAATTACATGTCGTGATATGCTTAATTTCGGCAAATTTCATCACTGCGTATGTTCGCGCATGTGCACAAGATACTACTGGGCGATAATTACCATTTTTGGCAGGGTAACCGATTTTGGCACTACACCGTAGCTGCTGAAAACATGCCATGAGTTTTCCCTATACACTTAACATTAGGAACTCGTATCCAACGCCTGTTGAGTCTTTAGCAAAAATATCCAATAGGGGATTATGTCACAAATGTTAGTCCATTAGTCAATGTGAGGGGTGAGATAAATTCAGAAACCTATGAAAGTTTAGGGTCAGAGCTCGATCCTGTCTCTTTTGAATCGCTACGTAATTCAAGCGGCTTCATCTTGTGATTTACTATGGGATTCATATGAGATGGGATACTATAGAGGAAACCTGAGCTCGTATCCCATCGAGTTTAAATCACGTAGTAATTCACAAGGCGAAGCCGCGTGAATTGCTATGTGATTCAAATGAGATGGGATCGAGCTCTGGCCCTAAAGTTGAATGGGTTTCTGAATTCATCTCACCCTTGATATTGACTAATGGGCTAACATTTGTGACATTATGGATATATTTCCTAAATATCTAATGGGTGTTAGATACGAGTTTCCAATGTTAAGTCTATGGAGAAAAAATATCTGGGGTGAGATGAGAGCTCTGACCCTAGAGGTGACCTCTACATAATCTACATAATCTAAAGAAGAAACTGCATCAAGATCCGGAGCTGCTGGAAATATGCCATGAGTTTTGGCTGCAGAGTAATCTCACAAGGCAAAGCCGAGTGAGATTACGTAGCAGATAGAAATAACTGGAGCATTATCAGTGGCTACGGATCGAGTGCAGTTCTGATTTTATCTCACACTTATCACTGACTGATTGGCTAACATTTGTGTCATCATTGCCTATTGATTATTTTATTTACAATACTCCATGGGCATTGAGTACGACTTCCCAATGTTAAGTCTATGGGGAAATATTCCAGGGTTGACATTTACATCATTTCAAACATATATACAGGCACCCCTCTCATAAGATCTCACACTCGCCAAGTCGTAATCTGTACAAGGTTCTCACTGCGCTCTATGGGAGAAGAATTCTTAACGAACTAGGCTTAGAGCCTTGAGAATCTACTGGCACACAGTATTCCCGCAAGGTGGCATCATTGAGATTATAGGAATCTTTGATTGCATTGATGTACGCCTTTAGCACGGGAGGCAGGCCAGTGGATTCTCAAGGCTCTAAGCCTAGTTCGTTAAGAATTATTCTCAATACAAGAAGAAAGGCTCTAGCTAATAATGGAGTTCTTTAAGTACATTAAGCAATAAAGTTCCCTTTATTGCCTGTGATTTTTAATTTTTTATTACAACATACGTTCTTCCCAGCAATGGCATACAGAAAACAAGGACAAGACATACTTTCATACAGCAAACATGCATGAAAAAAGAAGAAAAAAAAAAAAAAAAATCCGAAATTACCAGAAATCTGATGACATCCCGTAATTCAAATAAATAGAATTTTAAGTTACTATACAAACTTCACTTTAAGTTACTATACAAAATTCAGTTCATATTGAAATAAATGTCCGTTCAAAAAGTTAAATTTCTAAATACCTTAGGTATAGAATAATAGGTGATGCGCCTCGTGAAATGAATTCACGATCAAACTCATGCCACATTAATCAACCCTGGCCCTCTCATAGTTTCCCCGTGTAGTACCTTCTTTGGTCGCCAGGAGGAGACGCTGCAGACCCTTGATGGTTCCCACGGTCAGGTGAATCTCTTCAGCAGCCGGCAGGCAGGTCAAGGTCAGCTGCAGGAACCCAAGGTGAGGGGTCTCCTGTAAGGTCAAGGTCAAAATGTCATACAGGTCAAGGTCAGCTGCAGGAACCCAAGGTGAGGGGTCTCCTGTAAGGTCAAGGTCAAGGTTAAAATGTCATACAGGTCAAGGTCAGCTGCAGGAACCCAAGGTGAGGGGTATCCTGTAAGGTCAAGGTCAAAATGTCATACAGGTCAAGGTCAGCTGCAGGAACCCAAGGTGAGGGGTCTCCTGTAAGGTCAAGGTCAAGGTTAAAATGTCATACAGGTCAAGGTCAGCTGCAGGAACCCAAGGTGAGGGGTATCCTGTAAGGTCAAGGTCAAAATGTCATACAGGTCAAGGTCAGCTGCAGGAACCCAAGGTGAGGGGTCTCCTGTAAGGTCAAGGTCAAGGTCAATGTCAGACATCATTTCATTATCCCAAGTTACCTATATAGATGCATATTCTCTTCCGCATTTTTATAAATAACGCCTATGACAGTGTCAACTTTGCATACTACCCGCTCCTACAAATGGCGTATTTATACCCGTACGTCACACTGTGAAGTACAGGGTATGTGACCACGTGACGAGGTAGAACTCCCCCAGAGTAACAGCTCTTGTTAGATATTACAAAGTGTTTTTGCTGAAGCCTGTGAGGGTTACATTGAACCAACGAGTAAAGAGAAAGAGAGGGGTATGTACGGAGCCCCTGTTGGGGGCGGATGTCACCAGGTTATTTTCGGTTAGTCACACTCCGTGGTTAGTGACTACCATCTTCTGGTGACCACATGTGATATGGGTGGGTAGATGTGGTAGGATAGGACAAGGGAACTCTCTGAACAGAATAATATTAAATCATACATCCATGTTTTAACAAAAGGAATTTTGGGGGCTATATTTCGCCATTCATGTGAAAATAAATTTGTAGTTCTATCTATTCATCAAATGTTAGAATAGTTAATATTTGAAAATCTCCTAAGAAAGTGCAAAATATTTCAATATCCAAAACTTTCCTACAGCTCATATCTACCCCCTTTGAATGCTCTGCTTAAATTGTGTTAATACTAAACTGAACTCGAGTTTGTAGTGTTTGTGTTTATCACACTGCAGTCAGGTCGGCTTCTCACTACACTCGGCTAATGCCTCGCACAGTAATATGACCTGCCCGTCGTGCGATAAACGCTAACATTTCTAACTCTCATTCAGCTTCTACTAAGTAGTGGTGGGGGTTCTAATTGCTGATGAGGCTGAGAGAAACCTTCACCTGTCCTCCCACCCTGAGCTTCACCATTCTTTCTCTGTACTCGTGGGTGAAACAAGTTCTCCATTGAGGACGGTAGTAGTAGATGGAAATGTCGGCATATATCAGGGTTTATCCTACCCCTAATATAAAATCCCATAGGCTTAACATTGGGTTTCCGTATGCCACGCTGACTGGCATACAGAGTTTTATATGCCACTAGTGGCATACAGCATTATTATCACGTAATATTCCAAAATCGAGGAGATAGGGTAGGATAAATCAAAACCCGATTCGTTTTAATCTTGGCCACCGCATTCCACTCCTGAAGTTTTGGCTCAGGACTTCACTCGGCTTCGCCTCATGAAGTCACTTTGCCAAACTCCAGTCGTGGCATACGGTGGACAAGATTAAACCTCATCCAGTTTTACGATAGTCTGTAGGTCGCCTGTATAGTTAGTAGTGCATGGAGAGTGGGTGGGTACCCTGTCATTCATTTCTGACCATTTACATTTATTGATCTAATTCTACCGTTCTATCATGCAGCAGTATGTGATTTACAGAGATCTACGCCATATTGGTGTACTCTGAACCGTGTCGGTATTGCGCTTATTCATGTATTATTGAGCGCGGGATAAATACACAATATTGACTGGTTTCAGATACAAGCGGCCGTATGCTCCGAGGAGTTGACGCATAGTAATATCCGAGCGTATGCGAGGATATTGCGCATATTCAACTCCGAGGAGCATACAACCGCTTTTATCTGAAACCAGTCTACATTGTATTTATTATCCACCTTTTCTGGACAAGTGGCATGTCAATATCTGTCCATTTTAGTCATACACTATTTTTCTGTACGCACTATTTTTCCGTATGCGCCACCCGGAGCATACAACATATCCGTATGCGCCGGTTATGTCCATACAAACTCCCTATGTGTTTTCTATGGACACTTTGTATTAGGTGGATATATCTGTCTGCTCCGGGAATGGTGACACACACACTCCCTATGTGATAATAAACGATCAGATACGCTGCATAGAGGCTAGAGGTTTGAGAGGTTACATAATCTCGGAACAGCATCTTAGCATCTCAGGGGTGTGCCCAGCTGACCATGACCAATCACTTCAGACCGAAATATCTCAAGACCCACTGGACAAGAAAGGCAACTGCAGAAGTAGCTGCTTGCCAAGTGGGTAACTGAATTAGGCCTGGCGTTCACCTACTACGATAGAAATTTAGACCTACCGATATGGCTCCGATACCAAAAGTTAATATCCGAGACATATCGGGAAGGTGCAAAATCGTAGACATATGTGTAGACATGACAATCCACCACGCAATGTATGGGTTTTTTATCGGTGTCTAATCTTAGAAACGTGGTCAACTGCCCCGATATTAGGTGACCTTCCGACGCGATTTTGATTTTTTATCGGGAGGTGCATCGTAGACCATATCGGAGCCGTATCATAATAGGTGGCCGCCGGGCCTAAGACCTCAGCCTTTTGTTTGTTAATTCTTTATGATTCATTTAAATAAATCATTTCTTCCTAGATATGACTCCACCATTACATACAGATGCTTGGGATGAAATATTTCTGGCTTTCTTATCAAGGCAGAAGTTTTCATACCAAGGCTGAAAGTTTCATAGCAAGGTTCAACACGTGACTTATTCTCAACCAATTAGAGCCCCTGTTACGGCAGGCCGTGGTGTGACGTGTAAACAGTTTTTTAGAAATAAACAAATTCCAGCGTAATTAGAAATAGGGACTATAAGACATTTATGGGATGAATGTAGAACAAATTAAAAAGCAAGAAAAGAAACTGATACCTTTTCTGGTTTATGAGATCTCCGTTGTAATTGCGCCCATCGGACTTCTCCGGAAACTAGGTCATCTCCATGGAGACTGACGAACACGTGACCCAGCGTGTGACGTAGGCGGCGTCTGTCGATGTCGTACACGGAAATACGCACGGTGCGTTTACATACCTCCCTCCGACTGACCTGTGACCCCGAAACAGAAAAACCATCAACAACAAGCGTAAATATTTAATTTTTCATTACCGCAAAAAGCCGCGGCCATCACCCAAACCACACAAGCGAACTCATTCATTAGTTGTCAGAGGAAAAAAACTTGAGAAGAGGGATTTTGTTATTTATACCCGACGCTGACGTCTTCTTGTGTAGTGGTGATTCAGATCTTTACCGACCTTTTAGACCAACAACTTGTTGGTGGCATTCAAAGATTAAGCTTCATGTACACTCTCCTAGCAGAGATCCTTCGCTCTACTTCCTGCGGCTGCTTGTATCTCTGCACTGACCTGCCTGTTCGGGACAAAATCTATCCTGTCCGCCAGTTTTTCAAATATCCTAAAATCTGAATACTTTTTAGGAGTAATTTGTGTTTTACTTGTAAAAAGAGATGCACATGTTTATATGGTAAATAGTATACACTCATTTCTGTTATTTTCTATCTCAAACCAAACATAGTCTTAGGGATTACTTTCTTTAGTGGAAAGCACCTTAGGTGTTGCATGGTTTTGTTTGTCAACATTCCACATGTGTTCAGTAGAAGGGACAGTCTAATCAACTGTGGATCCATTCACATTATAAAGTGGTTTAAAGCTGACAAAGAAACAGCCAGATTGTTTGTGAAACTCATTTAACAATTGAAGTATTTCCCAAGGGGCCATCCATAAAGTATGTATGCAGAATTTCTGAAAATCTGGACCCCCCCCCCCTTCCCATTCTTGTACACAATGAAACAAAAAAACAAAAAAGGGGCATTTACAAAATGTCCAAAATGATGGACCCCCGTCTCAATGTGTACATTCTTTATGTTTTTTTAAATGCTTTATTCACTTCTTTCAAAGAAAGTTCTTCCAGTGAGGTACAAAATTCGGTAACTGCAATGAGATAACATAACATAACATAAAATGTTGTATTTTAGCAATGAAGATGGTAACCAGAGTCAGTTCATAGATGAAGTATGAGGATGCCTTGTACCCGAATGACTAACTATAGACTTCATTATTAAACTACACAATTTGGAGTTGCCTCAAATGTTTTATAGCTATTTTGAATTCCCTTTTCGAACCTAAGAGGGGACCCCCACCTACCACGATAGGCCACGACATGCTTCCCGATCGCTACGATTTGAAATGGCGAAATCGTGACCTATCGGGAGGTCCCTGAATCGTAGACCTCTGTGGTGATCCAATTGGTGAATCATACGCGCTGACCACGATATCTTCCCGATAGGCTACGATACCCAACGACAGGCTACGAAATTTCCAACATGTTGGAAATTATCGGGACCTCTACGATTGGCATTTTCATCGCAGCCTATCGTGAGCTGTCGTGGACGGAATCGCAGAAACCTGTCCCACCTACCACGATTTTGGCTGACCTCACGCTAGAATCGGAATGGTGTCGGGAAGGCCGTCGTAAGGCCAATCGGGACCGGAATCGTGTTAGGTGGGGGCAGGCTTTAAGTGTTGAACATCCTGCAGGCCGATCCCTCTGTACAGGGGTGATTTTTTTATAGGTTTCACTTTTTGCGTTCTACAAACTTGACTTTCTGGTCCGTCCATCAATCATCGAATCATCTTTAGACAATTTATACATCAATGACAATAATTGTTTGTTTCTCTTTTCCTTTAAACACTCCAGAAATATGAGTTGTTAAAGTTTCAAAACTTCTGACCGTTACCCTGTTCTGAATCTGAAATCTTAGCTGGTTTCCGCTGTCTTTAGTGGATACCCGGGGAATTACCATTGTGTTGAGGCAGAGATTAGTAAGGCTAGCACCACGAAAGACCTGCTGGGAGAGTGCATCTTGTACTCACATAAAAGGTTACAGTTACCCTGTTTTAAATCCAAAATGTTGGCTGGTTACATAGACAATAATCGATGGTTTTGTGGACAGGCGGCCGTAAACCACGAGAGGTTGACGCGTAGTAATACACGAGCGCTAGCGAGTGTTACACGATATCAACCTCAAGTGGTTTACAGAGCCGCCTGTCCACAAAATCATCGTTTGTTGCATTTATTATCCATCTATTCGAATACATTAAACCCAGTAATTGCCATATTAAAGGATATGAAAATAGGGACAATTTTTTTGCTCTATAGCAAAAGGGACTATTTTTCCCATATACCATGATTTTGAATCCGTATACCACAGTTAAGGTATCTGACAGGTTTTGTATAATGAGATTAGCAAGCACCAGCACCGTCAAAGATCTGCTGGGAGAGTGCATCATGTACTCACATAAAAGGTTACAGTTACCCTGTTTTGAATCCGAAATGTTGGCTGGTTTCCAATTGGATACCCGGAGAACCAGCATTGGGTCGAGGCATAGATTAGTAAGCACCAGCACCACAACATATCTGCTGGGAGAGTGCATCATGTACTCACATAAAAGGTTACAGTTACCCTGTTTTAAATCCAAAATGGTGGCTGGTTTCCAATTGGATACCCGGAGAACCAGCATTGGGTCGAGGCATAGATTAGCAAGCACCAGCACCGTCAAAGATCTGCTGGGAGAATGCATCATGTACTCACATAAAAGGTTACAGTTACCCTGTTTTAAATCCAAAATGTTGGCTGGTTTCCAATTGGATACCTGGAGAACCAGCATTGGGTCGAGGCATAGATTAGTAAGCACCAGCACCACAAGATATCTGCTGGGAGAGTGCATCTTGTACTCACATAAAACGTTACAGTTACCCTGTTTTAAATCCAAAATGTTGGCTGGTTTCTAAGTGGATACCCGGAGAACCAGCATTGGGTTGAGGCAGAGATTACCAAGCACCAGCACCACAAGAGATCTGCTGGGAGAGTGCATCATGTACTCACATAAAAGGTTACAGTTACCCTGTTTTAAATCCAAAATGTTGGCTGGTTTCTAAGTGGATACCCGGAGAATCAGCATTGGGTCGAGGCATAGATTAGCAAGCACCAGCACCACAAGAGATCTGCTGGGAGAGTGCATCATGTACTCACATAAAAGGCAAAGGAGTCGTTGAAGACGGGGTCTAAGCTTCTCCTGGTGATGCGGCCTTGTTGTTTCGCCTTCTCATCGGGCAGCACGCACACTTTAACGAAGGGATCCCTCGGCCTGTTATTAGGGTAGCGACCTGTGGTAAAAAAACACAACACTTGCCTTTATCTGCCATGTTTGCTGGGTCTCTGGCCCCTTTCTGTTTTTATTTGTGGATCATTGAGGTAATAATGTTTTTCTGAAGTTGGTATAAATAGGTGGTATTTGTGTTTATAATAACGATGTTTGAATAGGATCAAAATATCACGCCAAGTAGTTTGACATCACCGGAAAGAGTATGTGGATATCTGGAGAAATATTTTATCCCAGGCTGAGCTAGGACTATTTTCAATGGCTTATATTTGTAGAAATACTAATCAAATGTTCGGTATGCACACAAAACCAGATGCAATGATCTTTCCACCTATTTTATATGTCAATCATTCTTTTTGGATGCCATCATAAAGAAATGCATGAATTATGAAAGAAAAGATCAGATGAAATTAACTGAGGTATTGGCAACTTCTACCAAACAAAAGTAACATCTGTGATAGCATTGCCAGAACCCGAATTTACATCTAGGCCAAGGTTCCAAATGCGCATCCAAACCAGTGGAGTATTGTTCATTTTACAATTCGAGTGTGGTTCTGGATTTATCTCAACCCTTTCACTGTTAGGGACATTTAAATCTCTTGTCTTGTCTTCTCTCTGAAATCCTGGCCGCTGATTGGCCAATCGCCTATATGACGTCATTTCGTATTCACCACGCCCCGACCATAGCGTAGTATTGTCACTTTACCGGGGTGATTGTTGAGGTTTTTTTAAATGTTTTTCCCAAGGTTAATCTTGTATCAGGGTGGTATTTTCACTTTACCGGGGTGATCGTAGAATATCTTTTTTAATGTTATTCCTATGGATAAACTTGTATTGGGGTGAGATAATTGTATTGTGTAAACGCCGGGTTAGAGTCAATAAACATACAAAACAGAGACCCATATTGATGCCTCCCAAGTTGTAACACAAAAAGGTCAATCACTCAATCTCCACCGCATGTCGCTTAACTGGTGACTCAGAGAATCTTTATTTTCAGTTTCAATTTAAATCCCACCTGAAAAACACTTTGTGAGACCGCTGGTTTGGACACTGGTAAAGTCACGACCCACGAGAGGAACCAGCGATATCCTGTCCGATTAACCTCTGATCGCTCGCCCTATTATCGTTCACTCTATTATCGCTCGCTCGTCAGTCGGCGTCCTTTTGACATTCACGCAAACAGAGGTCAAACTGACGACCCAAATAGAAACTCAGCTGGCCTAGATTCTCACAAGTCATTATGTGGAGATGTTATTCATTCTATTCACAAATCAAAGTATTTATTTTGCTACATAATTCACGCGGTTTCACCTTGTGAATTAATACGCTACTCGAACTCGATTAACGTTCATGTGTTCCCCCTATAGTGTCATAGAATATATTATCCTACCCCTAATAAAAAACCGCCATAGACTTAACACAGGGAAATTTTATGTGGCAGGCCGTGACATAAAGTGTTTTTTATGCCACCAGAATAATGACAATATTGACCAATCAGAGAGCGGGATGTCAGCTACTATGAAAAAAGTTCTGTTGGTCGTTGACTCAATATTTATCTTTTAAACAGTAATACAAAAGCATAGACGAGTTAGGATAAATACGAAACCGAACTCGAGTTAGACTTGTCAATGTCTATGCCACTCTGGTCAGGTCTGCTCCTCACTACACTCAGCTACGCCTCGTGTAGTAATACACGACCTTCCCATGTGGCATAAACAATGTCAAGTCTAACTCTCGTTCGGTTTCTACTAATTCTTTGTCTTTACTGATGATCTCATAAATTGATGGAGAATCCTTTAAATTTGGATATTGCAGATGTTCAGAAGATATAACGCCTGATCGAGTCTAACGGCACGGTTAACTTTACACTAAATCAATTTTAACTGTTTCCAGTGATGTTCATTTTGTGTCATAGTTATTTGGAGATAGGACGTGAAGTGTACGGAGTGTTTTATCATTATTTGTAGCACATTTCACATCGCTAGTGTTATTGAGCGCGGGAAATCGCGCTCATATACGTCACCTAGAGTTTAGAAAGCTCACACAGGGTTTCAGCTTACCCCTGCCCACTACTGACTTGGTTCCTTTTAATAGAACTTTCATGGCTGAGTGACCTTGTGATGGTGTGTGCGCTGCCTTGTAGCAAATCAACAGAAATCACATATTGAGTGGCATAGTTGACCTATTAGCCAGAGAAATAGGGCAGTTGACCAAGACCCTCAATGAAAAATTCAGTCACAACTGTGACGAGTCAGGGTGATGAGTTGAATGGGATACTTAGATCCATATATGACTTGATTAAGAAACACTTTCAATGTATTAAGATACACCTATTTTGATTAAATAATCAGTTGCCATCTGTTGGCACATGTAGATTTCTATAACATGATAAATATTCTTGTTGGTGATACTTGAGAACACCCATCAAATTCATTCTCTGAGTTTATTGAAACATTCTTACTTTTATTTAATGAAATGATTTAGGTATACCGCGCTCTTCCATTCTAAATGGAAACAATATTTGCTCCTAGTATCTATATTTGCAATGTTTTCATGGCTGTTGAGTCACTTACCAGAAGTTGTACATTGACCAAGTGAAAACTCCCCCGTTGCTTTACGTCAATGCTAAACAAACTTGCTACATATTACAGTAGAACTATTCTGCTTAGTCTTCAGAGATCAATGCAAAATAAACTTAATATCAGTGATTTCCTCTAGCATCATAATATGCATGCAGAGCAAAATCTAATCATTTCTGCCTCTTGTGCTGTTTGAATGATTTTTTCACTGATGACATACACTATAAAACTGACAAACTAAATAAAAGAATAAGTGGTAATCTTTCAACAAACACTTAAAGCCATACATTACCTGTGAGATTGCTGGCCTTAATAACATTCACAGTAAGTTTCTCTGTACTGGGGTCGTAAACAATGTTGTAGGCTAGAGACGGCGGTTTGGCGTTACTAGCTCGACCCGCATCCCCATATTCCTCCAACTCAAAGGCGTCACTACAAATAAACAAGTAAAATCACCATTATTATACATGAAAAATCATAAACAATGTTGTAGGCTAGAGACGGCGGTTTGGCGTTACTAGCTCGACCCGCATCCCCATATTCCTCCAACTCAAAGGCGTCACTACAAATAAACAAGTAAAATCACCATTATTATATATATAAAATATCGTAAACAATGTTGTAGGCTAGAGACGGCGGTTTGGCGTTACTAGCTCGACCCGCATCCCCATATTCCTCCAACTCAAAGGCGTCACTACAAATAAACAAGTAAAATCACCATTATTATACATACAATATCGTAAACAATGTTGTAGGCTATAGATGGAGGTTTGGCGTTACTAGCTCGACCCGCATCCCCATATTCCTCCAACTCAAAGGCGTCACTACAAATAAACAAGTAAAATCACCATTATTATACATGAAAAATCGTGAACAATGTTGTAAGCTAGAGACGGCAGTTTGGCGTTATTAGCTCAACCCGCATCCCCATATTCCTCCAACTCAAAGGCGTCACTACAAATAAACAAGTAAAAAAATCATTATTATACATAAAATATTGTAAACAATGTTATAGGCTAGAGACGGCAGTTTGGCATTACTAGCTCGACCCGCATCCCCATATTCCTCCAACTTAAGGGCATCTGCAGTCGGGGACCACCGATATATCTTTTCAGTACACTGATACCAGATCGGTGAATAGAAACGAGACCTGCAGAGAATGCAGAGAATGCAGAAAATACAGTAGAAGCAGTGCATAGAGTACACCCTCACCGATAAATTGATGCTGATACACACTGATACACCACCGACAGACTTTCAGGGTAACTCAAAAAATCTCCTCCATTTTCATCGGCCAATGGAAACAGACTTTAAGGGGTACTCAAAAAATCTCCACCGTTTTCGTCAGCCAATGGAAACAAACTTTAAGTGGAACTAAAAAAATCTCTGCCGTTTTTGTCGGCTTATGGAAGCAGACTTTAAGGGGAATAGCCAATTGAAACAGACTTTAAACGGAACTCAAAGAATCTCCTCCATTTTCGTCGGCTAATGAAAACAAACTTTAAGTGGAACTAAAAAAATCTCTGCCGTTTTTGTCAGCTTATGGAAACAGACTTTAAGGGGAACTAAAAAAATCTCCATTTTCGTCAGCCAATTGAAACAGACTTTAAACGGAACTCAAAGAATCTCCTCCATTTTCGTCGGCTAATGGAAACAGACTTAAAGGGGAACTAAAAAAATCTCCGCCGTTTTCGTTGGCTAATGGAAACAGACTTAAAGGGGAACTAAAAAAATCTCCTCCATTTTCGTTGGCCAATGGAAACAGACTTTAAACAGAACTAAAAATACTCTTATGTTTTCATCGGCCAATGGAAACAGACTTTAAGGGGAACTAAAAAAATCTCTGCCGTTTTCGTTGGCCAATGGTAACAGACTTTAAGGGAAACTCATAGAATCTCCTCCATTTTCATCAGCGAATGGAAACAAACTTTAAGGAGAACTAAAAAAATCTCTGCCGTTTTTTTTGGCTAATGGAAACAGACTTAAAGGGGAACTAAAAAAATCTCCTCCATTTTCGTCGGCCAATGGAAACAGACTTTAAACAGAACTAATAATACTCTTATGTTTTCATCGGCCAATGGAAACAGACTTTAAGGGGAACTAAAAAAATCTCTGCCGTTTTCGTTGGCTAATGGAAACAGACCTAAAGGGAACACAAAGATTCTCTGCCGTTTTCGTTGGCTAATGGAAACAGTCTTCAAGGGGAACTCAAAAAATCTCCTCCATTTTCGTCGGCTAATGGAAACAGACTTAAAGGGGAACTCAAAAAAACTTTATCCGAACCCCCTCGACTCCATGCCACCAGGAGGGGGACTCGTTTTCATCTCTGGGGATATCATCGACTCAGTGTTATCTTTAAACTTTTATACTTCCTGTTTTACACTTTAAGCCTCGTTTATCTTGGGAATGCCACATGCTTGCCGAGCAAACATCATTTCTTAAAATCAACACCGAATGCTGGAGCCTATCAGAAAGCCTGCTTCCAGCCTAAATGAACCAATATAGATTTACTGCCACGGTTCTCCAGGACTAAGTGAGAGCACTGTTTCACGTTTGTTTTGAATCTAGAGAACCTAACAAAGAGTACCAAACTAGTATCAAACGAAAAGGAGCTTGCTGAAATGGTAAAATGAGGAGCCACCATGGGAGCAAACGGAAGTGGATTATGGGATTGAGGGAATGGGCAGAAAGGGTGGAAAAAGGAAGGGAAAGAAGAGCGAGTGGAGGAAAGAAGAGATGTAGGGAAGGAAAGGATGGGCAGTATTGTGGATGGTAGTGCAGTCTAGGAACTAATAGTATGTTCACCACTGATAAATTAGCATAGAGTTACCAAGAAAACCACACTTAAAAGGTTTGGGTTCTATCCAGTCTATGGGTGATTTTCTGTAACCCACTTGGCTAAGGATCGTACAGGTAGACCTTTTTCTGTATGCTATAGAGACCCAGGGATGATGCGGGTCAACTTTATTCAACACCTATGGACGACCTTCTGGATGGCTTATATTATCTTAATGAACAGACTTAGATATTATTAAACATTAACCCTTGTATGAGTAACTGGGTCTTCATGTACGATCCTAGATTATTAAACAGGCCCCAGATATTGTCGCAGGTGCCCTTGTAGTGTCCAAATATGTCAAATATGTCAAGCACCAGTGAGGGACTGAGGTACTTCAGTCTGCAGTGATTGGTCATGGTCAGAAAGGCACTCCTCTTAGACTCTAAGATACTGGCCCTCTGCACCTTTCACAATGTCACAGTGTTGGCACACAGATACTGGAAGTGTCCCTAATCTAGGCAGCGTTTTCCCACGCTCAAAGATTGAAAGAGGAGTAGGACCCAAAGCAGAAGGCATCAGCAGGACTAGATGTGAATAATTCAAGGCTTCACGCATCAGGGGCCCGTTTAGTAATCTAGGATTGTACATCGAGACCCTTTCCTGTATGCCATAGAGACGATGTGGGTCTAAAGAAGAAACTAAGAAGTCCTCTTTCTCCACGAGTTTGATGCATAGTTATATGAACGACAGCCAAGTGAATTATCACATAGCGTTCAAACAAGTTGGAGAACGATGACTTTGATCAAAACGAGTTGCTTTCCGTATTTATCTCACCCCTGTATACGCTGTACAGAATGGATGACACACAGGATATAGACCATGGAGAACGGGCTCCAATACCCATAGGGGCATGGAGAATGAGTTCCCAGTGTTAAGCCTATGGCACAAAAATACCAGGAGTGAGATAAAACTTTATTCAACACTTATTGACGACCTTATGGAAGGTATATACTGTCATAGTGAACAAACCTGAATATTACTATACACCTATGGCCGAACATGTATGAAATACTGCCCGCTGCTAGGGGTGTAGTATAAATAATGTTCGCGCCCACTGTGACAACGGGCCGTAGTGAATTGCAGTAGTCTTTATGCTCTTTGTAAAGTTAATACAAGGGCGTTTTAAACGATTGGGAGGTGTATAGTAATAAGAAAACGTAGTGACTGAGCCTGTACGGTGTCCGTTCTCGGTCATTTGATGAAAATATACGGCCCTCCCACCTGTGGTGTCGGGCCGTATTTTTATCATCAAATGACCTCAAACGGCCATCCGTACGGGCTCAGTAACCACGTTTTCTCATATTACTAAACGATAACCCATGTACGAGTTACAGAAAAGGGTCTTCTGGTTACAAAGATAAATAGGTTCTGTATATAAACATGGCGAAGGACACTGAATGGATTCTGTCTGAGGTGTTTAGGTGTGTTTAGATGTGTTTGAAGTACGAGGTAGATCTGAATCCGCCTGAAACTCGCGCAGCAGCTGGAGACTGAGCCGGGAATCCTGCGAGGATCAGGTGGGTCTGTGGCTGAGGTGTTAGGTTCCCTTTGCCAATACCTGCTAGAGAAACGTGTGCTTAATCCGGAAAGAAAGTAGGACTGTTATCAGATCTAGACCTGCGGAAAAGGGAAGGAGGGGTATGAGTGTGAGAGAAAAGGTGGAGATGTCAGAGTAGGAGAGAAAAGGTAGAGATGTCAGAGTAGGAGAGAAAAGGTAGAGATGTCAGAGTAGGAGAGAAAAGAGATAGAGGTGTCAGAGTAGGAGAGAAAAGGTAGAGATGTCAGAGTAGGAGAGAAAAGAGATAGAGATGTGTGAGAATGAGAGAAAAGGGAAAGTGGTGTCAGAGTATGAGAGAAAAGGGTAAGAGATGTGTGAGTATGAAAGAAAAGAGAAAGCAATGTCTGAGTATGAGAGAAAGAGAAAGCGAAGTCTAAAAGAGAAAGCGAAGAATAAAAAGTGGTGTCTGAGAATGAGAGAAAAGAGAAAGCGATGTCTGAGTATGAGAGAAAAGAGAAAGCGATGTCTGAGTAGGAGAGAAAAGGGAAAGCGATGTGTGAGAATGAGAGAAAAGGGTAAGAGATGTTTGAGTATGAGAGAAAAGGGAAAGAATTTTTTTTGGGTGGTTTTTAAAAGGTTGCCGATCTTCCACAGGCTCCAGGTTTGAGTATGAGAGAAAAGAGAAAGCGATGTTTGAGAATGAGAGAAAAGAGAAAGCGATGTTTGAGAATGAGAGAAAAGAGAAAGCGATCTCTAGATGTATGGAAATGAGCGAAAAGGGAAAGAGATGTTTCAGTAAGAGAGAAAGGTGAAATGAAGTCGGAGTATGAAAGAAAAGGAAAATTGATGTCTGAGCACAAACCACAAGGATTTGGGAAAGATTGCTGTTAAAGATTGAGGCGGCTGTTTTGGGAGGGGGTAGTTGGGAGAATTAAGACTGAGGTTTCCGGGATTAGAAAGGGACACGTCTGTGGAGACTGGAGAACGGTACTCCTCCAGTTCCAGTCCTCAAATACGCGAGTAAACAGAGGCCCGCGCCGCGCGGATTCCTCTCCTCCTGGTGATCTGTGGGAGGTTTTTACACCGGGAAGTCGATACCGTGTTCATCCAGTTTCCTCCCGCCGTGCCTAACACCAGCCTAAACCGACCCAGCCACAAAAAGCACAGACACTCCCGCCGAGCCTAGCACAAGCCTAAACCCACTCGGCCACAAAAAGCAGACAAGCTGTGCCCAACACGAGCCTAATTCCACCCGGCCACGAAAAGCCGCTCCTCCCGCTGTGCCTAACAACAGCCTAAACAGATCCGGCCACAAAAAGCCGCCTCGCCCACTGTGCCTAACACCAGCCTAAACCCACCCGGACACAAAAAGCAGACACACTGTGCCTAACACCAGCCTAAACCCACTCGGACACAAAAAGCAGACACACTGTGCCTAACACCAGCCTAAACCCACCCGACACAAAAAGCACAGACACTGTGCCTAACACCAGCCTCTAAACAGACCCGAGCAAACACACTGTGCCTAACACCAGCCGCTAAACAGACCCGAGCAGACACACTGTGCCTAACACCAGCCTTAACAGGCCCAGCCACAAAAAGCCGCCCCTCCCGCTGTGCCTAAAACCAACCTGCTCAACAGGCCCCGCCTCAAAAACACCAGACCCGGCCACAAAAAGCAGACACGCTGTGCCCAACACGAGCCTAAACCCACCCGGCCACAAAAAGCCGCTCCTCCCGCTGTGCCTAACAACAGCCTAAACCCACCCAGCCACAAAAAGCCGCTCCTCCCGCTGTGCCTTACAACATCCTAAACCCACCCGGCCACAAAATGCAGACATGCTGTGCCTAACACCAGCCTAAACCCACCCGGACACAAAAAGCAGACATGCTGTGCCTAACACCAGCCTAAACCCCCCCGGCCACAAAAAGCAGATACGCTGCGCCCAACACCAGCCTAAACCTACCCAGCCACAAAAAGCAGACACACTGTGCCTAACACCAGCCTAAATAGGCCCAGCCACAAAAAGCAGAGACACTGTGCCTAACACCAGCCTAAACAGACCCGGCCACAAAAAGCGGACACGCTGTGCCTAACACCAGCCTAAACAGACCCGGCCACAAAAAGCAGACACGCTGTGCCTAACACCAGCCTAAACCCACCTGGCCACAAAAAGCACAGACATTGTGCCTAACAACAGCCTAAACCCACCCGGCCACAAAAAGCACAGACACTGTGCCTAACACCAGCCTAAACCCACCCGGACACAAAAAGCACAGACACTGTGCCTAGCACCAGCCTCTAAACAGACCCGAGCAGACACACTGTGCCTAACACCAGCCTAAACAGATCCCACTACAAAAAGCCGCCCCTCCCGCTGTGCCTAACACCAGCCTAAACCCACCCGGCCACAAAAAGCAGATACGCTGTGCCTAACACCAGCCTAAACAGACCCGGCCACAAAAAGCAGACACGCTGTGCCTAACACCAGCCTAAACCTACCCAGCCACAAAAAGCAGACACGCTGTGCCTAACACCAGCCTAAACAGGCCCAGCCACAAAAAGCAGACACGCTGTGCCTAACACCAGCCTAAACAGGCCCAGCCACAAAAAGCAGACACGCTGTGCCTAACACCAGCCTAAACCCACCCGGACACAAAAAGCAGACATGCTGTGCCTAACACCAGCCTAAACCCAACCGGACACAAAAAGCAGACACGCTGTGCCTAACACCAGCCTAAACCCACCCGGACACAAAAAGCAGACATGCTGTGCCTAACACCAGCCTAAACCCACCCGGACACAAAAAGCAGACACGCTGTGCCTAACACCAGCCTAAACCCACCCGGACACAAAAAGCAGACACACTGTGCCTAACACCAGCCTAAACCCACCCGGACACAAAAAGCAGACACGCTGTGCCTAACACCAGCCTAAACCCACCCGGACACAAAAAGCAGACACGCTGTGCCTAACACCAGCCTAAACCCACCCGGACACAAAAAGCAGACACACTGTGCCTAACACCAGCCTAAACCCACCCGGACACAAAAAGCAGACACACTGTGCCTAACACCAGCCTCTAAACAGACCCGAGCAAACACACTGTGCCTAACACCAGCCGCTAAACAGACCCGAGCAAACACACTGTGCCTAACACCAGCCTAAATAGGCCCAGCCACAAAAAGCCGCCCCTCCTGCTGTGCCTAAAACCAAGCTGCTTAACACACCCGGCCACAAAAACACCAGACCCGGCCACAAAAAGCCGCTCCTCCCGCTGTGCCTAACAACAGCCTAAACCCACCCAGCCACAAAAAGCACAGACACTGTGCCTAACACCAGCCTAAACCCACCCGGCCACAAAAAGCAGACACACTGTGCCTAACACCAGCCTAAACAGGCCCAGCCACAAAAAGCAGACACACTGTGCCTAACACCAGCCTAAACAGGCCCAGCCACAAAAAGCAGACACGCTGTGCCTAACACCAGCCTGCTCAACAGGGGCCTGTTTAATAATCTAGGACAGTACATGAAGACCCTTTACTATATGCCATAGAGACGCAGGGACGATGTGGGTCAACTCTATTCAACACTTATAGACGACCTTATAGACTCCTAAGAATGTTTTAGTGATTAGACTTAAATATTATCAAACGATAACCCTTGTAAGAGTTACAGAAAAGCGTCTTCATGTACGATCCTAGATTATTAAACGGGCCCCAGACCCAGCCAAAACAAGCCGACACAGGCCGGAAAACGACCCGAGTTGAAGAAGCCGATCGCAACGCAGGACGCAGGGTTTAGTTCCACCCGTGTGATCATAGAGGGCGCTACTGCCGGGCAGAAAGCTATGTGACGTTGTTGGGGGGCGGGGGGGGGGGGGGGGGGGGGAGGCTTAAATCTGTGGTCTATTGCACAAAGAGGGGCTGTAGATTCTCCACGAGTTGTATGCGGAGAGATATGAACGAGGTGACAGCTGAATGAATAACATGTAGCGTTAAAACAAGCTAGTGAACTAGCGAAATCATCATATTGATAAGTTGTACTAGGAACAATAGACCCTATTGAGGTATCCCGTAATCCAGTCTGTTTTGCAAGTTCCGGTTTTCGCTGATTACCGACGTTATATGGTGATAGACCCGTGACCCGTAACCCAGAATTAATGCAGTTTAACGGCTTTCAGAAATCCTCAAATTGAAATTCTGATGCCAGAAATGGAAATTTCAGCTATTTCTACATAGAAATCCGAAATTATATTCAGTTTCTCCAGTTATAAACCAGAAAACTGTGGTTCATGTTGTCGTAGTGTGCCAAGTCTATCGGGAGCGGAACTTTGCTTTACCCGGGCGATAATCGGGAGTTTAGTAACCTCTGGAGGGTCTATATGGGGTTTTACTACAGGCGCCATCTATTGACAAGTTGTATATGGGGTTTGATCTCACCCCTAGTATTTTTCTCCATAAAACATAAGGAACTCGTATCTAACGCCAATTAGATATTTAGGACAAATATCCGATGGGGGATTATGTCACAAATGTTAGCCCATTAGTCAATGTTAAGGGTGAGATAAATTCAGAAACCCATTCAAGTTTAGTGTCAGAGCTCGATCCCATCTCATTTGAATCACTACGTAATTCACGCGGCTTCGCCTTGTGAATTACTACGCTATTCAAACTCGATGGGATACAGGCTAATCCCTTAACTTTCATAGGTTTCCTATATGTTACTATAGGTGCTATTTCTTGACAAGTTGTATCAAGAACAATATGGGATTTTACCCTCCCCCGGTAAAAGCGGGCGTCCACCAACCACGACAAGGCTACGACAATGGCTTCCTGACAAGGTCCACAACAGGCCTACGATTGGAGGACTTGTCGTAGCCTTGTCGTGGTTGATGGACCCTAGTTCCTGACAAGAGTCTACGACAAGGCCACGACAGGCTGTGACTGGAAGCTTGTCGGGGGCCTGTCGGGGGCCTTCTGACAAGGTTACGACAAAATCAAACTTGTTCGATTTTTGCCATGACTGGACCTTTGTCGTGGATGTTGTGGTTTCCTCGATATCACTGTCTTAGTGTGTCGGTACCATGGACGCCTTTTTTACGGGAACCAGCAACGTCTACGACACACCCCGACAACGCTGTTGTAAAGCCCCCCTTCTCACAACAAGGCTGTGACAAGGTGCCGATAGGAACTTTCTGTCGGCTCTTGTCGTAGCCTTGTCGTGGTTGGTGGACGCCCGCCTTAACGGGAACACCCCTGGAGGGAGCAGTGAGTGAGCGCTACACTCTGATACCCTCGTGGCATGAGGCTGACCTCCCTCCGGCTGACATGAGGACCATGGAGGGTGTCGGGGGTGGGACGTGGAGGGTGTCGGGGGTGGAGGGTGTCGGGGGTGGGATGTGGAGGGTGTCGGGGGTGGGACGTGGAGGGTGTCGGGGGCGGGACGTGGAGGGTGTCGGGGGCGGGACGTGGAGGGTGTTGGGGGTGGGATGTGGAGGGTGTCGGGGGTGGGACGTGGAGGGTGTCGGGGGTGGGACGTGGAGGGAGTCGGGGGCGGGATGTGGAGGGTGTCGGGGGTGGGACGTGGAGGGTGTCGGGGGCGGGATGTGGAGGGTGTCGGTTAGGGACGTGGAGGGTGTCGGGGGTGGGACGTGGAGGGTGTCGGGGGTGGGACGTGGGGGGTGTCGGGGTGGGACGTGGAGGGTGTCGGGGGTGGGACGTGGAGGGTGTCGGGGGTGGGACGTGGAGGTTGTCGGGGGTGGGACGTGGAGGGTGTCGGGGGTGGGACGTGGAGGGTGGATAGGGTGGGACGTGGAGGGTGTCGGGGGTGGGACGTGGAGGGTGTCGGGGGTGGGACGTGGAGGGTGTCGGGGGTGGGACGTGGAGGGTGTCGGGGTGGGACGTGGAGGGTGTCGGGGGTGGGACGTGGAGGTTGTCGGGGGTGGGACGTGGAGGGTGTTGGGGGTGGGACGTGGAGGGTGTTGGGGGTGGGTTGGGAGGGTGTTGGGGGTGGGTTGGGAGGGTGTCGGGGTGGGATGTGGAGGGTGTCGGGGGTGGGACGTGGAGGGTGTCGGGGTGGGACGTGGAGGGTGTCGGGGGTGGGACGTGGAGGGTGTCGGGGTGGGACGTGGAGGGAGTCGGGGGTGGGACGTGGAGGGTGTCGGGGGTGGGACGTGGAGGGTGTTGGGGGTGGGATGTGGAGGGTGTCGGTTAGGGACGTGGAGGGTGTCGGGGGTGGGACGTGGAGGGTGTCGGGGGTGGGACGTGGAGGGTGTCGGGGGTGGGACGTGGAGTGTGTCGGGGGTGGGACGTGGAGGGTGTCGGGGGTGGGACGTGGAGGTTGTCGGGGGTGGGACGTGGAGGGTGTCGGGGGTGGGACGTGGAGGGAGTCGGGGGTGTGACGTGGAGGGTGTCGGGGGTGGGACGTGGAGGGAGTCGGGGGTGGGACGTGGAGGGAGGGTGTCGGGGGTGGGACGTGGAGGGTGTCGGGGGTGGGACGTGGAGGGTGTCGGGGGTGGGACGTGGAGGGTGTCGGGGGTGGGACGTGGAGGGAGTCGGGGGTGGGACGTGGAGGGTGTTGGGGGTGGGACGTGGAGGGTGTCGGGGGTGGGGCGTGGAGGGTGTCGGGGGTGGGACGTGGAGGGTGTTGGGGGTGGGATGTGGAGGGTGTCGGGGGTGGGACATGGAGGGAGTCGGGGGTGGGACGTGGAGGGTGTCGGGGGTGGGACGTGGCACGCCAGTCGTTCACGCTCCAGTGAACACACAGTAGTAGGCGCAGTCAGAATTCGGTCACGGCTCACTGGATCAGACCACAGCCTGCCCGTGTCGATGTGTGCGGCTGGGCGTGTCTGGGTTTACGTAAATATATTTATCTTACCACTGGTATGTTTTCCCAATAGACTTAAAGTAAACAAAGCAAAATTGGAACCATCGTGTGGCCCTGGAGCCTACCTCACGTACTTCAGGTGGCTTCATGGTGTGAATTAGGCCTGGCGTCCACCTACTATGATAGAAATTTAGACCTACCGATATGGCACCGATACAAAAAGCAAATATCGGAGACATATCGGGAAAGTGCAAAATCGTAGACATATGTCTCGGCATGCCAATCCACCACGCAATGTATCGGTGTCTAATCGCAGAAACGTGGCCAACTGTCCTGATACTAGGTGTCCTTCCGACGCGATTTTGATTTTTTATCGGGAAGTACATCGTAGAGCATATCGGAGCCATATCGTAGTAGGTGGACGCCGGGCCTTGCTACGTGATTCAAACTCAATGGGATACGAGCTCTGACAGTAAACTTTCATAGATTTCCTTTGTAGAGACAGACTAGATTGTACCCGCTGAAAATACGCTATTTGTTTTTGGTTTGCTATGTAATCCCGGTCAGCTTTGCCTCATAAGAATACTCCACAAGCAAAAGCCATATTTTCAGCATCTCATAAGTATGTGTGCTTGTATGTGTATTTGTAAAGGCGGGCGTCCACCAACCACAACAAGGCTACGACAATGGCTTTCCGACAAGATCCACGATTGGCCTACGACTGGAGGGGTTGGTGGACCACAGTTTCCGACAAGAGTCTACGACAAGGCCACACTTGTCGGGAGCCTTCCGACAAGGCTACGACAATATCGAACATGTTCAATTTTTCCTACGACTGGACCCTTGTCGTGGAGTGTCATGGCATGTGGGGAGCGTGTCGAAGAGGGCTACATAGGAAATTTTGGTGGAGCGTGCACTTCCCAACACACCCCGACAACGCTGTCATAAAGCCCTCCTTCTTATGACAAGGCTGCGACAAGTGCCGATTGGAACTTTCATGTCGGCGCTTTTCGTAGCCTTGTTATGGTTGGTGGACGCCCCCTTTAAGTCTATGAGTGTTTCTGTCATGTGGATGGTGTTTTTGTGTTGCGTGTTGTGTGCGTCTGTCTGTGTTTGTGAATGTGTCTACGTGTGTCTGGGTGTGTCTGTCTGTGCATGTCTGCATGTCTATGTGTGTGTCTCTCTTTGTATGTCTGTGTGTTTGTCTTTGAGTATTTCTGTATGTCTTTCTCTGTATGTCTGAGTGTCTCAGTCTGTCTCTATGTGTGTCTATGCGGGCTGAGATGTCTGTTCTACATTATGATATTGTGTGTTTGTGTGTCTCTGTGTGTCTATCTGTGTGTATCTGCATGTCTGTCTGTGTGTGTATGTGTGTCTGTGTGTCTCTGACTGTGTTTCTGTGAGGTTCTGTCCATCTGTGTGTGTCTATAAGGGCTGAGAAGGCTGTTCTACATTATCGTATTGTGGGCATTCTGACGGCTTCTGGGACCTGTTTCACTAGTTTTGTGACATGTCTGTGACACCATTCAGACATTGGGGTTGTCTAGTTTCGTGACAACACAAGTAGCTGCCCTTAAGAAAAGACAGACCTCAGACATAAGAATTAGACAACTCTAGACATCATGGACCTGTTTCACTAGTTTCGTGACAAAAGTGTTAGACAGACATGAAAAGCGGCACAAACAGTGCAAGTAAGAACAGACAAAAGAAAGTCTAATGTCTAGTTCTTATGAAACCGGACAAACCAGACACACCATCTAGACATGTCACGAAACTAGTGAAACAGGGACCCGTTTCAATAGTCTGTAGGACGTCCGTTATTGGGTTTAGTGACACAATAGCGGCAGTTCGCGTTGCAGTAGTTAAGGGACAACCGTTTGTGGGACATTGGGTAGCAGAAAGGCACAAATAGTGGATTGTACCATTTCAGAAGTGGGTGTCCAGTCACTAAAAGGGTCACTGTAGTGTCTTAAATAGCGAGAGGGTATACCCTCTCGTTTTTGATGTCACAAACACATAACTTTACTTACCATGGGAACAAAGCTATGAAACTTTAACCCCAGTTAGGGACACATACAACTTAGAAACATGCCAAATACGAAGGATATCGGTCCATGAAATCCAACGATATTCACATTTGAATTTTGTCATAGAAAATGCTGCTCTGGTTTCCAGTGTAGAATTACCCAAGCGCAGTCGCTAATTTATGCAGTGACCTTCACCTTGACACCACTTCTTCCCGGTAAGACATCAGTATGTAAGATCGGTACCCAACATATTTTTCCGGTACGCTGTCCCAAAATAGGGACACATCCACAATAGTGACAAGATACACCACCCCAATAGTGACATGCCTTTTGCAACGAGTCCTAACTTTTTCTGCTATTCAAGTCACTATTTGAGTCACTAAACATGTCACTAAGTGGCTTAGTGACCCATTCTATTGAAACGGGCCCCAGGTCCCAGATCGTGACACGTCAATGGAAAGACTCCCGTTTCGTTCTGTATCCATGTCTCTTGCTGTAGGCGCAGGGTGCTGGAGGGATTGAGGAGGGACAGACGAGATCCCTGCGTGATTCCCCCGGGTTCGGGGTACACCGGACAATTCTAGGTGGACTTAGACGTAATCCATGTACGGGGGGCTGGACAGAGATCGGGGGTACTAACAGCAGGAGGCTGATATCATACTAACAGCAGGAGGCTGATATTATACTAACAGCAGGAGGCTGATATTATACTAACAGCAGGAGGCTGATATTATACTAACAGCAGGAGGCTGATATTGTACTAACAGCAGGAGGCTGATATTGTACTAACAGCAGGAGGCTGATATTATACTAACAGCAGGAGGCTGATATTATACTAACAGCAGGAGGCTGATATTGTACTAACAGCAGGAGGCTGATATTGTACTAACAGCAGGAGGCTGATATTGTACTAACAGCAGGAGGCTGATATTATACTAACAGCAGGAGGCTGATATTATACTAACAGCAGGAGGCTGATATTGTACTAACAGCAGGAGGCTGATATTGTACTAACAGCAGGAGGCTGATATTATACTAACAGCAGGAGGCTGATCGATTCATCGAAGGCGAGATATGGATTTGTATCGAAAATCTTGACGTTTTTATAACGATTTTCCTGTCTCAGTGATTTACATGTGTCGCCTACTGTTAGATTGGTGAGTGGAAATGAATTAACACAGTGTTGTACTCCAGTGAAAACCCTTTGTAGATAGATGTTATATGGCAACTTTGAGAGGGAAGAGAGGAGGGCTGATAGGAGGGGAGAGAAGGGGGAGAGGAGATTGGAGAATGATCGGAGAGTGAGGGGAGAGTGAGGGGAGAGTGATCGGAGAGTGATCGGAGAGTGATCGGAGAGTGATCGGAGAGTGAGAGGAGAGTGAGGGGAGAGTGAGGGGAGAGTGATCGGAGAGTGATCGGAGAGTGATCGGAGAGTGATCGGAGAGTGATCGGAGAGTGAGGGGAGAGTGATCGGAGAGTGATCGGAGAGTGAGGGGAGAGTGATCGGAGAGTGATCGGAGAGTGATCGGAGAGTGATCAGGTGATCAGTACGGTAATCGCGGTAAGGTGGTGTAACAGCAGGTTCTACACGCTGGGTCATGGTGTACCCAGTGAGAGGGAAACTAATCGACTGGGCGTCTGGGGACGTGCGTGCGGAGTGTGCGCCTCTGAGGGTTGCCGGGCGTGGAGGGCGGAGGTGGCGGAGATGAAGAAGGCGGCGTGCCGGCCAGTGACGGGCAGTGACGGGGGTGGAGGCGGGCTTCACGGCTCAACGATTCTAGGCCATTTATGGATTAGATTTGTGTCGAAACGCCTCAGTCTTGAGATGAGAGCCTTTCAGTTTTTACAGATAAACATATAACTCATATGGATGTCCCCACATCCGAGTGGGGCTCCTGGATATATACACAATATTGACTGGTTTCATATTTACAGGCTAAGATAAAATCAAAAACATACATGTATTCGTGTTTGGACTGACCCCCCATTTACTATCTCGTTCGTAATGCTTCAAAATATTCACTTGGCTATGGCTATCGCCTCGCTCATATTCCTGCATGCTACAAACTTGATGGCGAATAGGGGCACTGATCAAATACTCATCACTTTCTTTGTTAATTCCCAACGGCATTTAATGTCCGTGAAAGGGGTGAGATAAATCCAGAACCGCACTCGAATCATATAAATAAACAATACTCCACTCATTTGGATGCTTCGCCTGGATGATGATTGCGATGGATCAAATTTCAAGAGTATTATCTATTCGTACGGTTCTCCATCGAGTTCTATATAATTATCTTAGCCTGGTATAAACGACCATAGGCTTAACATTAGGAACTCGTTCTCAACAGGCTTGCGAGTATGGTAAGTCACACTCAACGGGTGATAAACAGATAGATATCTCCAGGCTAAGATAAAATCAGAAATATATTCGTGCTTGGTCTGAGTCCCCATTCGCCATATCGTTTGGAATGCTTCAGAATATTCACTCGGCTATCGCCTCGTTCATATTACTGCGCACTCCAAACTCGATGGCGAACGAGGACACAGACCAAACACTCATTAGTTTCTTTCTTATTCCCAAGAGCAGAAACCTGAAGGATATTCAGCATATTGCTATAGGCACCTTCCGCATTGACTTTAAATGGTTGCCAAATTAAGTTAATCATTTTTTAAATTTCGGGTATATAGTAAATAAAGAACGACCGACCATGCTCATACAAGCCACAAAACTCGATAATAATTTAAGGTAAGTACGGAACTAACCTTTAGTACTAACCGTAAATTATCATCTCATTTTGTAGCTTGTACAGCATGGTCATGTTGTTCTATATAAGTACCCGCTGTAAACAACAACTGAGGGACATTCAGTAAAGTACAACACGTCACTTACTTGAGAGCTTCCGGTTGCTGGTTGACGCCCACCAGGTGTCGCTCACTGAGCAGGGTCTGCGTACTTCCGGTGTAGGACGAAGCGTCCTCTGGCGACGACTCGGGCTGCACCGCCTCCACTGACGTCATTTCCGTTTCTATGGAGATCATATCCATGGTGATGGAGCGCATGAGGTTGGTTTTACTTCTGCGCATTGAGTCGGGAGTGTTGGACCTGTGGAGAAAAGAAGAAGAGATTGGGGTGAGATGAAGATCTATTGTTGTTATCTGAGTCGGGAGTGTTGGACCTGTGGAGAAAAGAAGAAGGGATCGTGGTGAGACGAAGGTCTATTGTTGTTATATGAGTCGGGCGTGTTGGATCAACGGAGAGTAGAAGAAGAGATTGGGGTGAGATGAAGATCTATTGTCATTATTTGACTGAGTCGGGTAATTTGGACGAATAGACGAAGGGATCGTGGTGAGACGAATATCTTTTGTGGTTATCTGAGTCTGACAAGTTGGATCAACGGAGAGTAGAAGAAGGGATTGGGGTGAGAAGATTGTCTGTTGTGGTTATCTTAGTCGGGAGTGTTGGATCTGTAAAGAATAGAAGAAGGAATCGTGGTGAGATGAGTGTCTATTACGATTATAAGAGTCGGGCGTGTTGGACCTGCGGGGAATAGAAGAAGGGGTCGTGGTGAGAATGTTGTCTATTGTGGCTATTTGAGTCAAACATGTTGGACCTGTGGGGAATAGAAGAAGGGGTCATGATGGGACAAGTGTCTATTACGGTTATCTGAGTCGGGCGTGTTGGACCTGCTGAGAATAGAAGAAGAGATTGGGGTGAGATGAAGGTATATTGTGGTTATATGAGTCGGGCATGTTGGATCAATGGAGAGTAGAAGAAGGGATTGAGGTGAGAAGATTGTCTGTTGTGGTTATCTTAGTCGGGAGTGTTGGATCTGTGGAGAATAGAAGAAGGGATCGGAGTGAGATGAAGGTATATTGTGGACCTGCTGAGAATAGAAGAAGGGATCATGGTGAGATGAGTGTCTATTACGATTATATGAGTCGGGTGTGTTGGACCTGAGGGGAATAGAAGAAGGGGTCGTGGTGAGATGAATATCTATTGTGGTTATCTGAGTCGGGCGTGTTCAACCTGCGGAGAATAGACGAAAGGATTGTGGTGAGATGACTGTCTATTACTATTATATGAGTTGGGCGTGTTGGACATGTGGAGAATAGAAGAAGGAATCGGGTTGAGATGCATGTCTATTGTGGACCTGAGGAGAATAGAAGAAGGGATCGTGGTGAGACGAGAGTCTATTGTGGTTATCTGAGTCGGGTGTGTTGGATCTGTGGAGAATAGAAGAAGGGATCGGAGTGAGATGAAGGTATATTGTGGACCTGCTGAGAATAGAAGAAGGGATCGTGGTGAGACGAGAGTCTATTGTGGACCTGCTGAGAATAGAAGAAGGGATCGTGGTGAGATAAGTGTTTATTGTGGTTATCTGTGTCGGGTGTGTTGGACCTGTGGAGAATAGAAGAAGGGATCGTCTTGAGATGAGCGTCTATTGCGGTTATCTGAGTCGGGCGTGTTGAACATGCGGAGAATAGAAGAAGAGATCGGGGTGAGATGAATGTCTCCTGTAGTCACCAGAATGTGACTGAGGCAGTGATAGGGGAGCTGTGAGAACTCGTAAAAGCTAAGCCCCTAATTACCTCTCGGACCTCCACTCATTGTCTTGATTGATAAAGAGACTCCAAAGTGACTCCAGGTGTTTAGATCACTTAAACGTTTCCCTAAGAATTGCAGTTATAATCATATACAAATAGAAATTATTTACCAATAATCAAACATGGATAGAAGTTATAAACTTATATTCTAGCACAAATAGAAGTTATTAACTTATATTCCAACGCAAAAACTGCGGAAAAGAGAAAAAGGCATTTCGGTGTGATGAAAGTTTCCTGTGGTCATCGGAATGTGACTAGGACAGTGCGGAGAACACAGAAAGGACCTGAAAAAGCTAAGCCCCCAATTGCCCTCCATGACCTTCGCTCGTTGTCCTGATTGATAACGAGGCTCCGAAGCGACCACTTGTGTTTAGATCACTGAAACGTTTCCCTATCAACCTAGTCATCAAACACGAAAACATATTATCTAAGAACAATTGAAGTTATTAACTTATAATCATATGCAAGTAGAAGTTATTTACCAATAATTAAACATGGATAGAAGTTATTAACTTATATTCCAACACAAAAACTGCGGAGAAGAGAACAAGGCTTTCCGGTTAATGAAAGTTTCCTGTGGTCTTCAGAATATGACTGAGGCAATGATAGGGGAGCTGGAAGAACACAGGGAGGACCAGTAAAAGCTAAGCCCCCAATTGCCTTCTGTGACCTCCGCTCGTTTTTCTGATTGATAAAGAGGCTCTGAGGCGACCCCTAGTGTTCGGATCATAAATAAACATATATATATAATGGTAACTAAGGTAGTCATCTATTCAACCTTAGAAATTTAATAGAAATCATTAACGTACAATCAAACAGGAATAGATTCTATCTAATCAAATATGTACAAAAGTTATAAACTTATGATCAACCAAAGATGGAAGTTTGACTTATATCATAAACAAGCATAAACCGAAGATATTAACGGAATAGAAGTTATCAACTCAAAATCACACATAATTAGGAGAAGATATTGAATTATAATCAATCATATCAGTTAGGCCACTAAAAAAAACACTTGTTTCTCATCACCGTGTGCATCTGCAAAAACGATTTTAGAAGATTTTTTTTTGTTTTTTTTTTGTTAAAATAAGATGAACCTTCATAGAAATTATGAAAAGTATGTGTATTTGGTATCAAATTAAAGCTCCTCGTGCAAGGGATGCTTTCAATGTATAAGCAGTATAAATCTGAAAACCCCACATATGCAGACACCCTGCATAAGCAGACATTTTGGCCTGGAACGGAGGGTGACCACTTACGCAGGGTTTTACTGTATGTCTAAAGCCCATTTATGACACTTGTAAGCCATCTTTGATCCAGCAAAAAAAAAAGGAAAAAAAAGCGCCCTCATCATATTTTTCATGGCTTTTTTTTTGTTTTGAGTGGCCTTATTTTATCTATTTCATTCAGAAAAGATGCCAATCTCGGTGGGTAAGTGGTATTACCGTTCACCTCGAGCATGGGAGGTCGTGGGTTCAAACCCTGGTCGGGTCACACAAAAGACTTACACAGAAATGGTACCCACTGCCCATTTGGTTTAACACCTGCCATTAGAATGAGGAGTAGGGGCTAGGGCCCGAAAGAAAGAACGATTGTTGCCGGATTCGGTGATTGTGTACTCATTTTTTTTCTTAATAAAAATTGCTAAAAGAAAAGAAGATATGGGATAGGGAATGAATCACTGGAAAAGAAGGCCCGCAGAACGCATCTCTGCTGGATTCTGATTGGTTCCCGACGTCGTGGTAGATACGGAATCAGTTCAGTCGTACTCTATATAACATTTCAGGCCAACTGAACGCTAAGCCTATTGAGGACAATACCGGGGTTAGATGGTAGATACAGAATCGGTTCAGTCGTACTCTATATAACATTTCAGGCCAACTGAACGCTAAGCCTATTGAGGAAAATACTGGGGTTAGATGGTAGATACGGAATCAGTTCAGTCGTACTCTATATAACATTTCAGGCCAACTGAACGCTAAGCCTATTGAGGAAAATACCGGAGTTAGATGGTAGATACGGCATCGGTTCAGTCGTACTCTATATAACATTTCAGGCCAACTGAACGCTAAGCCTATTGAGGAAAATACCGGGGTTAGATGGTAGATACGGCATCGGTTCAGTCGTTCTCTATATAACATTTCAGGCCAACTGAACGCTAAGCCTATTGAGGAAAATACCGGGGTTATATGGTAGATACAGAATCGGTTCAGTCATACTCTATATAACATTTCAGGCCAACTGAACGCTAAGCCTATTGAGGAAAATACTGGGGTTAGATGGTAGATACGGCATCGGTTCAGTCGTGCTCTATAAAAAATTTCAGGCCAACTGAACGCTAAGCCTATTGAAGAAAATACCGGGGTTAGATGGTAGATACGGCATCGGTTCAGTCGTACTCTATATAACATTTCAGGCCAACTGAACGCTAAGCCTATTGAGGAAAATACCGGGGTTAGATGGTAGATACGGAATCGGTTCAGTCGTACTCTATATAAAATTTCAGGCCAACTGAACGCTAAGCCTATTGAGGAAAATACTGGTGTTAGATGGTAGATACGGCATCGGTTCAGTCGTACTCTATATAACATTTCAGGCCAACTGAACGCTAAGCCTAGTGAGGAAAATACCGGGGTTAGATGGTAGATACGGAATCGGTTCAGTCGTACTCTATATAACATTTCAGGCCAAGTGAACGCTGAGCCTAGTGAGGAAAATACCGGGGTTAGATGGTAGATACGGAATCGGTTCAGTCGTACTCTATATAACATTTCAGGCCAAGTGAACGCTAAGCCTAGTGAGGAAAATACCGGGGTTAGATGGTAGATACGGAATCGGTTCAGTCGTACTCTATATAAAATTTCAGGCCAACTGAACGCTAAGCCTATTGAGGAAAATACCGGGGTTATATGGTAGATACAGAATCGGTTCAGTCATACTCTATATAACATTTCAGGCCAACTGAACGCTAAGCCTATTGAGGAAAATACTGGGGTTAGATGGTAGATACGGCATCGGTTCAGTCGTGCTCTATAAAAAATTTCAGGCCAACTGAACGCTAAGCCTATTGAAGAAAATACCGGGGTTAGATGGTAGATACGGCATCGGTTCAGTCGTACTCTATATAACATTTCAGGCCAACTGAACGCTAAGCCTATTGAGGAAAATACCGGGGTTAGATGGTAGATACGGAATCGGTTCAGTCGTACTCTATATAAAATTTCAGGCCAACTGAACGCTAAGCCTATTGAGGAAAATACTGGTGTTAGATGGTAGATACGGCATCGGTTCAGTCGTACTCTATATAACATTTCAGGCCAACTGAACGCTAAGCCTAGTGAGGAAAATACCGGGGTTAGATGGTAGATACGGAATCGGTTCAGTCGTACTCTATATAACATTTCAGGCCAAGTGAACGCTGAGCCTAGTGAGGAAAATACCGGGGTTAGATGGTAGATACGGAATCGGTTCAGTCGTACTCTATATAACATTTCAGGCCAAGTGAACGCTAAGCCTAGTGAGGAAAATACCGGGGTTAGATGGTAGATACGGCATCGGTTCAGTCGTACTCTATATAACATTTCAGGCCAAGTGAACGCTAAGCCTAGTGAGGAAAATACCGGGGTTAGATGGTAGATACGCCATCGGTTCAGTCGTACTCTATATATAGACCTACTCTTTCAACTCCCGTAAAGGGAACACCACGACCACGATCCTAGCGGCGGCCACAGAGAGTGGCGGGAACACCTGGGTAAGTTACGGCGATCATAAACTCCCAAATCTCTCCATGATGAGCTTTCTTTGAGGGATTTCCCCGAAATGAAGTCATTTCAGCAAAAAAAACACCGTCTGCCCTCCTCTGACGTCACGCCGGGAACGCCGGCCCATCATGGCGGAACAAAATCGGCCCATTACCCATAAAGCACCGCGCCCTATTTGACTAATCCTCCCGCAAACCGCAATGCCTGTCGGGAAGGGCACGTCTCGATTTGTCCAAACCGGAAGTAGGGGGCGCTCCGGCCGCGGCGCCCGGCGAAAGCGAGGTCGGCCGGACACGCCGCCATATTGGATAAAGGTGATTCGAGATTAACCCCGAGCCCCCCTAGCGGCCGCTAAGGAAATCACCGGCGCCATTGTTGTTGCGTGGACCGGGGCGCCCTCTCTCGGGCCCGGCGTGAAGGATGGGGTCGTGCGGCTGCGCAGTGGGCCTGAACTATTACGCTTCCGGTGCTATGGCAACCGATTGAATCACCGACAAGGCCGGATTACCGACGAGAAATACCGATGAAATCAGGCACACCACCCCCCGATAATGCGATAAGAGGCGGCCGAGTAGCCGACGAAAGCATGAATTACTGGTAGCCCGACGGAATGTCCGGGCCAGTGGCCCAGGGTTCGGGCGACAGGAAGGCGGTGGTTACGGAACGCCATTTGTCAGGTAGCTCCTCTGAAGTAGCCTCGCTTCAAAGTGAGTGATTGAGAAGCGAAGAGTCCAGTGAACTTTTAAAAAAGGGAGGAGCGATTGAGAAGTGATGTAGGGTGCACTGTGAGGCCCGCCTATTAGGCCTAGTGACGGCTGTATAGGCCTACTCACCGGGCCTGAGAGCGTGCCTTTATAGCGGCCCCGTGTCGGAGTGTCCGCAGGGAGCCTTTAAGAAATGAAATCCGGAGTCGAGAGGATTGGCTTCTTGTATGAACTACAAAGTCACTCTTAAAATGCGGATTCCACCAGACTAAGGCCCAGCGTCCACCTACTACGATATGTCTCTGGTATGGTCTATGATGCACTTCCCGATAAAAAATCAAAATCGCATCGGAAGGTCACCTAATCTCGGGGCAGTTGACCATGTTTCTGCGAATAGACACCGATAAAACCTCATACAATGCGTGGTGGATTGGCATGTCTAGACATATGTCTACGATTCTGCACCTTCCCGATATGACTCCGATATTGACTTTTTGTATCGGTGCCAAATCGGTAGGTCTAAATTTCTATCGTAGTAGGTGGACGCCAGGCCTAAGGCATATTGACCATATTGACCATGTTGATCATATATATGTTTGTTTTGTTTACTTGTCCTATATACATCTATATCTTAAACTCCGAGATTGATATCTAAAAGACTCTACAAATAATCTCAGACATGAAATATATCACAGAATATTCACCAAAGATTGTCACAACTTATAGTTCACGCATGTATCTTCGTATCGTTAGACAATCATTTACAAACGATACTTTAAGGCCACTAACAAAAACCAACTTGTTTCTCATCACCAAGCCATGAAAAATATGATGAGGGCGCTTTTCCGTTCTGGGCCAAAATGTCCGCTTATGCAGGGTGTCTGCGTATGCAGGGTTTTCAGATTTATACTGCTTATACATTGAAAGCATCCCTGGCATGAGGAGCTTTAATTTTATACCAAATACACATACTTTTCATAATTTCTATCGAGGTTCATCTTATTTTAACAACAAAAAAAAAATCTTCTAAAATCGTTTTTGCAGATGCGCGCGGTGATGAGAAACAAGTTGTTTTTTGAGTGGCCTAAGGCGAGCTGTATTGTCTGTTTTTCCTGAATAAAAAAAAATTCGTAAACTTTCTGGTCTTTTCGGAATATATTGAAGAATATCATATAATATCTTATTACCTCGCTAATATTAGGGCCCAAAATCACCAGAAGAAAATTGGGCGCCTCCACCGCCGGTTTATATGCTTATATGATTCCTAAATAGGCCTTTTTCCACAGGCCGGTGTCGCACCTTATTTGCTTAGCTACCCCATGCCTGCAGCCAAACAAACACCTGGCAACGTATTCTTTACCATAGGATCACAGAGTGTATGAGCGTAATACGTTCATAACACGCGTATACATTATTGCTAGAGAAGTAAAAGCGATTGCATCGTATTCTATGGTATTCTAACTCCAATTTGATGCGTCATACGTGCATATCACCTCAATGATACTTCAGAATCCCTTAGATAACACAGAGACACCGAAACTGGATACACACTAATTAATACATTGGCAGACCTAGCTATAATATGCTTATCTTTTTCCAAGTTAAAACCAAGATGATAATAAACTATGAAGTTTAGACAGCCCAGACTCATTGATAGATACAATAGTTTATTTCGGCATTCTAATCTGTCAAAAAACAACACTCCTGCAATCACACCCACCGTTCACACTTTAGGTGTGATTGCTGTGTCTCTATATGCATGCTGCCGGACTCGCGGTGTTTGTCCGAGCGGCCGCGTAACCAGACAGTGGGCCGTTAGGCGGCACTGAACGGCAACACCTGTATAGGTGCCTTGGCTAGTTAGGCCGTCGCTCAGACAAACATGGCCGAGTCCAGTCTCATGCCTATAGAAACATACAGCAATCACACCTAGAGTGTGAACGGTGGGTGTGATCGCAGGAGTGTTGTTTTTCGAAAGATTAGACTACTGTAACAGACATGGATATTGTATTGATGGGTCTGGGCTCTCTAAACTGCTTTATAATTGTCTTGGGTTTCCCTTGGGAAAAGATAAGTATATGATAGCAAATGTATCTTGCATCGATTATGCTAATGGATCGGTCAGTGGTTCCCGAATGTAGATCGGCTAATGGAAACAGGCTTTAAACTAAGTTAGCGATTCGGATAAAGCCTTTTTCCACTGGCCGACGAAAACGGCATCGATTTATTGGGTTCTCGTAATACATGTAGTCGGTCAGTGGTGGCCAACGACTGCACATCGGTATCTAAAGATCTGTGAGGGTGCAGTGTATTCCTTGTCTCTGCTGCATTTGACAGGTTCATATCGACAGAAGTCGTATGGTGGTGGCCTCATTGTATAATCTATGCACAATTAATCAGTGAACACTTCTCTGCATGTCTGTTTCCATTCACTGATCTGGCATCGGTGGTTCCCAACTGCAGATCGCTGGCGAATAGTCGGCCAGTGGAACATTAAAGGCCCATTCCCATTGGCCGACGAAAACGTTTTCTGTGTTCTCCTAAAAGCCTTTTTACATTTTGCATCAGCAGTGCTAAAGGTCCGTCGGTGGTCCCTGGCTGTATATCGATGATGGACAATGGAAATGGGCTTTTGGAAGAACACACAAAATCAACACCGTTTTCGTCAGCCAATAGAAAGGAGCCTTTAAACGACGCTTCAGTTGTCCCCACACCCGCAGCAGTTTAATCAGTTCTGATATTCACCTGATCAAAGCTCGAGTACTTTCTTACAGGCGGAGGTTTTTACATAAAGAGATGCGGGTTGCTCAGTAAGTTGTAGACCTTGTGGTTTTTCTACAAGTAAAGCCACCTTCAATCATTCTGTTTTATGTGATAGCATTTAGAGAAAATAGATCAATGGCAATGTATACCAAGCTCTCTCTCTATGTCTCCCTGTCTGTCTGTCTGTCTCCCTGTCTGTCTCCCTATCTGTCTGTCTGTCTGTCTGTCTCTCCCTCCTCTCCATCGTATACAAAATACCCATTAAAATTGTATGGGGACTCCATTTAACCACGGCCCATTATATAGAACCTGTCAGATACCATAACTGTGGTATACGGATTCAAATCCATGGAATATGGTGAAATAGTCCCTTTGTGTTATAAAACAAAAACATAGTCCCTATTGTTATACACTTTAATATGGCAATTACTGGGTTTGATTTATTCGAAAAGATTGATGATAAATACTATCTAAAACTGGATGAGGTTTAATCTTGGCCACTGTATTCCACGACTGGAGTTTGGCAAAGTGACTTCATGAGGCGAAGCCGAGTGAAGTCCGGACCCAAAACTTCAGGAGTGGAATGCGGTGGCCAAGATTAAAACGAATCAGGTTTAGATTTTATCCTATGTTTTGTCACGGGCGTTGCAAGGTTCGAGCTCCTTTCCCACCACATAGCGACCACGGAATAGAGAGAAGCGGGAAGCGGACCTTTTTATCCTACCCCGTCTCCTCGATTTTGGAATATTACGTGATAACAATGCTGTATGCCACTAGTGGCATATAAAACTCCGTATGCCAGTCAGCGTGGCATACGGAAACCCAATGTTAAGCCTATGGGATTTCATATTAGGGGTAGGATAAAACAAACGATGTATTTTGGGGGGACAGGCGGCTCTGTAAACCACTCGAGGCTGACGTCATGATACAATTGCGTACGCTCGTGTATTTTTACTTGTGTCAACACCTCGTGGTTTACGGCCTCTGTCCACAAAACCATCGATTATTCTCCCCCTCTCTCTCTCTTTCTCTCTATCTCTCTCTCTCTCTCTCCGGTGTTTTTTAAAGTACGAGGAGGGAGGTGACATCCAGAATTAAAAAGTCAAAAAATCACAAGCTATACCCCGCCACCGTCACTTTCAAAAGTGAAGGGGGTATGATCCTCCCCCTACCTCCAACACCCCCTTTCTTCTCGAGGTGATTGAGTGAGGTCATTCAGTGCTTCTATCCATACCCGCCACACCCAACAAAACCTCTGTAGATCGCCCCTTCCCAAGGCGAGGCTCTGACGTCACTCTAGTGTCACGTGACGTCATGAATGATTGAGGATGTACTTGTGACGTCATTGGTGATTGAAGCTGTAACGTAGCAGTCTCCGAGCCGAGGTTGGGAATAACTGGTTTATTTCGTGTTAAGTCTCCACTCCCCCCCCCCCTGATGTTATCAAGATTACACTGAAAATAGCCTCGTCTACATTACAGGAGCTCAGCCAATCAGGTGAGCGCTTACATAACGACCAGCGTCCCATCACCTATGACGTAATCCATGAGTAATAGACGCTGGTTTCCCTTCCTGTTGTGGCGGATATCGTTCCGTGTTTTATCTGTGACGGAGCGGAACATCCGGGTATGTTTGTGGTATACGTCACTCAGGCATGCGCAGTGTAATGAGCGTGGTTACAGAGAGCGCCACTAGACGGAGCGCGTGTCGGCTGAGGCTCGTATTACTTCTCATATTCCCCACCAGGGGAAATCTGACCGGCCATAAAAAAAACAGCCAGCTCCATTTCGTTTCTTGTTTATATCTGGCTCTCGCTTACACAATTTCACAGCTGGTATGCTTGATGGGATATCATCTGAACAAATACAAATACATCTGGTGTGATCGGTATACCAACAAACACGGTATGGAGACGATAGAAGAAACCAGTGAGAATGGTTTGAGTTTGATCACATAGTTATTTCAGAGGCAAAGCCGACTGAAATCCCATATAGCATCAAACGAAAGGCATGTTAGTCAACCACAACCAATCAAATTGGTTTCAGATTTCATTTTCACGAAGAATGTCAATAACGTATAACATAAAGGAGGGTCTTCGTACCCAATACTGGTAGGGTATTTTGCGTTATACCACACTCTTGCGACTATGAAGTATACATAGCTTTATCTCACCCCTGGTACAAGATTACCCACAGGAATAACATTAAAGAAATACATACAATGATCACCCCCGTTAAGTGCTAATACTATGTCATAGTCGTGGCAGAGTGATGGGAGGTGATGTCACAAGGAACTGGCCAATCAGCAGCCAGAATGTGAGATTTATGGAGATTTTAATGCTCCTATCTGGATTTGCGAAGTAATTTGAACTATTCGGATATAGTGATGCTATTTTAATGTTTGTGAAAGGGATGATGAGATTATTTAAACAGAAAATTCATCTGGTGTGATCAGAATACCAACAGATAAGGTATGGAAACGATAGAAGAAACCAGTGAGAATGGTTTGAGTTTGATCGCGTAGTTATTTCAGAGGCAAAGCCGACTGAAATCCCATATAGCATCAAACGAAAAGCATCTTAGTCAACCACAACCAATCAGATTGCTTTCAGACCCCACCCCCGCATTCTGATAAAGAACGGCATTGAAATATACAACAAAAAAGAATGTCATTATTCTCCATAGGCTTAACATCAGGAATTCATACAGGTAGTGTGCCCAATACTCAATGGCTAATTGGGTGAGTTATTTCATTAATAAGTTATACAGGGTGAGATAAAATCAGAAACCCACTCGATGAAAATAACTTGGTCCGCACTCCAACCCGTTTGACTGCAGAGTAATTGACTCAGCTTCGCTTCGTGAATTACTCTGGAGTCAAACTCGGTGGAGTACGGACCAAGTTATTTTCATCTCATGAGTTTCTAATATCTAATTATCTCATCCTTGATACAAGTCCAGCCATAGGAATAACATTAATAAATTATACGTCACGATCACCCACGTAAAGTGACAATACTACACCAGGGTCATGGCAGAGAGATGTGAGATGTCATAAGCGACTGGCCAATCAGCGACCAGGATTTGAGAAAGTAGGCAAGACATCAACATCCGTTTTATCCATTCCTAACTGGATTTGCTCAAGCAATTTAAATAATTCTGATATTTCGATGCTATTTAATATCATTGAAAAGGGGTGAGATTCATTAATATTAGTCGAGTGTATTTTATGATATCCTGCATTCATCTAACCATGGCGTATTTTTGGCCATACGTCACACTGTGACGTATGGGGTGCAGCCATTTAATGGACAACAATAGAGGGTACAGACTTCGCAATTTTAGATGCATACATAATATTGTCTGGTTTCGGATATAAGCGGCCGTATGCTCCGAGAAGTTGACGCGTAGTAATATCCGAGCATATGCGAGGATATTGCTCAGAGTCAACTGTCTCTATTGTATTTATTATTCACCTTTTCTGGGCAAGTGGCATGTCGATATCAGTTCATTTTAGTTATGGACTATTTTTCCGTACGCACTACTTTCCGTATGCGCCACCCGGAGCATACAACATATCCGTATGCGCCGGGTATGTCCATACAAACTCCCTATGTGTTTTCTACTGACACTTTGTATTAGCTGGATAATGAATGTATATACTAATAAGGAAACTGAGGCTGACTGTTGTTTGTCAAAAATACACGGTAAATTCTCAATAAGATTATCCTTCTGCCTCTAGTATCCGGCTAATCGAGTTGACGTATAGCTGCTCGCGTAGTGATACATGAATTCCCGCATTCTGACCGCCAGAAGGATGGCTGATAGATATGGCGATACTGCGTCCTGCATACACATTTATCCTACCCCTAATAAAAAACGCCATAGGTTTAACATTGACTCAATGTATTTGACATAGCGTTGGATAAAGTGTTATTTATGCACCGAGGTGGATAAAAAAAACGGACCAATCAAGGACGAGATAACGAAAGTAGATCCGGCAGCATTGATAACTACTAACATGGATAATTACAAATATTCTCTGTATATCGGTGAGATGGGGTAGGATAAATACGAAACCGAACTCGAGTTAGCCTTGTCAATGTTTATACCACTCTGGTCAGGTTTGCTACTCACTAAACTCGGCTAACGCCTCGTGTAGTAATACACAACCTGTCCATCGTGGCATAAACATTGACAAGGCTAACTCTTGTTTGGTTTCTACTAAGAACCTATTCGGCGATATTGCTGATACAACACTTACTAGTTCTACTTTGGGTGACTACTGGGTGATCCTGGAACGGACCGTATTATACCAATCATATGGAAGCCATGTCGTGTTCATAAAATCAGTCTTTATGGGTCATAATGTATCCATAAGATGGGCGTTTACCATCCGGCTGTAGATTCAGTTGGCCTGAATTTCTGTATTTTTGTTTTCTGATAGTTAGATCTACTCAAATATTTTATGGCAATGCCCTACTCTATCCTGTCTCAACAGAAAACCTTTAATCCCCTGCATAGCAATTTAGCTCCTGATAGAAATACGCTCCTGATAGAAATACGCATTCCCATATACTACTAGCCTGAGAAAACTCCACCTCTGCACCAACCCTAAAGTGGAAAAGACACTGTACGATTCTGTTTCCACCCATTAACTCCCTTGATCGTAAGCTAGTTTTGACGTTCGTTGGCCAATGGAAACAGACCTTATGACGAACTCATAAAATCGGTGCTATTTTCACCAGCCAATGGAAACATGCCTTAAAACGAACTCATATAATCGGTGCTATTTTGGCCAGCCAATGGAAACGGGCCTTATGAGAAACTCATATGCAATTTCCGCCAGGCAATGGAACCGGGCCTTATGAGAAACTCATATGCAATTTCCGCCAGCCAATGGAAACAGGCCTTACGAGGATCGTTGGCCAATGGAAACAGGCCTTAAGAAGAACTCATATAATCAGTAATATTTTGGCCAGGGAATAGAAACAGGCCTTATGCAGATTGTTGGCCAATGGAAACAGGCCTTAAGACAAACTCATATAATCGGTGATATTTTGTCAGCTAATGGAAACAGACCTTATGAGAAACTCATATAATCAACGATATTTCAGCCAGCCAATGGAAACAGGCCTTATGCGGATCGGTGGGCAATGGAAACAGGCCTTAAGACAAACTCATAAAATCGGTGATATTTTGGCCGGCCAATGGAAACAGGCCTTAGGCGAACTCATAAAATCGGTGCTATTTTCACCAGCCAATGGAAACAGGCCTTTAGACGAACTCATATAATCCGTGCTATTTTCGCCAGTCAATGGAAACAGGCCTTATGGGAATCTCATATAATCAGTGATATTTCCATCGGCCATGGAAACGGGCCTTTTGAGGAACTCACATAATCTGAAACGGGCTTTATGAAGATTTTATATAATCGGTGCCATTTTCGCCAGCCAATGGAAACAGGCCTTATGAGAAACTCGTATGCTCTTTCTGCCAGCCAATAGCAACAGGCCTTATGTGGATCATTGGCCAATGGAAACAGGCCTTAAGACAAACTCATAAAATCGGTGCTATTATCACCAGCCAATGGAAACAGGCCTCAAGATGAACTCATATAATCGGTGAAAAACAGGCCTGTATGCGATGAAAACTTTGTATTTAGCTCCATACAGCAGCAACATGCACCGCAGTCCCAGCGCGCAGAGCTAAGTGATGTCTGTCTGAAAGGCCACTTAGCCCAATGACAAGCCCTTTAATATTCTATCATCTGAAAGGCAATAACGAAAAGCTGATGTATGTCTCTCACATGCAGACTGAATTCTAACCGCCATTCCACATCCTATATGCTGTGTAGGCCTCGATGTAGTTTATCAAGGAGTATATGCACGCAAAGGGAAATGAATATTAGAGTGCCATTTACTCTGAGCTTGTTTTGCCTTTTCTCTATGTCATAGAGACCCAGGGAATGTTATTAAACCCTGTACGAGGTACTGAAAAGGGTCTTCATGTACGATCCTAGATTATCAAATGGGCCCAAGTTTTCCCACTATCATCTGCCATTCAATTCAGAATATTATCAATCATAAGCTCAGAATTTTCCTATATTCATATTTAAAGGCATATAGGAGGGTTTGCCCTGAAAATCATAACCCATGGTACTTTCCTGAAAGTTGCATATGATGGTGTTAAGGTCTCGTAGAACATATATATATTTATATATGACTTTAAATTGGGGGTCACCGTGCTATTTTTTTATTTAGAGATTAAAATGACGATAATATCATAATAGAATATATAAAAATTCCTAAATGTTGTGTACCACATAGTAAAACCCACGTCAGTTACTTCCAAAGATGAGATGTGTAGTCGTTCATATACACACTTAAGTGTTTAACATCGTAGGTCACCGTCCTTATCTTTGAAAAAAAAAAATTTCAACTATATTTTTTAACTATATTTTTTAACTATATTTCCATACATTTCATATATAAAACAAATGTACATAGGTTTAATTCACTTTACTTTTTGGGTCACTTATCTGTCAGTAATATCAGAATAAGTCAAAAGAATGGGATTGAATTGATGATTGTCAGTATTTGAAAATCACCAGGTGGCACCACTATGTATTGTAGGATATGCCTTTAAGTACATCATTATACCTCATTTGTAGAAATAGAACATATCATTTATAACAGACTGACTAAAGTAATTAAAGTTCTAAACCTTCCCCCTGGCCTCTCCAACCTGAACCCAGACCCCAGGTTACCATGACAATCATCTTGGGGAAAGCCCACAATTACACCTGAAGTTATGGCTGCCTAAAATAAATATACACCACATTAATTGAAAACTAATACATTTGATGCCAACGTATGCACTATGGCCTGTAGTACACCTTTAGATGCCTACTTATATCCTATGACCTTTAGTACACATTTTGATGCCTACGTTTACCCTATGACCTTTAGTACACCTTTAGATGCCTACTTATACCCTATTTGCTTAGTACAGATTAAGGATATGCCCTTAGTGGTGTAGGATATGTCTTTAGTGGTGTAGGATATGCCTTTAGTGGTGTAGGATATGCCTTTAGTGGTGTAGGATATGCCTTTAGTGGTGTAGGATATGCCTTTAGTGGTGTAGGATATGCCTTTAGTGGTGTAGGATATGCCTTTAGTGGTATAGGATATGTCTTTAGTGGTGTAGGATATGCCTTTAGTGGTATAGGATATGCCTTTAGTGGTGTAGGATATGCTTTAGTGGTATAGGATATGTCTTTAGTGGTGTAGGATATGCCTTTAGTGGTGTAGGATATGCCTTTAGTGGTGTAGGATATGCCTTTAGTGGTGTAGGATATGTCTTTAGTGGTGTAGGATATGCCTTTAGTGGTATAGGATATGCCTTTAGTGGTGTAGGATATGCCTTTAATGGTGTAGGATATGCCTTTAATGGTGTAGGATATGCCTTAAGTGGTGTAGGATATGCCTTTAATGGTGTAGGATATGCCTTTAGTGGTGTAGGATGTGCCTTTAGTGGTGTAGGATATGCCTTTAGTGGTATAGGATATGCCCTTAGTGGTGTAGGATATGCCTTTAGTGGTGTAGGATATGCCTTTAATGGTGTAGGATATGCCTTTGGTGGTGTAGGATGTGCCTTTAGTGGTATAGGATATGCCCTTAGTGGTGTAGGATATGCCCTAAGTGGTGTAGGATGTGTCTTTAGTGGTGTAGGATGTGTCTTTAGTGATGTAGGATATGCCTTTAGTGGTGTAGGATATGCCTTTAATGGTGTAGGATATGTCTTTAGTGGTATAGGACATGCCTTTAGTGGTGTAGGATATGCCTTTAGTGGTGTAGGATATGCCTTTAGTGGTGTAGGATATGCCTTTAGTGGTGTAGGACATGCCTTTAGTGGTGTAGGATATGCCTTTAATGGTGTAGGATATGTCTTTAGTGGTATAGGCTATGCCTTTAGTGGTGTAGGATATGCCTTTAGTGGTGTAGGATATGTCTTTAGTGGTATAGGCTATGCCTTTAGTGGTGTAGGATATGCCTTTAGTGGTGTAGGATATGCCCTTAGTGGTGTAGGATATGCCCTAAGTGGTGTAGGATGTGTCTTTAGTGATGTAGGATATGCCTTTAGTGGTGTAGGATATGCCTTTAATGGTGTAGGATATGTCTTTAGTGGTATAGGCTATGCCTTTAGTGGTGTAGGATATGCCTTTAGTGGTGTAGGATATGTCTTTAGTGGTATAGGATATGCCTTTAGTGGTATAGGATATGCCTTTAGTGGTATAGGATATGTCTTTAGTGGTATAGGACATGCCTTTAGTGGTGTAGGATATGCCTTTAGTGGTGTAGGATATGCCTTTAGTGGTGTAGGATATGCCTTTAGTGGTGTAGGACATGCCTTTAGTGGTGTAGGATATGCCTTTAGTGGTGTAGGATATGTCTTTAGTGGTGTAGGATATGCCTTTAGTGGTGTAGGACATGCCTTTAATGGTGTAGGATATGTCTTAGTGGTGTAGGACATGCCTTTAGTGGTGTAGGATATGCCTTTAGTGGTATAGGATATGCCTTTAGTGGTATAGGATATGCCTTTAGTGGTGTAGGATATGCCTTTAGTGGTGTAGGATATCATTTAATGGTGGTTAATGGGCTATGTCAGTATTTTAAAATCACTTAGCGGAGTAGGATATGGACTGTATCCATGTACAAGCGAATCGATTCCTAATAATTAAAAAGAAACTTTAAAAAGAAATTGTTTGGATGGAAATATCATCTGTTGATAGGAAATTGCTTTTTCTGCTCATATACTTCAGCAGTCAGATTGTGTTAACAATGACAGTTGTTATTGTATCTGTCTTCTCAAACACGCCATCGATGAGAAGGTAAATGAATCCTACCACGTGACATGGTATCGTAGTGAGATGTGAGCTCAAGGACATCGAGACTTTACCGACTGTAAAGTCCCCCCGGCGTGTAAGTTATAGGACATGTGTCATTTCTACAGGGAGCCAAAATGAACAGTAGCGACCCAATCACAAAACAGCAATTCTGAGACTCGTTTGATAATCTAGGATCGTACATGAAGACCATTTCCTGTACGCTTAGAAGACCCAGGGACGATGTGGGTCAACTTAATTCAACACTTATGGACGGCCTTATAGACGGCTAAGTCTTAGCGAACAGACTTAGATATCATTAAACGATAACCCTTGTACGAGGTACAGAAAAGGGTCTTCATGTATGGTCCTAGATTATTAAACAGGCCCCCAACTGGAGACAAGCCCTCAGGCATTTGACAGGTTGAGAATATGGTACTACTTTCGGATTCTTTTGTTGATGGATTCTCATGATATTTCATTTTCCCATTTTTTCAGAGATTGTTTGTGCATTGACACAGGCTGAACACAATATTTATCTCAACCTTGGTCTTTTTTGTCCAATAGTCTTCCAGGTATGAACTCATACCACTGCACGAACACCATCATTTTACATATGAATGCGCCTGGCATATATAAGTAGGTATTTTGCGTATACAAGGTCGTCCAATTCCCCGTGTGTATACCCTCATCTGTAGGCATATATAAGCATCCAGTGAAGAGGGCTTCGCTGAGAGCGGGCGGGGGGAGGTGGGGGCGGGGGCGGGGGGAGGGCTCCCTACTGAGGACACCTGTACTTCTACCAACACAAACGGGCGGGAGGTGGTGGGGGGAGAGGATATTTCCGCTCATATACGCCGGGTGTGAAATACAGCCAAGACGCGTCCGTATATGAGGCCTGGGCGTATATATATGAAAACAGGTCAATATTCAGCCAATACCTGCACTTCCGCGATGGCGTATATATGAATAAAACGGTGGTTTTCGTGCGGTGATATAAACCGGCGGTGGAAGCGCCCAATTTCTTCAGGTGATTTGGGGCCCTAATATTAGCGAGGTAATAAGATATTATATTATATTCTTCAATATATTCCGAAAAGATTCCTCTCATATACGCCGGGTGTGAAATACAGCCAAGACGCGTCCGTATATAAACCTGGGTGTATATATAAATGAAAACAAGTCAATGTTCAGCCAATACATGCACTTCAGCGTTGGCGTATTTATGAATAAAATGGTGGTTTTCATGCAGTGTACTCCATGGCCCTTCAGTTCCTAGTACTCATACTCAATGGGTGATAACATCATGCATGTCCTGAACATGTAATTCATTCAGTGTACACAGGGGTGAGATACTATCGTAAAACTGGATGAGTTTTAATCTTGGCCACCGTATGCCACAACTGGAGTTTGGCATAGTGACTTCATGAGGCGAAGCCGAGTGCAGTCCGGAGCCAAAACTACAGAAGTGGAATGCAGTGGCCAAGATTAAAATGAATCAGGTTTTGATTTTATCCTACCCATCTCCTCGATTTTGGAATATTATGTGATAACAATTCTGTATGCCACTAGTGGCATATAAAACTCCGTATGCCAGTCAGCGTGGCATACGGAAACTCACTGCTAAGCCTATGGGATTTTATATTAGGGGTAGGATAAAGCCTCGAGGAGTTTACTCAGCCGCCTGTCCACAAAACCGTGGTTTGTTGTACTCATTATCCATCTTTTCGAACAAATCAAACCCAGTAATTGCCACATTAAAGAATATAACCATAGGGACAATTTCTTTGCTCTATAGCACAAAGGGACTATTTTCCCGTATACCATGGTTTTGAAGGTCGTATACCACAGGTTTAAATCCGTATACCACAATTAGGGTATCTGACAAGTATTATATGATGGGTCATGAGTCCCCATACATTTTCAATGGGGATTTTGTATACGATGAATATCAAATAATGGGTCGTGGTTTACTGAGTCCCCATACATTTTCAATGGGGACTTTGTATACCATAGTTAATAAATTGGGATACAGGGAAAATGCGGCCCTGTTTTAACCATTAAACATCGGGTACAACAACAACAACAGCGCCGTTTTCATGACGATACAAGCACTAATGGACTGAGAGCGCATGCGTAGGGAATGATTAGCTGGCGTATGAATACACGAGGAGAATATAGTGCGCACCACGTGATTTATATCACTCACTCAGGTGACCCGCACAGTCGTAGATTGTCTGTCACGGTCGTCAGAGAATTCAATGACTGCTCACAAAGGTGGCATTTCACTACTAAGGCCCAGTTTACACCTACAGACGGAAAATGCACCGATGAAGAGACTGGGGCCCGTTTAATAAACAGCTCTCAACCAATCAAAACGCCGCATTTGGGATATGCAGACGGGTCAGCGGCGTCGTCCGCTGATCCATTTCCCGCTTCTCTCTATTCCGTGGTCGCAAAGCGTTGGGTGAGGAAGTGATTTTCTACTGCTACGCCTCGTCCGCCTACTACCGTTTAATAATCTAGGCTCATACATGAAGACCCTTTTCTGTAACTCGTAGAAGGATTATTGTTTAATAATATCTAAGTCTGTTCGCTAAGACTTGGCCATCTATAAGGTCGTCCACATGTGTTGAATAAAGTTGACCAACATCGTCCCTGGGTCTCTATGGCATACAGTAGAGGGTCTACATGTACGAGCCTAGATTATTAAACGGGTCCCTGGATCCCTCAATCTTATCTCTAATGAGACGGCCCGGCGTCCATCTACTACGATATGGCTCCGATATGGTCTACGATGCACCTCCCGATAAAAAATCAAAATCGCGTCGGAAGGTCACCTAATATTGGGGCAGTTGACCACGTTTTTGCCTTTCGACACCGATAAAACCCCATACAATGCGTGGTGGATTGGCATGTCTAGACATATGTCTACGATTTTGCACCTTCCCGATATGTCTCCGATATTTGCTTTTTGTATCGGTGCCATATCAGTAAGTCTAAATTTCTATCGTAGTAGGTGGACGCCAGGCCTAATAAGGCCCAGTTTACATTTGACAACTAAATATGTGGCGACTGTAGATCGTCAAGCCAGTAGTCGTGAGGTGGTGGCAATGTCCACCACAAAAGTCATCAACCTCAGAATGTACTTGAGCGTTTACACTGACGACTAAGTTTTCACAGAATCACTGCCTATCTGGATGACTACTTCAAGATGTCTGCAGAAAGTCACGGGCGTCAGTGCGTGTCCAATAGTCGTGTATTGGTGCCAAATTGAATAATCTAACATAATCAGAACTATTTTTTTGCTTTCCATTGGAAAGGGACTATTTTTCCGTAATCAATGGCTTTGAGGGTGATATCAATGGCTATAAATCCATACCCTATGCTTATGTTTTCTGACGATATAGAAACAGTAGGTAGTGGTTTACTGTGGCCCCATACGTTGTCAGTGGTGACTTTGCAGTCGCTGGGTAATAAATTTGTTTGGTGAGAGTTGCACAGCTGGCAGTCGGAGACCGGAAGCCGCTTCTCTGGCTGATTTTCCAATCGCTGGCGTTGTCAGAAGGCGTTGCGGAGTAATACGTGGGGGAGCGGACCGGGCCTAAGCTGATGGATTATCTGCCTGAGAGGGGAGGACAGCGGCCTGTCATAGCACAGCGCAGCGGACAGCGGCCTGTCATAGGACAACACAGTCTAGAGTACCCTCCATCTATAACCTCCACAGTACCAACCACACACCTCACAGCTAACACCTCATACCCTACACACCTCATACTACATGCCTCAAACACCTCACACCTCACACCTCACACCCCACACTACACAGAGCAGTGGACAACGGCCTGTCAAAGCACAACACAGTAAACAGCGGCCTGTCATAGCACAACACAGTCTAGAGTACCCTCCATCTATAACCTCCACTCTGACAAACACACACCTCACACACCACACACCACACACCTCATACTACACCCCTCACACTACACACATCACACCCCACACCCCTCACACTTCACAACACAGTAAACAACGGCCTGTCAAAGCACAACACAGTCTAGAGTACCCTCCATCTATAACCTCCACAGTACCAACCACACACCTCACATCCCACACCACACACCACACACCTCATACTACACCCCTCACACTACACACCACACACACCACAACTCACACCACACACCACACACCACACCCCTCACACCACACACCACACCCCTCACACCTCACACCACACACCACACACACCACACCCCTCACACCACACACCACACCCCTCACACCACACACCACACACCACACACCACACACCACACACCACACACCACACCCCTCACACCACACACCACACACCACACACCACACCCCTCACACCACACACACCACACCCCTCACACCACACACCACACACCACATACCACACACCACACACCACACCCCTCACACCACACACCACACCCCTCACACCACACACCACACACCACATACCATACACCACACACCACACACACCACACACCACACACCACACACCACACACCCCTCACACCACACACCACACACCACACACCACACACCACACACACCACACACCACACACCTCACACCACACACTACACACATCACACCACACCTCACACCTCCACTGAGATCGGTGGGCAGCCTATCATACGACAACACAGTCCGGAGCACCCCTAACCAGAGAGATTCTCTGTGATATCCTACGCTGAGAGACAACCCGAGGAGATACAGGTTTGACGATGTGTCATGTTCAGTCGTCATTATTCTTCATACTGTCTTCTCCTTCATCACAGTCGGCCGGAGTATCGGCCGTTCTGTAAGTGTTGTAGAGGTGGAATAGACAATAATCGATGATTTTTTGAACGGGCGGCCGTAAACCACGAGAGGTTGAGGCCTAGACAGCGAGTGTATTACGTTGTCAATTACCATCGATTGTTGTATTTCTTACCCATGGTATTTAGTAGAAACTGAACGAGACTTGTCAGTGTTTATGCCACGACGGTAAGGTTGTGTATTGCTACTCGAAGCGTTAGCTGAGCTTAGTGAGGAACAGACCTGACCAGAGTGGCATAGACACTGACAAGTCTAACTCGAGTTCGGTTTCATATTTATCCTACCCCTTCTCTACACTTTTGGATTACCAAAGTATGAATATCGATTGAACGACCAACCAAAGTCCAACCGGAACTTTTGAGTACAACCGGAACTTTTTTCAGAGCAGCTCACGATCTGGTCGCTGATTTGTCGATTTTTTTATGCCCCTAGAGGCATAAATCGCACTTCATGTCATGGCATACCACATAAAATTTGCCTATGTTATGCTTATAGACCGTTTTTATTAGAGGTAGGATAACTGGAAAGGGTCAACGTTCTGATATGATAGGTTGTTGTTGGCGATGTTCTGAATCATTCATTGCTATCATTATCAGACGACAGGTTTTTTCCCCTTTAAATTGGAGATATTTATAAACATTGCATGTCCAGGAAGTGACGTACAACTTACGTACACCCACACACTCTATAAGGCCCTTTTCCATTGGCCGACGAAAACAGCGCAGATTTTTGGTGTTCTCCTAATAGACGCAAAATGTAAATAGGCTATTAGGAGAACACAAGAAATCTACACCGTTTTTGTCTACCAATGGCAAGAGGCCTTATCCGTTATAACGCCCGCCTGTCCCTGCTCCGCGCTGCTCGTAAGGCTTGGCTGTAGAGGCGCAGATATCCAGTGTACCCGTGACGTATGGTTTCCACGCCTTCTTTTGCCTCATTCACCGTCACCCCATCTAGTGTCAGATTTTCCGCAAGCAGCGTATACCTTAGTTTGTCTATACTGCGCCGATATAGGGGTAGACTCTAGTACAGCCCATTGTCGCCAGGGCCAGGGCGCACAGGCTCTCATACTGGGACTGTTTTGCGCTGCCATTTTGAGGTAGATTTTCCTACCTCCGCTGGTACTAAGCTGCCCTGATTGATTTGCCAGTAACCAGTATGCTACTCTTCAAGCAGAGGTCCTAGAGTAGCTTTTACTGGGCATGTACCAACTAAATCAGCTTGGAGAGTTATAATGATTCCCAGAATAATGCCAGAATCGTGGTATTCTCAGGCTTGGGTTTGCACTAAAATTAGAACAACCAACCAAGAAATCCTTTTCTCCAATCAGTGCCTAAGGAACTGGCAAATCAGAGCTGTGCTCTGTTAGACCCTTACATACTTTAAGCAGACTAAGCGCCTGTTGGTATTCCCCCTTGTCAAACTGATACTATAAATAGTACAGCCAACCACGATATTCCTCTCACTAAAGGTGGCAGGCCAGTCAGAGCCATACTCTGTTACACCTTAACGTACCGTAACCCGAAGGTGGCACGGTGCGTGAACGGACTAATATAGGGGGTGGTCGGGTTAAATCCCAAGTATCACTATGTGTGCGCCTCAAAGCAAGCAGTTTTTTTCTATGTAGGCTTTACAAGCAGAAACACTTAATAGGTAGAATTCATAGCGAAACAAATTGATATTGAAACCTAGCTCTAAGTTCATTGTATTTGAAATAGTACACGATAGGAAAATTGGCTTCGAGATTATGAAACAATACACTCTCCAAGCAGTACAAATGATCTGGTAGGAGAGTAACAAACGGTCCCTGCTACTGGGTCATGGCGGCCGCTTATCAGCATGGAGTTGTCCCATTACACTAAGTCCATATAAGGAATAGAGTAGACCGAGTAGCCAATGACTGCATTCGCAGCAAACCCTGACCTTCACCCTGACCTCCTTACATGATATTTTCTAGCGCCTTGGGAGGGCTATACAGTCGAGAGTTAACCTGGAATCTTAGGGGCCACAACCACCCTCCTTATTTAACCCGACCAGAGCTAACTTTGTGTAGCTCTGTTGGCCAGTATACGTATACTGTCACTCTCACTTGCTATACTCATCATACATTCAAGTGCGTTTAATGTCTGTGAGAGTGAGATATAGTAAACCAGGTTAGGCAAACGTCACATTGGTTATAGAGAGATGTGCTTGGAGAGTGTACAGACTAGAGTGTGTTTCATGAACATTGTATATGGACAAGATCAAAAACTTGAAGACCAGGGACCCGTTTCAATAGTCTGTAGGACGTCCGTTATTGGGTTTAGTGACACAATAGCGACAGGTTGCGTTGCAGTAGTTTAGTGACAACCGATTCTGTGACATAGGGTAATAGACAGGCGCAAATAGTGGCATGTACCCTTTCAGAAGTGGCTGTCCAGTCACTGTAGTGGTCACTAGTGTGTCCTAAATAGCAAGAGGGTATACCCTCTCGCTTCTATTGTCACAAACGTATAACTTCTCTTCCCGTAGTAATTAAGCTGTGAAACTTTAACCCCAGTTAGGGACACATGCAACTTATAAACCTGCCAAATATGAAGGATATCGGTACATGCAATCTAATGATATTCACATTTGAATTTTGTCATAGAAAATGCTGCTCTGATAGCCAGTGTAGGATTTCTCAAGCCTGTCACTAATTTCTGCAGCGACTTTTACCTTGACACTACTTGTTCCCGAGAGCACTAACACCATCCATGGTAATGGCCAGGCAGCAATGTCACTATCTCACCAACAGTGAACTGACACACCACCCCAATAGTGACATGCCTTCTGCAACGAGAATTAAATTTTGTCACTATTCCTGTCACTATTTGAGTCACTAAACATGTCACTAAGTGGTTTAGTGACCCATTCTATTGAAACGGGCCCCAGGGTTAGTTTCCGAGAGGTTTTAAGAGAAAACGTAATTAGTGAGTCTGTAGTCTGTTCAATGTCTTTTGTATTGCAGAAAATACGACCTGACGCCAGGGCCCCGTTGCTCCTGTTTTTGTGGTATCGCTAGCTATAATCAGATTGCAATTTTATTTTTACTATTACTTTAACGATCCGACTGAAAAAGCATTGCTCCAGTAATATCGGATCGGATCGCTATATTTCCGCGGTATCGCTAGTTTTTACGATGTGATTACGATACAACAATTCAGGGGCACATATTGAATGAGACAAGGGAAAATTAATTAGTTCTTTAATTAAATACAGATGGCACCAAAGTTAAAACTGATCTGACACCTGGTGGTATGGATCGCTATTTCCTATAGGTAAAAGAACCATGGATCGTCATTTGAAATATCAGACAAGGCTGTATTTAACCTACAGCGATACCATCCGCAGTGCTGTGAAGGTCCGCTTAAAATGTATCACTAAAATCCGTATTTTACGCGGCGATGCGCCTATGCGATTCTGACACGATCCGCAAAATTTCAGGAGCAACGTTTTGGCCCTCGGATCGCTATTCTGCGATCCGCAGCTCTGTCGTAATCCTGGAGCAACGGGGCCCTGGGGTGGAGGGGCGTATTAATGTTACAAAAGGCCAAGAACAACATACGCTATACCTACAAAACATGAAAAAAATCAGTTTTATTTACTCTTGAAACAAGCAACTTATTGGTGATTCCCTACGTCTCAGTGAGCTCGAACATTATTTATACTGCACCCCTAGCAGCGGGTAGTATTTCATACAGGTTCGGTCATAGGTGTATAATGAGAAAGAAGAAAGAGAAAACAAAGTTAGTAAGCCTGTAGCGATTGTCGTCCGAGGTATTTTGTCATTGTTGCTGTGTAGATACATTTCTACACAGCAAAAATGACGATATATATATTTTATTGTATATGTGTCTTGAGTAAATGATCTTTTTCGCACCCCTGGTCTTCTTTCCCAATAGACCAAACATTGAGAACTCGTACTCAACGCCAATGGAGTATTGTAAAGGGAGTACTCAATGGGGGATGACGTCACAAACATTAGCCGATAAGTCAGTGATACGGGTGAAAATATGCCATTCGTTTTCGTTTGCCACGTAATCTCTAGCACAATTACACCACAACCAAAACTCATGGCATATTTTCAGTAGCTACAGACCTTGATGGAGTTCCTTCTTAGTCTTTGTTCCGACCGTAATAAGGAAGATCGTCAGCTTAGTGATTACTGTAAGTCCTTGAATTATGAATATAAAAAAAACCCGTAAAAATACAAAATAAAGCATCTACAATAAGAACAGGAATACTATATGAATTCATTCCATTGAGATAAATAAGTGATACATAGTAAATCAAGCTCTGCAATCTAGCTAGACTAGACTCTTTGAAATGCAAATGCTATCTCGTTAAACCAATTGAAAAGCACAATTATCTTTTCATGTGGCATGTTTTTTGTAGGTTCTCTCACGATTAATCTGTCTGTCTTATTAGATTGAATGCATAAAATGTGTCTTGAAGTTCCAAGGGACTTATCCCCCTTGAAGGCCGGCTTTTCTCGCTGTGGGGAGGGCGGGAAGCTGGGAGTGTGAGACCAGACGACTTTTTACCGGAATACCCTCGAACAGGTCGCAGCCTCATTGTGGGAACCGGTGTCATGCGAAATACTGTCACCTGTGAAATACTGTCCCCTGTCGGAGGAAGTATCCCACTGCGCATGCTCGTGCATGCACAGCAGTTCCGTTATACCTAATCTACGCTTGAAGAGTGATGATCAGATGCCAAAAATAGGCATTAGAGGGAAACGATGTTCCGGTGAGAGAAAGTAAAAGTTACTCGGTAAGGCTCGGAAAAATTACTACCCAAGGCCTTGGCCGCTTTCTGAGCCTTACCGAGTAACTTTTACTTTTCTTCTCTGGAAACTTGGTTTCCCTATTCCTATATACCTTCAAATGTGGTTTAATAACGATAATTAGCGTTATTTGCTCATCCACCATCAAACCTGAAGCCAGTTCCAACCTTATCGAGTAACTTGACACTTTATGTTTACTCCCCACTGCGCTTTTCATATGTATTTTGTAAGAGACAATCTGATTGGTCTAACTGTCAACCTTGGGTAGTATACAGCAACCTTGGGTAGTATAAGGCAACCTTGGGTAGTATCCATAAGTTACTCCACCCCCCAGAACGTGGTGTAAGCATAGAGTGTACAGCCATAGGTATATAGGAATAGAGTGTTCGGCCATAGGTATATAGGAATGTCACGACATTTAACATGCAATTTACGTCAAAATCATATCATCAGTTCTTACGATGTACCTTCCATAAATGTAATAAATGCGTTTGATTCTTTTTAACCCAAGGCCACAGGATTTTGCAGGTTGCCCTTTCAGAGGAAGTACAGTAAAACCCCTCTTCTGGGACACCTCAATTAAGGGGACACCCCGTTTAAGGGGTCAATTCACTCGGAACAGAAATTTTTATTTAGTTTATTTTAACCTCGCTTAAGGGGACACCCTGCTTAAGTGGGCACTTTGCTCGGAACGGAGGGTGTTCCCTTAAGCTGGGTTTTACTGTACACCATTGAGCATGTGCAAGAAAAGGGTACCCTATTTCACCGGGGACAGTATTTAACGGCACACCGGGAGGGAATCCCCAGCCTCGTTGTGGGAACCGGAAGGAAATCCCCATTTTCTTATTACGTTGAAAGGGCAATAGCCGCGTGAGGATCGGGTAAAAAGAGCACAGGGCCAGTAATCCACTTAGCCTAATGTGACATCGTTATATTAATATGGAGCCATTTTCCCAGCCTTTGTCAGACCATCACAGTTCACAAAAATCCCGAATTCCCCGAGAGAAGAAGTAACAGAACCACAAAAAGGGAACAAAGTAATGAGGGGAAGAATATGAAATCAGCGACCAAGGAAAAAAAAGGAGATAATTTTTGCGGACTGGAGGTGGGGCTGGTGAAGCGGTAAAAGGGAAATCTTAAAGAAGGAGGTAGAAAAATGGCGGAATTCGTAATGAGACAAAGAATGGCTGGAGAAGAAAGAAGACGACATAAATAATTAATGAAATTATAAAGCTATTCGTGGAGTAGTTGTTGATGTGGTATATTTCACTGTGGATTCAGACAGTGCCAAGACAGTACCCAGATAGTACCCAGATAGGTCCTAGACATTACTATATACCCATGCCGTATATACTGTAAATACGCACCGTTTCGGCATATGACGTAAAAATACTATACGGACCAGTGGTCTGTACGGGAAAATATGGACCACCTACCCATACACATTTATTAAAATATTGGTTGTTAAGCCAAATGAAATTGATTTTTTTTTAAATTTCGGGTATATAGTAAATATATAACGTCCAACCATGCTTGTACAAGTCACAGAACTCGATGATAATTTACCGTTTGTACGGAGCTCGGCGTAAACGCCTCGGTCCGTACATACCGTAAATTAGCATCTCGTTCTGTGACTTGTACAGCATGGTTAGGACGTTCTATATAAGTACCCAGACAGTAGCTAGACAGCACTTACACAGTTACACCGCGTGAAATGCTATATTCCTAATATACCCATTCCCGAACACTCTACAGTTACATACCGCTGCTGGGGGTGCAGTAATTATGAGCTATTTTTTAAAATTTTTTTATCTCGTTTATTTGGGTCAAAATACAATCTCGATTTTTCCAGACTCGGCTGGGCCGATCTTCCGTCTGGTCCCATAATGCATAAGTGTTACGTAACATATTAACTTGCTCCATACAATGGTCAACTTTCATCTTTCTCAGGAGAGTACACCAGTGCGGATGAGTTTGATGAGAATTTATGGTGATAGTTAGATAAAAAAATGTAGAGTTTCAGGTCCTCCCTACCTCAGGAAAAATAGTAATAAAGGTCGTGAATAAACTATTATGTTGAACTGTGTTATCAAGGTGAAAGGATATTGTAGTCGATCATATCACAGGTTTGTACAGTATACATAAAGTTTACATCAGGCGATTTGGTCGCGAAGTTATAAATTACACATTACAGGTTACACTTTGTTGGATGCAACGCAATCCAAGCTGTGAGGTATATTTGCAGAGCCACATTGAGGAGTTATAGCGTATGTTACCGACACAAAAACATGTAGCAAGGGTGCCGTTTTCGTCCCGGGCTGACCACGTGATATAAAGAGCGCCGGGACGAAAACATAGCTGTTGCAGTTACTCGATAAGGGTGGCCATTTTTCTTGGGGCTATCATAGGTAAAGAAATAACCATTTTATCAATATTTGAAGGCATATAGGAATAGGGAAACCAAGTACCAGTAAGCAAAAGTCAAAATTACTCGGTAAAGTTCGAAAAAATTACTGCCGGCGGCCTGGGCCTTGGGCAGTAATTTTTCCGAGCCTTACCTCGTAACTGTGAACTTTTGCTCACTGGAACATAGTTTCCCTCTATTCCTAAACACCTATAGCCAAATGTCTCTGAACTGCTACCTGGGGTGCAGTATAAATAATGTTCATGTTTTTTGAGACATAGTAAATGAGCTATGAATCGATGACTTAGTGAATGAATAAAACGACATTTTTTGTTGTTACCTATGTCTATGATAATAAGAAAACGTAGTGAATGAGCCTGTAGGGATGCCATTTATGGCCTTAATCCCATATAATATGCCCCGACACCGGACAAAATACCTCGAACGGCTATCCCTATGTTTCTCATAGAATTAGTGAGCCACTCAGGAGTTCGTGGCTCTGTAAACCCCTCACTAGTGCTCGTATATTACTATATCTCAACCTTTCGTGGTTCCCGGCCATCTGTCCACAAAACCATTTGACTCCCATCCCCATCTATCCATATTGCAAGCAATAGGTTAACACTTCCAGTCCGACCTCCTGGCTGGAGTGAAAGTGCCAAGTCCAACAGAACTACATGATAGAAATAGAATTGAACTACTAGAAGTGCGGCGCAAAAGACAACTTTTAAAAATGATGTTCAAGAAATCGAAGGTTGAATCGAACATTGATAGTACCATCAGAAGAACGAGAAGTGACGACAAGGTCAGATTTATAGTAAAGAGGCATAAAAGCGCAAAATATGAGCGTTCCCCAGGGTATAGGGGCAGAAAATTATGGGATACTCTTGATGTCAAAGTCCAAAAACAAGATACACTAGCATCCTTTAAAAAATGTCTCAAGGTAATTTTTAATACAGATCAGTGGTGACTGAGTCCGCAGCTTATTGGGTATCGAGTTCTGTAATGTTACATTAATCCATTCCCATCTCATCTATCATTGTATCACCAAGACTGACTTTGTAAGGGATCCCTTTTGTTTTGTTGTGTGGATTCTACCCACAGATCCCAACAGGAAGACCTGATAATGTATCAGATGTTGAGATAATAAAAAAAACAACCCCAAAAACCCAGATATGTAGCAATTTACCCCACAGGGGACGATGCTCTTATGGCAATGGTACCAGAGGTTATTCAACAGGTACATTTTATATGCATTGTCTTAGTTACACTTGGAACAATCACACTGAATACTGATGCCTATAGTGTTTTTCAATTATTTTGAAAAATTTAAGAAAGTCTATGCATTTTGTCACATAAAATATCGTTTTCAGTAACGGCCCCAAAAAATGCCTGGGGGCATTCTTAGTCCCCTGCCTGGCAGTGCCTCAAGGCACAACTCGGACTGACTCGGTTAAAGAAGTCATGTACACACAATTTCCCAAAATTATAACCCTCACCCCCCTCACGGTATTCATGCTGGCCCTTATAGTCAAGTTATTAACATCATAATATGAAAAAAAACGTAGTCACTGAGACCGTAGGGATGGCAGTTCAAGGTCTTTTATATCATATCAAATACATGCCAATGCGAGAAGCGGAGGTATAGAATTTATGGTACGAAATGAATGAATTTATGGTACGAAATGAATGAATTTATGGTACGAAAGGCCGAGAATGGTCATCCCTACGGACTCAGTCACTACGTTTTCTCATTATCACATACCTAAAAATTATTTAAAAAGTAATCTTATTCACTTACAAAGTCATCGCCTCATAGGCGATTCATTACGTCACAGTGAGCCCGAACATTATTTATACATCACCCCTAGCAGTATTTCGTAAATGTTCATCCATAAGTATGCAATAATATTAGGAAACGTCCTTACTGTGGACGAAATGGTTCCCGTTCCAGGTCATTCATCGACGCCATAGGCGGAAGGCAGTATGAAATCGATGACTGACCGAGAACTAGAATCGTTTCGTCTACAGTCAGGACATTTGCTTATTATTATATACCTTAAATCGATGGAAAAATACCATTTTAATGACTTATTAAGTCACTTTCACAGCGGGCATGAACATTATTATTACTGCACCCCTAGCAGCGGGCAGTATTTCATAGACATTCGGACACAGGTATATAATAATAATGCTTTTATAACAATTTATCTCTTGGTGTTTCTCTATCAGACACACACCATGTTTAATGACAGGAGAATCCTGTTCCTGGTGAATTGAGCAGTCTCAGGTAGAGAGAGAATTGAATCCCCATCAACCCCGCAGCAGTAGCAGCAGCAACTCTATACAACCCTCCCGACAATGCTCTACAGAATGACGACCCACAAGCCCGAGACACATTAAGAGATGAAGAAGCTCCTGTCAGACACATTGACAACCCTCCCCGGCCACAGAGCGACCCTCACTGGGCTCCTGTATACATAATGACCATCACCGGATACCGGACATGATAAAGACTGCTTCCATCAGCCCGAGACGCATTGAGAGATAAAAACGCACCAATCTGACACATTCGCGAACCTCCCAGGCCACAGAACGACCCTCACCGGGCTCCTGTATACATAACGACAATCAGCAGACATCAAACATGATAAAGGCTGCAACCATCAGCCTGAAATGCATTGAGAGATAAAAACACACCAATCAGACACATTCAGAAACCTCCCCGGCCACACGCCAACCCTCAACGGTCTCCCAATATACAGAATGACCATCAATGAAAACTGGACATGATGAACGCTGCACCCATCAGCCACCACCTACATAGCACCCACCTCACCCTGCTCTGCCACCAGGGAAGTTAGAGTCAGACACACACCATGTTTAATGACAGAAGGATCCTCTTGCTGGTAAATTGAATAGTCTCAGGTAGAGAGAGAATTGAAATCCCATCAACCCGCAGCAGTAGCAGCAGCAACTCTATACAACCCTCACGACAATGCTGTACAGACTGACAACCCACAAGCCCGAGACACATTGAAAGATAAAGAAGCACCCGTCAGACACATTGACGACCATCCCCGGCAACACGCCAACCCTCAACGGTCTCCCCATATACATAATGACCACCAATGGACACTGGACCCATCAGCCACCACCCACAAACCACCCACCTCACCCTGCTCTGCCACCAGGGAAGTTAGAGTCAGACACACACCATGTTTAATGACAGAAGGATCCTGTTCCTGGTGAATTGAGCAGTCTCAGGTAGAGAGAGAATTGAATCCCCATCAACCCGCAGCAGTAGCCGCAGCAGCTCTATACACTCATGACAATGCTCTACAGAATGACGACTCAAAAGCCCAAGACACATTAAGAGATGAAGAAGAACCCGTCAGACACATTGACGACCCTCCCCGGCCACAGAGCGACCCTCACCGGCCTCCTGTATACATAATGACCATCAGCGGACACCGAACATGATGAATGCTGCACCCATCAGCCGCCACCCACACATCACCCACCTCACCCTCCTCCACCGCCGGGAGGTTAGAGTCGAGACTATTTCTATTCTCAGCCAATGAGCTTCGAGCTTTGTGGGACTGCGGGACACTTTTGGATGCGCTGGAAGTGACATCAGGAAATGGGTAGAAGATCCGGTTCCGGATAGAAGTAGAGCGGAAGTGGGATGTTGTTTAGCGCGCATGCCCGAGCTGAATACTAATCCGGTAGTAACTTCCGGTTTCCGTTACGACTTGTCTTTATTGTGACATAAAGGGAACACTGGTGTACAACTAATCCTTCATTGAATAAGTACACAATATTGACTGGTTTCAGATACAAGCGGTCATAGAGGAGTTGGCTCGTAGTAATATCCCAGCGTACCCAATGGTCAAACTCAATGGAATAAGTTATTTCCATATCATTAGTTTCCTCCTAGTACTTTTACAGAATTTTTTTTCAAACTTTAATTTAGGCTGGCCCAATGCTCAGCTTGATGTACGACATTTCATTTTTCTTGATTTCTAAGTTTGATGATATTATGCAGTGTATAAAACATATGTACAATCAACAGTTTTCCATTGTCAATATAATGAACAGAAATGAGGAATCAAGTCTTTATCCTACCCCTAATCAAAAAACTCCATATGCTTAACATTGGGTCACTGTATTCGGTCTGGAGTTCAGAAAGATGAAAAATATCGCTCTAGTGGGATACACTTGACAAATGACGTCATTTGTTAATGTAGAAGTAATTTAGACGGGCGGGGTAGGATAAATTCTAAACCAGACTCGAGTTAGTCGTGTTATTGTTCATTGCACTCCGGCAAGATCGCGTATTACTGCTCTCGGTTTTGCCTCGCGCAGGTATACGCGATCTTGCCGCCGTGCGATAAACAACAACACGACTAACTCTTATTTGGTTTCTCCATATTATCTCAATTTCGTAATATAATAATAGGTGCGGGTTAACAATTGACTCAATATGCCACATCCCCCTGTATTATTAGATATCAATGTAGAATATATCTAGAACAATGTCTAACACTGCATTGTGCCCAGTGTCTAGTGTGATCTGTCTTTCCATGGTGTTCACCATTTTCTGGAATTTAGAAAAAAAAAAGAATTTTATCATGCCACATCCCCATATATTGTTAATGTAGAGTGTATCTAGGACTAAAGAAGAAACCAACAAGTTTTGGTCAAAGTTGTCATTCTCTACGAGTTTGATGAGGTGTGATATGAACGAGGTGACAGCCGAGTGAATATCACATAGCACTGAAACGAGTTGGAGAAAATTGACCAATTTGACTTATTTGACCAAAACGAGTCGCTTTCTGTATTTATCCCACCCCTGTACACACTAAAAGAATGGACAACACACAGGATACAGACCATGGAGAACGGACTGTAAAACTTGTAGGGGCATGGAGAACGAGTTCCCAATGCTAAGCCTATGGACATTTATTCCAGGGGTGAGATAAAATGTCTATTATTACATACCTGTGGTAGTATATCCTACACATACTGCCCGCTCCTAACCATGTCGTATTTATACCCGTAGGACACCTAGGTGACGTACGGGGTATGTATGTGGCGTACGGGGCATGTACGGCGGCAAAATCCAAATATTCCCCCAGTAGCAAAGTTAGAAATTCAATATTTTAAGGTATATAATAATAGAGAAACAGGCTGACTGTCTCCGTACGGAAAAAATACTTGGTAAAATCGGCAATCAGATGAACCTCTGCCTCCGGCATCGGTTCATCTGATTGCCGATTTTACCGCGTATTTTATCCGTACGGAGACAGTAAGCCTGTTTCTCTATAACACTGCACTGTGCCAGTGTCTAGTGTGATCTGACACAGCTAGGAGCCCTGCCCACACTCCGTCACCATCGCCCGGCCGCCCTCTCTACCTCCACCACTTCATCTTGGTGGATCCCTGACCTGTGGCTCGGTGAGACTGAGCTGACCAGTCTCCTCAAGTATCGATTCATTCACGGCGCGCGGCTAAAGGCCCGTTTCCATTGGCCGACGAAGATTGCTTAGACGTTTTGAGTTACACAGAAAGTCTGTCGGTGGTGCCACTGACTGTGCCTAGGTATAGGAAAATCACTGAGGGTAGTAGATTTCACTCAGTGACCAAGCTTTCACTCAGTGGTGGGTGGTGCCACATTGCATAATATTAGCAGAAAAAGTCGTGGGGCATTTCACGACGTTGTTTGTTTTCATTGACCGATATTGGGTCAGCAGTGCCAAAAGTCCATCGGTGGTTCCTGACTGTAGATCGGTGACGGGAAATCGGCCAATGGAAATGGGCCTTAACTGGTTTTAGAGATAGCGCAGCGGGCTGGTGGAGACGTTTCTGTTTCATTGAGCTTCACAAGTCGTGTTCTTCTCAGCACACATCGAGTGAACACAGGCCACTTCTAGACGGAGGTCTGACAACTTCTACAGAGTATAGGAGGACCGTGAGAAACTAAGATTATATTTAAGTCATCGGAGTGAATACAGGCTACTTCTAGACGGAGGTCTGACAACTTCTACACAGTATAGAAGGACCGTGAGAAACTAAGATAATATTTAAGTCATCGGAGTGAATACAGGCCACTTCTAGACGGAGGTCTGACAACTTCTACAGAGTATAGGAGGACCGTGAGAAACTAAGATTATATTTAAGTCATCGGAGTGAATACAGGCCACTTCTAGACGGAGGTCTGACAACTTCTACAAAGTATAGGAGGACCGTGAGAAACTAAGATTATATTTAAGTCATCGGAGTGAATACAGGCCACTTCTAGACGGAGGTCTGACAACTTCTACAGAGTATAGGAGGACCGTGAGAAACTAAGATTATATTTAAGTCATCGGAGTGAATACAAGCCACTTCTAGACGGAGGTCTGACAACTTCTACACAGTATAGGAGGACCGTGAGAAACTAAGATTATATTTAAGTCATCGGAGTGAATACAGGCCACTTCTAGACGGAGGTCTGACAACTTCTACACAGTATAGAAGGACCGTGAGAAACTAAGATTATATTTAAGTCATCGGAGTGAATACAGGCCACTTCTAGACGGAGATGACAACTTCTACACAGTATAGGAGGACCGTGAGAAACTAAGATTATATTTAAGTCATCGGAGTGAATACAGGCCACTTCTAGACGGAGGTCTGACAACTTCTACAGAGTATAGGAGGACCGTGAGAAACTAAGATTATATTTAAGTCATCGGAGTGAATAAAGGCCACTTCTAGACGGAGGTCTGACAATGTCTACAGAGTATAGGAGGACCGTGGGAAACTAAGATTATATTTAAGTCATCGGAGTGAATACAGGCCACTTCTAGACGGAGGTCTGACAACTTCTACACAGTATAGGAGGACCGTGAGAAACTAAGATTATATTTAAGTCATCGGAGTGAATACAGGCCACATTCTAGACGGAGGTCTGACAACTTCTACACAGTATAGGAGGACCGTGAGAAACTAAGATTATATTTAAGTCATCGGAGTGAATACAGGCCACTTCTAGAAGGAGGTCTGACAACTTCTACAGAGTATAGGAGGACCGTGAACACCTAAGATTATATTTAAGTCATCGGAATGAATACAGGCCACTTCTAGACGGAGGTCTGACAACTTCTACAGAGTATAGGAGGACCGTGAGAAACTAAGATTATATTTAAGTCATCGGAGTGAATACAGGCCACTTCTAGACGGAGGTCTGACAACTTCTACACAGTATAGGAGGACCGTGAGAAACTAAGATCATATTTAAGTCATCGGAGTGAATACAGGCCACTTCTAGACGGAGGTCTGACAACTTCTACAGAGTATAGGAGGACCGTGAGAAACTAAGATTATATTTAAGTCATCGGAGTGAATACAGGCCACTTCTAGAAGGAGGTCTGACAACTTCTACAGAGTATAGGAGGACCGTGAACACCTAAGATTATATTTAAGTCATCGGAGTGAATACAGGCCACTTCTAGACGGAGGTCTGACAACTTCTACAGACTATAGGAGGACCGGGAGAAACTAAGATTATATTTAAGTCATTGGAGTGAATACAGGCCACTTCTAGATGGAGGTCTGACAACTTCTACAGAGCATAGGAGGACCGTGAGAAACTAAGACTATATTTAAGTCATCGGAGTGAATACAGGCCACTTCTAGACGGAGGTCTGACAACTTCTACAAAGTATAGGAGGACCGTGAGAAACTAAGAATATATTTAAGTCATCGGAGTGAATACAGGCCACTTCTAGACGGAGGTCTGACAACTTCTACAGAGTATAGGAGGACGGTGAGAAACTAAGATTATATTTAAGTCATCGGAGTGAATACAGGCCACTTCTAGACGGAGGTCTGACAACTTCTACAAAGTATAGGAGGACCGTGAGAAACTAAGATTATATTTAAGTCATCGGAGTGAATACAGGCCACTTCTAGACGGAGGTCTGACAACTTCTACACAGTATAGAAGGACCGTGAGAAACTAAGATTATATTTAAGTCATCGGAGTGAATACAGGCCACTTCTAGACGGAGATGACAACTTCTACACAGTATAGGAGGACCGTGAGAAACTAAGATTATATTTAAGTCATCGGAGTGAATACAGGCCACTTCTAGACGGAGGTCTGACAACTTCTACAGAGTATAGGAGGACCGTGAGAAACTAAGATTATATTTAAGTCATCGGAGTGAATAAAGGCCACTTCTAGACGGAGGTCTGACAATGTCTACAGAGTATAGGAGGACCGTGGGAAACTAAGATTATATTTAAGTCATCGGAGTGAATACAGGCCACTTCTAGACGTAGGTCTGACAACTTCTACACAGTATAGGAGGACCGTGAGAAACTAAGATTATATTTAAGTCATCGGAGTGAATACAGGCCACTTCTAGACGGAGGTCTGACAACTTCTACAGACTATAGGAGGACTGGGAGAAACTAAGATTATATTTAAGTCATTGGAGTGAATACAGGCCACTTCTAGATGGAGGTCTGACAACTTCTACAGAGCATAGGAGGACCGTGAGAAACTAAGACTATATTTAAGTCATCGGAGTGAATACAGGCCACTTCTAGACGGAGGTCTGACAACTTCTACAAAGTATAGGAGGACCGTGAGAAACTAAGATTATATTTAAGTCATCGGAGTGAATACAGGCCACTTCTAGACGGAGGTCTGACAACTTCTACAGAGTATAGGAGGACCATGAGAAACTAAGATTATATTTAAGTCATCGGAGTGAATACAGGCCACTTCTAGACAGAGGTCTGACAACTTCTACAGAGTATAGGAGGACCGTGAGAAACTAAGATTATATTTAAGTCATCGGAGTGAATACAGGCCACTTCTAGACGGAGGTCTGACAACTTCTACAGAGTATAGGAGGACCGTGAGAAACTAAGATTATATTTAAGCCATCGGAGTGAATACAGGCCACTTCTAGACGGAGGTCTGACAACTTCTACAGAGTATAGGAGGACCGTGAGAAACTAAGATCATATCTAAGTCATCGGAGTGAATACAGGCCACTTCTAGACGGAGGTCTGACAACTTCTACAGAGTATAGGAGGACCGTGAGAAACTAAGATTATATTTAAGTCATCGGAGTGAATACAGGCCACTTCTAGACGGAGGTCTGACAACTTCTACAGAGTATAGGAGGACCGTGAGAAACTAAGATTATATTTAAGTCATCGGAGTGAATACAGGCCACTTCTAGATGGAGGTCTGACAACTTCTACAGAGTATAGGAGGACCGTGAGAAACTAAGATTATATTTAAGTCATCGGAGTGAATACAGGCCACTTCTAGACGGAGGTCTGACAACTTCTACACAGTATAGAAGGACCGTGAGAAACTAAGATTATATTTAAGTCATCGGAGTGAATACAGGCCACTTCTAGACGGAGGTCTGACAACTTCTACAGAGTATAGGAGGACCGTGAGAAACTAAGATTATATTTAAGTCATCGGAGTGAATACAGGCCACTTCTAGACGGAGGTCTGACAACTTCTACAGAGTATAGGAGGACCGTGAGAAACTAAGATTATATTTAAGTCATCGGAGTGAATACAGGCCACTTCTAGACGGAGGTCTGACAACTTCTACAGAGTATAGGAGGACCGTGAGAAACTCAAAACCTAGAGCCTGCGTGTTACGCTGGATAATGGGCTACCTAACCATAAGGTCTGACATCATCACTGTAACTTCTACAATGTATAGTAGGACCGGGAGTAAAGAAGAAACCAACAAGTTTTGGTCAAAGTTGTTGTTCTCCACGAGTTTGATGCGGGGTGATATGAACGAGGTGACAGCCGAGTGAATATCACATATTATCTCACCCCTGGAATAAATGTCCATAAGCTTAACATTGTGAACTCGTTCTCCCTGCCCCTACAAGTATTGCTGTCCGTTCTCCATGGTCTATATCCTGTGTGTTGTCCTTTGTTTTAGTGTGTACAGGGGTGAGATAAATACAGAAAGCTGCTCGTTTAGGTCGAAGAAGTCATTCTCCAACTCATTTGATGCGGTGTAATACACACTCAGCTGTCGCCTCGTTCATATCACGCCGCATCAAACTCGTGGAGAACGACGACTTTAACCAAAACTTGTTAATTTCTTCTTTACTTCTAGACGGAAGTCTTCTACAGAATATAGTGGGACCGGGAGCATTCAAACGAGTTGGGGAACAACTTCCCAATGTTAAGCCTATGGGACAAAAATACCAGGGATGAGATAAAACTCAAAACCTAGAGCCTGCGTGTTACGCTTGATAGTGGACTCACCGTCACTAACCATAAGAGGCAGTATTTTTAAGTTGAGTAAGTTTCGGAAAACGATCTCAAAACAAGTAGCAAGAGATCCATATTACCAAATACTGCCCGCTGCTAGGGGTGCAGGTGCAGTAATAATAATGTTCGTGTCCGCTGTGAGAGTATTTAATAAGTCATTAAAATGTCGTTTTTCATTGATTTAAGGTATATAATAATAAGCAAACGTCCTCACTGTGGACGAAACGCTTCGATTTCATACTGCCTACGGCGTGAGGCAGTATGAAATCGAAGACTGACCTCGAACAGGAACCATTTCATCCACAGTAAGGACGTTTCCTAATGTCATTTTTCCACCATACGTATACCCACATCGCAGTCATTGTAGTAAATTCATGTGACTTCGACACGCAGGCTTTTACATCGCTGCAGCTTCTATTGATGAAACCTATGAAAGTTTATAATGTTTTGGGTTCTCTTTAAGGCTTTGACTTTTACTGGAGTCGATCTTTGGGTTACTTTAGATCACCCATCTTCCAACGGCTCCAATTCAAAGGGTCTGTAGCACCGGAGCATGTTTCCCATCGAGTTTGAATAGCGTAGTAATTCTAAAGACAAAGCTGCTTGATTATGTAGCGATTTGAACAAGATAGGGTTGAGCTCTGGCCCTAAACTTGAATAGGTTTCTGAATTTATCTCATCCCTTGCATTGGCTAATTGGCTAACATTTGTGAGACAACCCCACATTGAGTACTCTTTTTTAAAAGAATACTCCATGGGTATTGAGTACAAGTTCCCAATGTTAAGCTCTGGGGACGAAATACCAGGGGTGAGATAAAACATGTATACAAGGACCTATGTGGCCTTGAGAAAGATATACTGCTACTGGTATATACTGCTATATCCAAGGCCATTCCTTCTCATACCATGACTATGTGTTTTGGTGTGCAGCTACCTTTCTTCTTCATCCCCAGCAGTGGTAGATTTACTGCTATATCAAAGGCCAGTCCTTCTCATACCATGTCTATGTGGTGTGGTGTACAGCCACCTTTCTCCTTCACCCCCAGCAGTGGTAGACTTACTGCTATATCAAAGGCCAATCATTTCTAAAAAAAAAGATTTAGATTCAAGGTTGAGGTTTTCTGAATTATCAACAGAACTTACTAGAAACTAGAATCCTTCTCATACCATGTCAATGTGGTGTGGTGTACAGCCACCTTTCTCCTTCATCCCCAGCAGCGGTAGACTTCCTGCTATATCAAAGACCAATTGTTCTCACATCATGTCTATGTGATGTGGGAAATAAAAGAACTCTCGCCTCGGTAAATGTGTAGGGGTGAGATTTCTACCTGAATTCATCTCATAGATTTGAGCACCACCTCTTTGGCTTAATAGCAGTAAGAAAAAGCTGAACATTGGGAAAATCTGAAAAGGAGATCCAATATTAACAAGACGTAAAAGCAAACAAACGAAACTCAGAATTTTTTTACGTGAGCAAGTCTTTTATCAATCTCTGGACATTATCATACAGCTTACAACTTTCAGCTTTGCCAAACAATTCTCCTACATTCAATGTTATCTTTTGGTCATTTCCATTGCTCCCCTTTTTATTTATACCAGTTAAGTATATAAAACCAAAACTACATGAACATCATTTAGGCTATTATGGAACTAAACCTTTCATCTCATGAGTGTCCTGTACTAATTACATGGTTGCCACCCTGTAGTGTTGACTTTAACAATTCTGATTATTCCTATTCCTTTGAAATCGACCAAACTGACCCGAACCGACTGGTCCATCAGTTCAGTGGACCTGATGTCAGCGATACATCATTCATCTCAAGACAAAGTGGTTGTCAACACCGTGTGCCTTCAGGGACGGACATCAATATTTACAGTCTCATCACAAATAACTTGGTTTTCGCAGAACAGAGGTCGGCAGAGTAACAGAATACGGCTTTATAGACGATGGTGTATTCATGTGTTGGCAAGACAAGACAAATAGATCAGCTAATATTGTCTAAACGTGACTAATGTATGCAGAATATAGCAGAGTAATACGGCCTGTTTCCATGGGCCGATTACTTTAAATACCACAGATCACTCATTGTTTTATAGACAATGGTTTATTTTTGTATGTTGGCAAGATACGACAAATAGATCAGCTAATATTGTCTAAACGTGACTAATGTATGTAGAATGTAGCAGAGTAATACGGCCTGTTTCCATGGGCCGATTACTTTAAATACCACAGATCACTCATTGTTTTATAGACAATGGTTTATTTTTGTATGTTGGCAAGACGTGACAAATAGATCAGCTAATATTGTCTAAACGTGACTAATGTATGCAGCATGTAGCAGAGTAATACGGCCTGTTTCCATAGGCCGATTACTTCAAATACCACAGATCACTCATTATTTTATAGATGATGGTTTATTTTTGTATGTTGGCAAGATACGACAAATAGATCAGATAAAATTGTCTAAACGTAACTAATGAATGCAGAATGTAGCAGAGTAATACGGCCTGTTTCCATGGGCCGATTACTTTAAATACCACAGATCACTCATTATTTTATAGACAATGGTTTATTTTTGTATGTTGGCAAGATACGACAAATAGATCAGATAAAATTGTCTAAACGGGAATGATGTATGCAGCATGTAGCAGAGTTAGGGTGTATTTCCACAGCCAATTACTGTGAATACTTATATAGAACGACCTGACCATGCTGTACATGCTACAAAACGAGATGGGAATTGTTTTTTTTATGGAACAAGGCCCCAGGCCGAGTTCTGTTAAAATCTCGATTCCCATCGAGTTTTGTAGCATGTACAAGCATAGCGGGTCGTCATATATTTATCACATATCCAAAATTAATCAAATCTTACCACATATTGGCATAGAAGACATGTCTATGTGAAAGCCCACACACTGCTGATGTTTCAACGTGTTCAGTATAACAGTGTACTGCACCGGGTTCAGTACACAATTTATACTGCATAGGGAGCAGCAGTACGTAATTATCAAATATACTGTTACACAATATACTATTGCAATACCTGTGGCTGTATCAATTACGTATACTGCTCGCTCCTACCCATGGTATAGATATGATCACGTGACTAGGTAGTATTACGCCAATTTAGGTATATGATAATTTGAAAACTGGCTTAATCTCTCCATATGTCAAAATATTTGGTAAAATTATTGACCAAAGATACTTAAGCAGAACTGGTTTGAGAATCGTATTTCTAACCACTACGCCACGAGTTTGGATGCATAGTAATCGTCACGAGGCGTAGCTGAGTGACGATTACGGAGCATCCGAATGAGTGGCGTGGTGGTTAGAAATACGATTCGAAAACTGTTCTGTATTTATCTCACCCCGTCCACAGACATTAGAATATAATCAAAATATCAGTTTTCTACGACTTCACGAAGTAAGTCATTAAACATTCCCACAAATAAACCGCTTAAAGGCGGTCCGTTATATGTCTTATCCATCTTCGCGACGCTTGGGCTTGCCAATGACACCGGAACTTTTTTTTTTTCCTAGTCACTGATTCGCTAGTCGCATCTGACGTAATTACGCACACACTCCGCAACGAGCATGGCGTAGTATTGTCACTTTACTGGGGTGATCGTTGCGTATTTATTTCTAACGTTATTCCTATGGCTAGACCTGTACCAGGGGTGAGATAAATATATATCCCTCTGCCTTCGGATGTATCTGATCAATATTTTCACCGCGTATATTTGACGTACAAAGAGAGTAAGCCAGTTTCCGTAAAACCTTTTCTAGACGTGAATATAGTACGTATCAGATAATAAAGTTGGCGTGAGTGTAAACGAATAATCTGCCTTCCGACGGACCCCCAGGTGTGGGAGTATTGTGAGGCTGATGCATCACCTGTCATCTCCTCACTCTACAATATGAATTTATCCTGAACACATTGATGTATTTATCTACAAACATCTTCTGATCCTTAGGCCCGGCGTCCACCTACTACGATATGGCACCCATATGGTCTACGATGCACCTCCCGATCAGAATTCAAAATCGCGTCGGAAGGTCACCTAATATCGGGGCAGTTGACCATGTTTCTGCGATTAGACACCGATAAAAGCCCCATACAATGCGTGGTGGATTGGCATGTCTAGAAATGTGATTTTTCACCTTCCCGATACGTCTCTGATATTTGCTATTTGTATCGGTGCCATATCGGTAGGTCTAAATTTCTATCATAGTAGGTGGACACCAGGCCTTAGCATGGTGTAAATATCCATAGGCTTAGGCCTGCCGTCAACCTACTACAATAGAAATCTAGATCTACCGATATGGCACTGATACAAAAAGCAAATATCAGAGACATATCGGGAAGGTGCGAAATCGTAGACATATGTCTAGACATGCCAATCCACCACGCATTGTATGGGTTTTTTATCGGTGCCTAATCACAGAAACGTGGTCAACTGCCCCGATATTCGGTGACCTTCCGAAGCGATTTTGATTTTGTATCGGGAGGTGCATCGTAGAGCATATCAGAGTCATATCGTAGTAGGTGGACGCCGAGCCTTACCATAAGGAACTCGTACTGAACAGGCTTATGAGTACGGTAACTCATACTCAATGGGCGATAGTCAGATTTATAGAGTGGTGGATCAGCAGTTGGAAACAGGCATTCAATAAACAAAATCCCCAATCTCAGGCTTTGATCTTTAGTGCTTGCATCACAGTCCCATTATCTGTATATTAGAAGGAGTGCCTCCTAAAAATCGCCGATCATTTTGTCGGCTGGTGAAAAGAGACCTATCGCTTGAGACAGGGTCTACTATAAGACAAGGACAATGTGACCCACTAAGCTACTGCAACTCTCTCTAAATGAACACCAATGAACTACTGTCATCCCTACCACTCCATATCGCTAGGTGATCGTGAATACGTCGCCTGCATGGCCCCGGGGTATGCGGCTACGTGGAGTATTACTGCTCTTTAATTGTCAGGCATTTGTAATTATCTGTCACACAACTTAGCTGGAAGATTCTAATCATGTTTATTTATATGTAGGCCTATTGTTTATATGTGAGTGAGGGTTTTTGTATAATGCATGTTATATTTGAAGTCTCTCTCTGTCTTTCTCTGTATCTCTCTCTCTGTATCTCTGTCTCTCTTTCTCTGTCTATCTCTCTTTATCCATCTCTCTATATCTGTCTCTCTCTCTGTCTCTTTCTCTGTATGTCTCTCTGTCTCTATCTGTCTGTCTCTCTCTCAGTCTCTATCTCTCTTTGTCCGTATCTATCTCTCTCCCTGTCTCTCTCCCTGTCTCTCTCCCTGTCTCCCTCTCTGTCTCTCTCTGTCTCTTTCTGTCTCCCTCTCTCTGCCTCTCTCTCTCTCTCTGTCTCCCTCTCTGTCTCTGTCTGTCTGTCTATCTGTCTCTCTCTGTCTCTCTCTCTCTGTCTGTCTATCTGTCTATCTGTCTCTCTCTGTCTCTCTCTCTGTCTGTCTGTCTATCTGTCTCTCTCTGTCTCCCTCTCTCTGCCTCTCTATCTGACTCCCTCTCTCTGTCTCTCTCCCTCTCCTTCGCTGCTTGTCGTGCGTCAATAACACATCCCGGTAATTTATTGTCCGTGTCTAGATTCTGAATTATCCCTGGTAATTCATTGTACCTGTCTAGATTCTCAACACTTCCCGGTAATTTATTGTCTAGATTTTGAACACTAGATAATTTATCGTCCGTTTCTAGATTCTGAACACTTCCCGGTAATTTATTGATCGTGTTCAGATTCTGAACACATCCCGGTAATTTATTGTCTCTGTCTAGATTCTGAAATCTTCCCGATAATTTATTGTCAGTCTCTAGCTTCTGAACTTTTCTTGGTAATTTGTTGTCTGTGTCTAGATTCTGAAAACTTCCCGATAATTTATTGTCCATGTCTAGATTCTCAAACACTTCCCAGTAATTTATTGTCTGTGTCTAGATTCTCAACACATCCCAGTAATTTATTGTCCATGTCTAGATTCTGCTAAACACATTTATCTCCGCGGGGTACCGGTAAAAGCGGCCCCTGATTTATGGTCATCGCTACATTGACTCTGATCCGCAGACCGCCATCAGTCACTGCCTCAAACAGGGCCGAGTTCCTGCCGTTAACCATCACGGGATGGTAAACGGTACACCCTGAGGCCTGGAGCGGTGTGAGGAGGGGGTCAAGGGGGGACCGGCCCCTACTCCGCCGGGGGGTGCTGACGGGGGGAGGGTGAGGCCAGCTGGTAGGTATTGACCCTTGGTACTTAACGATTTGACCACCTGGACAGTGATTTATACTGGAGGACCCTTCTGTTTAGTATCCACCTAATACAAAGTGTCCATAGAAAAGACATAGGGAGTGTGTATGGACATACCCGGAGCATACAGATATATCCACCTTATACAAAGTGTCCATAGAAAACACACAGGGAGTGTGTATCACCATACCCGGAGCATACAGATATATCCACCTTATACAAAGTGTCCATACAAAACACATAGGGAGTGTGTATCACCATACCTGGAACATACAGATATATTCACCTAATACAAAGTGTCCATAGAAAAGACATAGGGAGTGTGTATGGACATACCCGGAGCATATAGATATGTTGTATGCTCCGGGTTGCAAAATCCGGCGCATACGGAAAATAGCATATGAAAAAATAGTGCGCACCTAAATTAACTAATATCAGTACGCAACTTGTCAGGAAAAGGTGGATAATAAAAACAATATAGACTGGTTCCAGATAAAAGCGGTTGTATGCTCCTCGGAGTTGCCTCTGCGCGACACCCTCGCATACGCTCGGATGTTACTCCGCGTCAACTCCTCGGAGCATACGGCCGCTTGTATCTGAAACCAGTCAATATTGTGTATTTATGTCCTCCTTAACTCTCTCTCGACAGTCACCATCCGGACAGTGTTTTGTACTGGAGTTCCATGTATTTACTTCGCAAATACAACGCTTTTATATTTTAGAAGGCAATGCAGTTACACTGGTATAAGTTCTGGCATTTTTACTATGTATTTTAGACTGTGAGTACTACATATAGGCTGCAGATTGGGAAGTATCTGTTTGCTTTGCTTAAGGCCTGGCGTCCACCTACTACGATAAAAATTTAGACCTCCGATTTGGCACCGATACAAAAAGCAAATAACGGAGATATATCGGGAATGTGCAAATTCATAGACATATGTCTAGACATCCCAATCCACCACGCATTGTATGGGGTTTTATCGGTGTCTTATCGCAGAAACGTAGTCAACTGCCCCCATTTTAGGTGACCTTCCGACGCGATTTTGACTTTTTATCGGGAGGTGCATCGTAGGCCATATCGGATCCATATCGTAGTAGATGGACGCCGGGCCTTAACATTCTAGCACGTTTCTCAATGCCCATCTACGCTTATCTACACTTCTGTGGCGTTTTACCGCCTTCATAAATGCATAAAAAATGCATATTATAAAAGTTTAAAATCATTAAACGCAATTCTGTCACTGCGTTTTCTTTTACGTTTTATCTACGTTCGTCTACGCATTCCGACTTTCGTTTACGTATCTGTGCATTTTGCTGCGTTTTACGACGTTTCTGTATATTTCCAAATGCGTAATGCCCCAGTCACACTGGCGTAAATTTCGACGTTTTCCCTTGTACGCACGTCTACGTTCTTCTACGCATTATGAAATCTAAAAATACGCCGCAAAACTTGGAGATATGTAAAGGAAAGTCGGAATGCGCCGAAACATGCTACAATACGTACAGAAGCGTAAATAAACGTTGATGAACGTTGAGAAGCGTACTAAAACGTTAAAGCAAAGCAAACAAATACGTTCCAAATCCGTAGCTAATACGTGGTCTCCAACAATTCAAATACGTAGTAGAAACGCCAAATTTTACGCCAGTGTGACTGGGGCATTAGACTGGTACATAAACGGGACACATGGAGCAGAGTTTCCTGCACCACACTCTCTAAGGCCCGGCGTCCGCCTACTACGATAGAATCGTAGACCTCCCGATATGGCACCGATACAAAATGTCCGAATCGGTGCCATATCGGGAAGGTGCAAAATCGTAGACATATGTCTAGACATGCCAATCCACCACCCATTGCAGGGGCGTCAGAACGTTTTGAAAGTGGGGGGGCGAACTGAAAAATTGCTGACTTATGAAGTCAGACTTTTAGGGCTATTCCACCAAGGAGGCACAAGACCAGCCCGTGCCCCTTGTGGTCGCCTATTGGTGATCGGCGGCAATAGCCGGCCCAAACCTCCCGCCGGCGGCGATAATCTGCTTGGTGGAACAGCTCATGAGAGCTCACAGGCCCCTCACGGCTGAATTTCGTCAGTTACGAAATACTCGGACAATACTCGGTGCAATAGCCAATTTTGGAGGTGTTCCACCAAAATATAGTTATAACCACAGAGAAGGCCGGCCAGGCGGCCGGGCATTATGATCGCGACCTCCCCTGCAAAGCCCTGCTGGAGGAAAACTGTTTGATTTGATTTTAAGGCCCCGGGAGGCCAGCTGGTGTGCCAAGAACTACACCGAGAGTGACGCCGAGAGCACGCCGAGAGCTGTTCCCCGGGCGCACGTTGACCGCTTGCCCGCATATACTACAATATACACCGTCAATATTGAGCTGGCAGGCCCGCGGACAGTATCCTAATACACAGACACCGAAAGTTCGGACAGTTGCGGCAGTTTGGACAGAATATAAGCACCAGAGTTAAATATACACATTCATAACATCAAGCCTTATCTTTATTTACCTTCTTTGTTCGATTTAACATGTAATTCTGTGGTTATTTGACGTTTTCTGACCGTTCCCGTACAAATCCCAACATGCCGACACACTGCTCCGCTCGATACATGGCTTTCGCGGGTTCAGAGCATCATAGTGTATCGCCGCACGCCGCGCCGCCTATCGGATCGATAGAGAACCGCGGGCTTGCGCGTTAGTGCCACTAATGTCCACCAGACGGCAATAGCAAACCCGCTGCAAGTGTATCGCCACGACGGGTCCGGCCGGCTCTATAGGCGCAAGCGGGGCGCCTTGTGTATGCCTGTTGGTTGCCTCGGGTGGCTTTGGTGGAACAGCTCGGAAAATTTAGGGGTTTAGGGGCGGCCGGGCAGCCGGCCCCGGCAGCAAATGCCGGCTGGAGGGCAAAAACCCGCCTGCTGAGGGCCTTTTTGGTGGAGTAGCCCCATTTGACATTTGCCAGTTCCACTAGATTTACCGTGAATCTGCAAAATTCTGTGAAAAGTCAGGGCCTAGCCATCATTGCACGCTAAAAAGTCAGACTTTGACACTTTTCCACTGTGAAAAGTCAGGGCTTAGCCATCATTGCATGCTAAAAAATCAGACTTTGACACTTTTCCACATTGAAAAAGTCAGGGCTTAGCCATCATTGCACGCTAAAAAGTCAGACTTTGACACTTTTCCACGGTGAAAAGTTAGGGCTTAGCCATCATTGTATGCTAAAAGGTCAGACTTTAACATTTTCCATGGTGAAAAGTCAGGGCTTAGCTATCATTGCATGTTAAAACGTCAGATTTTTACACTTTTCCACTGTAAAAAGTCAGGGCTTAGCCATCATTGCACACTAAAAAGTCAGACTTAGACACTTTTCCACAGTGAAAAGTCAGGGCTTAGACATCATTACACGCTAAAAGGTCAGACTTTGACATTTTCCCATGGTGAAAAGTCAGGGCTTAGCCATCATTGCATGCTAAAAAGTCAGATTTTGACACTTTTCCACTGTGAAAAGTCAGGGCTTAGCCATCATTGCATGCTAAAAAGTCAGACTTTAACACTTTTCAATGGTGGAAAGTCAGGGCTTAGCCATGATTGCATGCTAAAAAGTCAGACTTTGACACTTTTCCACTGTGAAAAGTGTGGGCTTAGCCATCATTGCATGCTAAAAAGTCAGATTTTGACACTTTTCCACTGTGAAAAGTCAGGGCTTAGCCATCGTTGCATGCTAAAAAGTCAGACTTTAACACTTTTAAAATGTGGAAAGTCAGGGCTTAGCCATCATTGCACGCTAAAGGGTCAGACTTTGACATTTTCCCATGGTGAAAAGTCAGGGCTTTGCCATCATTGCATGCTAAAAAGTCAGATGTTGACACTTTTCCACGGTGTAAAGTCAGGGCTTAGCCATCATTGCATACTAAAAATTCAGATTTTGACACTTTTTCCACAGTGAAAAGTCAGGGCTTAACCATCATTGCACGCAAAAAAGTCAGACTTTGACTCTTTTCCACGGTGGAAACTCAGGGCTTAGCCATCATTGCATGCTAAAAGTCAGACCTTGACATTTTCCGATGCTGAAAAGTCAAGACAGGTTTTACAATTGTTTTCAGTAAAATTTGAAGCTGCTGACCCTTTTGGGCTGGCAAAAAAGTGGGGGGGCAGTCGCCCCCCCTGCCCCCCCTATTCTGACGCCACTGCATTGTATGCGGTTTTATCGGTGTCTAATCGCAGAAACGTGGTCAACTGTCCCGATATCAGGTAACCTTCCGGCGCGATTTTGATTTTGTATCGGGAGGTGCATCGTAGGGCATATGGTGCCATATCGTAGTAGGTGGACGCCGGGCCTTAGTGGCCGGTCGTGAGGTGAAAGTCGGAATGCGCCGAAAAACGCCACAATGCGTACAGAAGCGTAGATAAGCGTTGATGAACGTTGATGAACGTTGAGAAGCGTACTAAAACGTTAAAAAAGAGCAAACAAATACGTTCAAAATCCGTAGCTAAAACGTGGTCTCCAAAATTAAAATACGTAGAAGAAACGCCGAATTATACGCCAGTGTGACTGGGGCATTATACAAGGAACATTTACACCAGTGTGACTGGGGCATTATACAAGGAACATTTACGCCAGTGTGACCGCCCCTCCCCGCCCCGCCCCGTCCCGCCCCTCCCCGCCCCGCCCCGTCCCGCCCCTCCCCGACCCGCTCAGTAGGTATGATACCCTACTCAGCTAGGTTATACTTTTTATGGGAGTATTTTATCATACAGAATAAATGCACAACTAGCCCTGGAGACTGTGAGTCTGTCACTCTCCAAACACAGTCTCGGGAGGAGCAAACTGACTGCTATTTGGTAAGATCCTGTATTTTCGCTCAGTATATAAGAACCCAGGTGAACAACACGTGACCAACACGTGATCAACACGTGACCTACACGTAACCAACACGTGACTAGTACATGTACGCCCTCGTTTAAATCCCCGTCCACCGCTAGGTGCGCGGCGGGCATCGTCAATAGGGGGCGCCACTGGATGAAGTATTCAAGGCAGACGACAATTGTCGAGCGGCCGGTTTATGGCGGGAAAGGTTTATGGAGATTGGAGACAGGACTGAGCTATGCTTTCTTCTTCTGGTACCCCACACCCTGTATTATTAAGACACCGCATGATCGTTCCCCAGTCCCCCACTCAGTATCAATATGGGACTGTATGATCATTTCCCAGTCCCCCACTCAGTATCAATATGGGACAGTATGATCGTTCCCCAGTCCCCCACTCAGTATCAATATGGGACTGTATGATCGTTCCTCAGTCCCCCCACTCAGTATCAATATAGGACTTTATGATCGTTCCCCAGTCCCCTCACTCAGTATCAATATGGGACTGTATGATCATTCCCCAGTCCCCCACTCAGTATCAATATGGGACTGTATGATCATTCCCCAGTCCCCCACTCACTATCAATATGGGACTGTATGATCGTTCCCCAGTCCCCCACTCACTATCAATATGGGACTGTATGATCGTTCCCCAGTCCCCCACTCAGTATCAATATGGGACTGTATGATCGTTCCCCAGTCCACACTCAGTATCAATATGGGACTGTATGATCGTTCCCCAGTCCCCCACTCAGTATCAATATGGGACTGTATGATCGTTCCCCAGTCCACACTCAGTATCAATATGGGACTGTATGATCGTTCCCCAGTCCACACTCAGTATCAATATGGGACTGTATGATCGTTCCCCAGTCCCCCACTCAGTATCAATATGGGACTGTATGATCGTTCCCCAGTCCCTCACTCAGTATCAATATTGGACTGTATGATCGTTCCCCAGTCCCCTCACTCAGTATCAATATGGGATTGTATGATCATTCCCCAGTCCCCCACTCAGTATCAATATGGGACTGTATGACCATTCCCCAGTCCCCCACTCAGTATCAATATGGGACTGTATGATCATTCCCCAGTCCCCCACTCAGTATCAATATGGGACTGTATGATCATTCCCCAGTCCCCCACTCAGTATCAATATGGGACTGTATGATCGTTCCCCAGTCCCCCACTCACTATCAATATGGGACTGTATGATCGTTCCCCAGTCCCCCACTCAGTATCAATATGGGACTGTATGATCGTTCCCCAGTCCACACTCAGTATCAATATGGGACTGTATGATCGTTCCCCAGTCCCCCACTCAGTATCAATATGGGACTGTATGATCGTTCCCCAGTCCACACTCAGTATCAATATGGGACTGTATGATCGTTCCCCAGTCCACACTCAGTATCAATATGGGACTGTATGATCGTTCCCCAGTCCCCCACTCAGTATCAATATAGGACTGTATGATCGTTCCCCAGTCTCCCACTCAGTATCAATATGGGACTGTATGATCGTTCCCCAGTCCCCCACTCAGTATCAATATGAGACTGTATGATCGTTCCCCAGTCCCCCACTCAGTATCAATATGGGACTGTATGATCGTTCCCCAGTCCCCTCACTCAGTATCAATATGGGACTGTATGATCGTTCCCCAGTCTCCCACTCAGTATCAATATGGGACTGTATGATCGTTCCCCAGTCCCCCACTCAGTATCAATAGGAGACTGTATGATCGTTCCCCAGTCCCCCACTCAGTATCAATATGGGACTGTATGATCGTTCCCCAGTCACCCACTCAGTATCAATATGGGACTGTATGATCGTTCCCCAGTCCCCCACTCAGTATCAATATGGGACTGTATGATCGTTCCCCAGTCCCCCACTCAGCATCAATATGGGACTGTATGATCGTTCCCCAGTCCCCCACTCAGTATCAATATGGGACTGTATGATCGTTCCCCAGTCTCCCACTCAGTATCAATATGGGACTGTATGATCGTTCCCCAGTCCCCCACTCAGTATCAATATGGGACTGTATGATCATTCCCCAGTCCCCCACTCAGTATCAATATGGGACTGTATGATCATTCCCCAGTCCCCCACTCAGTATCAATATGGGACTGTATGATCGTTCCCCAGTCTCCCACTCAGTATCAATATGGGACTGTATGATCGTTCCCCAGTCCCCCACTCAGTATCAATATGAGACTGTATGATCGTTCCCCAGTCCCCCACTCAGTATCAATATGGGACTGTATGATCATTCCCCAGTCCACACTCAGTATGAATATGGGACTGTATGATCGTTCCCCAGTCCCCCACTCACTATCAATATGGGACTGTATGATCGTTCCCCAGTCCCCCCACTCACTATCAATATGGGACTGTATGATCATTCCCCAGTCCCCCACTCAGTATCAATATGGGACTTTATGATCATTCCCCAGTCCCCTCACTCAGTATCAATATGGGATTGTATGATCATTCCCCAGTCCCCCACTCAGTATCAATATGGGACTGTATGATCATTTCCCAGTCCCCCACTCAGTATCAATATGGGACTGTATGATCATTTCCCAGTACCCCACTCAGTATCAATATGAGACTGTATGATCATTCACCAGTTCCCCACTCAGTATCAATATGGGACTGTATGATCGTTCCCCAGTTCCCCACTCAGTATTAATATGGGACTCCGGAATTTCCTAGGAGAATACAGCTTTTTCGGACACCTGACGGCCGTTATAGGAACTAATTTATATAAACAATGCACGGCGCTTGGGTCGAATTTCTAATAATATACTAGATTTTTTCCCTGATAATTACTCGAATGGTGAGTAATAAATACAACATTACCATGATTTCGATCTGTGTGGCCGTATTCTCCTCGTAGTTGGCACTACGTAATTAGAGAATACTGGCTTAGGCTACGTGGACGTTGTTTTGTACGTGGTCCTTGGGGCGAGTGTACGTCCTAAGCTCGTAGAGCGAAGGACGTACACTCGCCCCAAGGACCAAGTACAAAACAATGTCAATCGAAGCCTAGACTGTATTCTTTTTATTATATACCCTCAAATTGTTAGAATTAGTTAAATATTTACCTAAACGCCATTATCAAAGTAGTTGGGCACAGCATCGTGTACTCGAATCGTGGTTTTCGCGACAACGTCGCTCTTGTGATGATCGCGAGGCTGAAGTTTGTGACATCATCAACTTATAGATCTCCATACACATTCTTTGTCTTATTCTTTTAATGCTAAGGGCAAAGCATATGCTGGGCGAGTGAGCTGTATTTAGCTTGTTGCCGACTGTTATACTATAGGAAAGATTGAGATCTGTCCACAACCAGCGCATTGTTATCACACTGCCTCGCTCGAGCCACTAACTGAATATTTGCGGACAACAAACCGGAGCGATGCAGTGTCTCTCGTTGTCGCTAGGGCAATGATTTGTTTTCATTTTGTGAGCTGACTGTGTCAACAATGTCTGACGCTATGGCAGGCCAATTTCAATTACATTTCAAACGGCTTATCTCGATGTTTATTATATATTAACGTATTTATGAACAATTTCCACAGGTTTTGATCGTGTATATTTACGGTCGATACTTAAAGGTTGCCTTCAATATTTTTTCGCTGGTTCTTATGTGAAATATAGGGTCGGGAATAAGCTAACTGCTTCCTGTTTCGTGCACCCGGTGCCCGTACACTGAATTTCGTGCTCATACATATGATATCAGAACATTACTCCCATACAGTATAGGCATCAGTTTCATGCACGGGTATATAATAATACTCCTTACTATCGCTCGGAGTATTACTACGCGGCAACTACGCGGAGAATACGGCCACTCATATCGAAACATGCATGGTAATATTAGGTATTTTTACGTTATATGGTGAAATGGTGCGTATTTACAGTATTTATCTCACCCCGGTATTTTTCTCCATAGGCTTAACATTAGGAACTAGTACTCCACGGCCGTGAGGTTCGTGTACCCAATAATCAATGGCTTATTTAGTAATTCATTTATCAATAAATAATGTTATACGGGGTGAGATAAAATCAGAACCCCACTCGATGAAAAAAGCTTGGTCCGCACTCCACCACGTTTGACCACAGAGTAATTCACTCAGCTTCGCTTCGTGAATTACTCTGAAGACAAACTCGGTGGAGTACGGACCAAGCTATTTTCATCTCGTGGGTTTCCTTCTAAATACGTCCTGGGTATGTAGTAAAACCCACATTAAGTCACGCATGGTGGTGTACCTTTTTTTCCTGTAAGTCCACGGCGGAGGAATATTAGGAACGGGATAAGGATCAGTGCTACGTCCGACTGAAGTGTATCCCTCCGCGCGCTAAACGGATAAATGCTACACCTGTCAACGGTCTCAGTAATCCGGCCCTAATCTCTCCCCCACCCCACCCCCCGCAAAGCCGCCTGGGACGCGCGCCGCCGTGCATTCTGGGTAATATGTAGCGGGTGGCGCCATCTGAAGGGCTTCAGCGACACCAACCCGCCCTCCGTACTGCGCATGTGCAGTTTGTAGCGCCCCCTACGGGCCGTTAACGAATGAGAATTAATTAACGTGAAAAGAGCATTAATTGGGTAATTGATCATTTATTTTTTTAGAAATAAAGAAAATGAAAAAAGCCGAAGAAGTGGGGCATGTTCGGCTGTGGCTGAAGACAATAGACTTGATTCGGACCGTGGTACGTTTCACTTCAATACTCCATCTTACAAATTGTTCTTCTTTGGCTTAATCTAGCGAAGGGGGATAAAAAAGGAACTATAGTATCTAGGAATTAACATGCCAGGGAGCGATGTAATCAAGAGTGCAATCAAGTCTCGGGAGAACAAATCCCGCAGGAAAAAAGCCACGATGGATGCTTCATTATTCTCAATATCTGATACGATTGGCTCGTTCCGTCTGCCTTTTTATCCGCTACACTGTATCCATGGGAACTCAATTACGAAGACAATCTATAAAATTACAGCGACCCATGTAAGGCTATATTGTCTAATTACAACTAGGAGGGACGGTTTTCTGGTGTCTAGTGTTGGAGTGGCTGATATTTATATAGAACTGCATTGAGAATCGTATTAATAGACAATACTTGACGAGTTTGGATGTGCCCTAATCGTCACTCGGCTTCACCTCGATGATGATTGTGGCATATCCAAACTCGTATTATGATTTTACGATTTGAGTGCGGTTCTGGATTTATCTCACCCCTTTCTATGACATTAGATAGCATCAGAATATCAGAATAATTAGAATATACTTAGCAAATCCATATGACATCATCTCACATTCACTCCGCCATGGCTGTGGTATTGTCACTTTACGGGGGTGATCGTTGAGCATTTGTTCTAATGTTATTCAAACCATCGTTTGTTGTTACTATTATTATATACCTATGGACCACCGTCTATGAAATAATATCCGTGCTGGGGATGCAGTATGAATAATGTTCTGGCGCACTGTGCCCGTAGTGTATATAAAATGGCGGGTTTTTTTTAATGATATCTAGGTATAATGCGGGGAATGGCATCCATATGGATCAGTAACTACGTTTTCATATTATTATTTACCTAAATATCATGGATAAAAAGCAAATTTATGTACTTACAAAGTGCACTACGGGCACAGGGTGCCCGAACATTTACTACGGGCACACTGTGCCCGAACATTATTTACACTGCACCCCTAGTAGTGGGTATTATCCTACCCCTAATAAAAAACGCCATAGGCTTACCATGGGATTTGTTTATGTCACGGGTAGTCACATAAAGTGTTGTTTATGCCACTACTTTCTGATACTGAAAATATATGGAAACGGGGTAGGATAAAATCTAGACGCCACTCATTTGAGTTTGAGCTTATTTATCCCACTCATTTTGTTGGCTCCGTAATGTCACTCGTCTTCGACTCGTGAAATTATGGAGCCAACAGAATGCATGGCATAACTCAGACTCAAACTCGTGACGTCTCTTGATAGTATTTCACACATGTTCAGACATAGGAATATAATAATATAGAAAGACATGGTTAGTGTGGCCGAATGTAATCTGTTCAGAGATATTTTGGTCAGAAATATTCACCGAAGTCGAAGACTGAGGTGAATATTTATGACCAAAATATCGAGGAACAGATGGAATTCGGCCACACTCACTATGTCTTTTTATTACTATATACCGAAATTCGATTAAAATACCATACGAATCGAGGGGAACGGCCGCCATTTTGTTTGTTTATTTTTTGTTCCGATGATGTCAACAGATCACGTGGTACGGTGTGGCGTAAAAATATTTTACGTCACGGTGCGGCCGAACGGTATCTTTTCTGCTAGTGCGTAAAAGTGAGACATTCGTGCACTGGTATATAGTAATAATAATGATAACAATAATAATGATCATAATAATAATAACAATAACAATAATAATAATAATAAAGCGTATATCATTAGGGGCTATTTCTTTGCTATCTGCATTGCAGCCATAATCGATCTTTTGAGGCCATAATCAATGGGTTTCAAATCCGCAATCGCTGGTTATAGTTTCTGAAAGCATACAATGAGTGGTTTACTGTGGCCCCAGACATTAGAAACTCTGTAATTGATAGATGAAGGTAGATAAGGCCCGGCGTCCACCTACTGCGATAGAATCGTAGACCTCCCGATATGGCACCGATATAAAATGTCAAAATCGGTGCCATATCGGGAAGGTGCAAAATCGTAGACATATGTCTAGACATGCCAATCTACCATGCACTGTATGGGGTTTATATCGGTGTCTAATCTCAGAAACATGGTCAACTGCCCCGACAGTAGGTGACCTTCCGACGCGATTTTGATTTTTTATCGGGAGGTGCATCGTAGAGTATATCGGTGCCATATCGTAGTAGGTGGACGCCGGGCCTTAAGGTACCACACCCTCTTTCTGAGTTCTCACAAGGAAGTGAACACACAGAAGGGGCTGCTTTTCAGCCACCATTTCTCAAGATAACTAACTCTTTATAATTTCACACCTACATACCTTATCGATATATGGATTCGGGTCAAATGTCGATTTCAGATAAAGTACTGAATTTTCTATGACTTTGTAATCGATGGGTATCATATCTACTGTGGTATTCCTGGTTTTGTTAAAGCCGTTTAATATTACCGAAGGCCGCCAGGGCATTTCAGGGTTAAAGTGCAACAGTGGCAAAATAATCGAATTGAATTACATTGTCTAGACGGAGGCAACGCTCTTTTTATAACATTGGTAAAGAAAAAAGGTTTTAAAGAGGTACACGGGGAACAGTTAAAATGTTAAATAAAAGCAATCGATCAGGAATAAAACCAACACACAAGTTGCTGTGAAGCTAAAACGGTGATGAATGAATACACAAACTCTGAAGCCTGAACAAGGATATTGCGTAGAGTCAACTACGAGGGTGATGCGCGTTAGTATCAGGAGAAAGTTATTCGGTCTGGAGTTCAGAAAAATGAAAAATATCGCTCTAGTGGGATACACTTGACAAATGACGTCATTTGTTAATGTAGAAGTAATTTAGATTGGCGGGGTAGGATAAATTCTAAACCAAACTCGAGTTAGTCATGCTTATTGTTCATCGCACTCTGGCAAGATCGCGTATTACTGCTCTCTGCTTCGCCTCATGCAGTAATATGCGATCTTGCCATCATGCGATAAACAACAACAGGACTAACTCTTGTTTGGTTTCTCCATATTATTACCCACCGATTACGGAGTCTCCATAGGAAAGGTATAAAGTATCTGGAATTATCTACCCGGAGATTACGGCATGCCAGAATCTCCGGAAGGAGATTCCAGAAAAATAGTCCCATCCATGAAGAAGTCAAAGTATCATGTACTTTAAAATAAGTCTCTTGAACGTTCATTCAATATTATTCATTAATAATCAGTCATAATAATCTCATTTACCATCACAAATCTCTGCCATAATCGACAAGAGGTGTAGATAGTATAACCAGACGACAACCAAATAAATGTTGTAGGCGTTTTCATTGGAACCGACGTTTCGACACAAGTTGGTCTTTTTCAAAGTTATAAATCTTGAGATAATTATGTCATAAATCCTCTTTCATACTATGAACACAGAAAAAGAGTAGTTGCCCTCGCTGTCACTCGGATATGACCACACGTCAACTACTCGGAGATTACGGGCACTCGTACAGAAAACCAATCATTATTATGTATTAATTCAGCATTGCTCTTTTCAGTTATCAACGGAAAGACAAAAAAGAAATTCTTCTCATGCACTCTAGGTGGTTTCAGGTCCAGTAGAACCCCGCCTAACGGACACCCCGCGTAAGCGGTGACCCACGTAAGCGGACACCCCGCATAAGCATACACTTTTGCTCGGAACGGAAATTCTTCCCTCTATTAGATGTTTATTTTAACCCCGCGTAAGCGAGCACCTCGCGTAAGTGGACACCCCGCGTAAGCGGCAGTTATTTCGGTACAAAAAGGCCTAAAACCCCGTGTAAGCGGACACCTCCGACGTACACTCGACTAAAAATGGATAAATCTGTGGTTTTTATGAGAGTGTTTGACTGTATTCATAGAAAATACATTTTGTAATTCAAAGTTTAATAACTTCGGATCCAACTAAGGTATTGGGAAAAGGATTTCAGATCTACCACCCCCTCTCTCTTACCTACATAACGGTATTTTACACTTGCATATTGGCCCGGAGGAAACTTGAAAACCCTGCGTAAGCGACCACTTTGGCCTGGAACAGAGGGTGTTCGCTTATGCGGGGTTTTACTGTACTTTTGCTCCGTATTCCCCTCTTCTTGTAATGACAATGACAGCTTTGCATCAGGTGGATAATAAAAGGCAGTCTAGCCACCAGTAACAGAGTAATAAGACTAGCGGGGGAATCTTCTCTGTCGTCCTGGTAACGATCATGAGCCTCGTTCTCGATATGAGCCTCGTTCTGGACGTGAAACGCCGCACGCAGACGACATTCTGAATGAACGCTCGCTCTGAAAGTCGTCTGTGAAAAGCGCGGGAAACTTTCACTGAGCAGACGACATTTAACTGGCTGAGAATTAAATAGAACTGCATCGAGAATCGGACAAATACACAATACTCCAGGAGTTTGGATGTGCCGCAATCGTCAGCAAGGCAAAGCCTAATGACGATTACGGTGCATCCAAACGATCGCAAACGATATATTGCCTTTTCTCTTAAATCCTGATTGGTCAATCGCATAATAAAGAAACCTACAAGTTTTGGTCAAAGTCGTGATATGAACGAGGCGATAGCCGAGTGAACATCACTTAGCATTCAAAAGAGTTGAAGAACGACTTCTTTGACCAATACGAGTTGCTTTCTGGATTTATCTCTCCCCTGTACACACTAAAAGAATGGACAACACACAGGATATAGACCATGGCGAAGGGACTGCAATACTTGTAGGGGCATGGAGTACGAGTTTCCAATGTTAAGCCTATGCGACAAAAATAGCAGGGGTGAGATAAAACATTTAACTGAGAGTATTATGTGAACGGTTAGCAGGCGACATTTAACTGAGAGACTTAGTGAACGCCTAGCAGACGACATTTAACTGAGAGAACTCAGTGAACGGCTAGCAGAGACATTTAACTGAAAGAATTCAGTGAACGGCTAGCAGACGACATTTAACTGAGGGAACTCAGTGGACAGCTAGCAGACGACATCTAACTGAACGAGAACTCAGTGAACGGCCAGCAGACGACATTTAACTGAGAGAATTCAGTGAACGGCTGGCAGATGACATTTAATGATATTACTCAGTGAACGGCTAGCAGAGACATTTAACTGAGAGGACTTAGTGAACGGCTAGCAGACGACATTTCACTGAGAGGACTTAGTGAACGGCTAGCAGAAGATATTTAACCGAACAAGAACTCTGCGAATGCAGTGGCATCAGAATAGGGTTGGGGCGGGGGGGGGGGGGGGGGGGGGGCGGCTGCCCCTCCCATATCTTCGCCAGCCAAAAAAAGTCAGCCGCTTCAAATCTTATTCAATCATGTATAAAAACTGTTTTGATCTTTCAGCATCAAAAAAAATCTAAGTCTAACTTAATAGCATGCAACAATGGCTAAGCCTTGACTTTTCACCATGGAAAAATGTTTAAGTCTGACTTTTTAGCATGCAATGATGGCTATTATCCTAACCCTAATAAAAAACCGCCATAGACTTAACATAGGCAAATTTTATGTGGCAGGTCGTGACATAAAGTGTTTTTTATGCCACTAGAGTAATAACAATATTGACCAATCAGAGAGCAGGAGGTCAGCTACTATGAAAAAAGTTCTGTTGGACGTTGAGTCAATATTTATCTTTTAGTAAATACAAAAGCATAGAAGGGGTAGGATAAATACGAAACCGAACTCGAGTTAGACTTATCAGTGTCTATGCCACTCTGGTCAGGTCTGCTCCTCATTACACTCAGCTACGCCTCGTGTAGTAATACACGACCTGCCCATCGTGGCATAAACATTGTCAAGTCTGACTCTCGTTCGGTTTCTACTAATGCCCTGACTTTTCACAGACCTTTCGAAGATTCACGGTAAATCCAGTTCAAAAGGCTAATGTCAAAGTTTGACAAGAAAAGGACTGAGAAGACGAAATCTAACTGAACGAGAACTTAGTGAACGCCTAGCAGACGACACTTAACTGAAAGAGGACTGAGCGATCCCACAGCGAGCGGATGCCAGACGCTACTCAGACGACCTCTCAGCGTTCTAAACCCCTTTTTACGCGGGGAACATTTTTCCCGCCACAGCGTTCTGAGCCACTTTTTACGGGCGGACACTTTTCCCGCCACACGACCACCGCGGGAAACACAGACCGTTTACGTCGCCGGCAAAATGGCGGGAAAGCGAGCTGGAAGTCGTCTGCCCGTACGAGACGCCCGCCGACGATGATGACGCTCGCGGGAGTTGGCGCGCGAATATGTGTGGGAAGAAAAGGAACCGTGGGCGTCAGTGAAAATCGAACTCCATTTCAGTTTGGCAGTATTTGGGACTGGAAGTTGCCCGATGGCGGTTTCTCCCTATGGGGCGCAAAGTGTAACTGAAAGCCCAATTATATACCTCGAGCAGGGGCGTCAGAACATTTTGAAAGGGGGGGGGGGCGAACTGGAAAATTGCCTTTTTCTGGGTATGAAGTCAGCCATTTGCCGGTGCCACTGGATTTACCGTAAATTGGATAAAATTCTGAGAAAAGTCAAGTCTTAGCCTTCATTACACGCGAAAACGTCAGGCTTTGACACTTTTCCACACTGAAACGTCAGGGCTTAGCCATCATTGCATGCTAAAAAGTCAGCCTTTGACATTTTCCCACGGTGAAAAGTCAAGTCTTAGCCAAGTCTTGGAGGAAATCCATCAGTATTCAGAGAATTATTTGGTATTTATTATGTGTGTGTGTAGAATAGACTTAAGATTTAGGAAGAAACCAACAAGTTTTGGTCAAAGTCATCGTTTTCCACGAGTTTGATGTGGAGTGATATGAACGAGGCAACAGCCAAGTGAATATCACGTAGCATTCAAAAAAGTTGGACAACAACGACTTCAACCCAAATTTGCTGCTTTGTGTATTTATCTCACCCTGCTCACACTAAAAGATGTATGATACACAGGATATAAACCATGGAGAACGGACTGCAATACTAATAGTGGCATGGAGAACGAGTTCCCAATGCTAAGTCTACGGAACGAAAATACCAGGGGTGAGATAGATAACAATATCATTGCAATTGTTTTGGAAATTGATCTATTCCTTCGAGCCAGTAAATGAATCCTTCAGAATTCTGAGTTTTCATTGGTATGTATTGTTTGTGTAGAATAGACTTAAAATATATCAAAATCAATGCAATTTCTCTGAATGTTTCCCTATTCCTTCTAGCGGAGAAATCTCTCAGAACGGAGGGGCCTAAGAGAAATCTTTCAACATTCAGAAACTTGAAATATAGCAATATCGATACAATAGTTTCCCTATTCCTTTAAGCGGAGAGATCTTTCAGAATTCAGAAACTCTCCAGAGTTAGGAAGCATTCACAGACTAGAATAGACTTAAGATATAACAATATCAATGCGATTTCTCTAGAAAGTTTCCCTTTTCCTTCTAGCGGAGAAATCTTTCAGAATTCAGAAACTTTATCAGTATTCATAGTGAGTGTAGAACAGACATTAATATATCAAAATCAATGCAATTTTCCTGAAACGTTTGCCCTTTTCTTCTAGCAGAGAAATCATTTAGAAGGAAGGGGCCTAAGTGAAATCGTTCATAATGTGCTTGGAGAGGCCTAAGAGAAATCTTTCAGAATTCAGAAACTCTATTATAGTATGTATTGTGTGTGTGTAGAATAGACTCAATATCAATACAATTGCTTTGAATGTTTCCCTATTCCTTAGAGTGTAGACATCTTTGAGAATTGAGAGACTCTGTAGAGTTATGAAGCATTCAGAGACTAGAATAGACTTAAAATATAGCAATATCAATGTGACTTCCCTGAAAGTTTCCCTATTCCTTCGAGCGGAGAAATCTGTCACAATTCAGAAACTCTGTAGAATTATGAATCACTCAGAGGCCCATAGCAGGCTCAGTGGAAACGCAGAAAGGGGCCTGTTCCATAAAAGACCCGCCGTGTCTCAGGCCCCACTTATCTTCAGCCCGCAGATGATCAGACGTAATACATCCCTGCCGCCAGGGGCGCCCCGCGCGGCCAGATAGAGGCGGGCAATTTGAGGCCCAGTCACGCCTGGGGACACCTGGCCACAGTGGCGCCCCCACTCAGCGACTCCCGGAACCACTCAGGTGGAAGGAGCAATGACAAACGCCGCCGGCCGTTTGTGCGCATGCGTGGCTATCTGCCGCGGCCCAGGTGCCATAACACGTCACTCGACGAGAACTGACGAGACCGGACGAGAAGGGACGAGAAGGGACGAGAAGGGATGAGAACTGACGAGAAGGGGCGAGAAGGGGCGAGAAGGGACGAGAAGGGACGAGAAGGGACGAGAAGGGACGAGAAGGGACGAGAAAGGACGAGAAGGGACGAGAAGGGACGAGAAGGGACGAGAAGGGATGAGAACTGATGAGAAGGGACGAGAAGGGACGAGAAGGGACGAGAAGGGACGAGAAGGGACGAGAAGGGACGAGAAGGGATGAGAACTGATGAGAAGGGGCGAGAAGGGACGAGAACTGACGCGAAGGGACGAGAAGGGACGAGAAGGGATGAGAACTGACGAGAGGGGACGAGAGGAGACAAGAATGGACGAGAACAAACGAGAATATATGACAACATACGAGAATGGACGAGAATGGATGAGAACGAACGAGAATGAACGAGAACATACGAGAACCAACGAGAACGGACGAGAATGGACGAGAATGGCCGAGAATGGATGAGAACCAAAAAGAACAAACGAGAACTGACGAGAACCGCAGCGCTCGCTATTAAAACCTCCCCCGCCGCCAAATGACACTCCCTTGTCGGAGTTTTACGGCCGGCCGTAACTTTCTTATAGTCACGTGAGCAGAACTCGTCCTCTGATTGGTCCACACCGCGCGTCCCTGTCACCTAGACGCATCCACTGGTGCGTAGCCTCAAAGACAAACCCAACCAACACAAACACACCTCCTTTCATCCTACCGTTGTTATGTTTCTTATATTCTCACTTTTTCCTGTGTTCAGATCTTGAGGGGGAAATACTGGAAGAAGTATTTATTAAGGAACCCTTTCTCGACTCTGCCACAAACGCAGTAATCTCACCCAGGAGAGGAATAGTTCTCCAGGCGTCGTCATAGCCAGCCTTTCATGTAAAGCCCGCCTGGGAGCTCTCCCTGTCTCATTCCTCCAGTGTCTATCAGGCCAGCCCTGGAGGGAGCATCATGGAGGTCCTCCAGGGGACATTTCTCCTCCATTTCCTCACACTCAGTCTCCTTGTGTCGGAGCACCTGCAGCTATTTTGTTTGTTTCGTTTGTCTACGGCAACACAGACTTAATGCTTATATCCTAAGGATCCCTTGGAGAAAATATCGCCAGTGTTTATAAAGTATCAAAGATGGAATGTGAGAAGTAAAGAGCTGCCAATTCACCCTCAGGGGTTTGTTTCTCCTAGAAATGTGGGAAAAGCGTTGCTCCAGTAATGTATGATGTGTTTCCAGTAGAGAATCTCAGCAGGATTTGTCTCAGGCAAACACCCCGTGAGGTAAATGAATCTCAGCAGCATTTGTCTCAGACAAACACCCTGTGAGGTACATGAATCTCAGCGTGTGTTTTCCACTTTACAAGGTACAGTGTCTCAGCAGGATTTGTCTCAGACAAACACCCTGTGAGGTACATGAATCTCAGCAGGATTTGTCTCAGACAAACACCCTGTATGGTAAATGAATCTCAGCAGGATTTGTCTCAGACAAACACCCTGTGAGGTACATGAATCTCAGCAGGATTTGTCTCAGACAAACACCCTGTGAGGTAAATGAATCTCAGCAGGATTTGTCTCAGACAAACACCCTGTGAGGTACATGAATCTCAGCAGGATTTGTCTCAGACAAACACCCTGTGAGGTACAGGAATCTCACCGTGTGTATTCCACTTTACAGGGTACAGAATCTCAGTAGGATTTGTCTCAGACAAACACCCTGTGAGGTACAGGAATCTCACCGTGTGAATCCCACTTTACAGGGTACAGAATCTCGGTAGGATTTGTCTCAGACAAACACCCTGTGAGGTACATGAATCCCACCGTATGAATCCCACTTTACAGGGTACAGAATCTCAGTAGGATTTGTCTCAGACAAACACCCTGTGAGGTACAGGAATCTCAGCAGGATTTGTCTCAGACAAACACCCTGTGAGGAACATGAATCCCATCGTGTGTATTCCACTTTACAGGGTACAGAATCTCAGCAGGATTTGTCTCAGACAAACACCCTCTGAAGTACATGAATCCCACCTTGTGAATCCCACTTTACCATTCAGACGAGGAGATTGTGTTCAAGTACAGAATCACAGCATTGTTCGCCAAACTCCAACAATAACTGAATCAAAAGAGTAACGAAAACACTCCTGGTTGAATCAATCCCAACTTTAAAAATGATTACTACACTAAATGGACACAGAAAACTTTCCAATACTAGTATCCTGTTCACCCATACATAAAGAAATGTTATATCGTATTACATAACGGATCCAGTGAGTTTTGCCGGTTATAAATGAGGATATAGCTATAGAGTTGCCATACGAAAACCAGTTGTAGCATTACCATTGCTGATATGGAACCCCAAAGCTACCTTTTTAGAGCGTGACGCGCTAAATACATCATCTAGAGTTTAGAGGGGTCCATATAGACTTTCAGGGTACTGCATACAAATTATCCCTTCACTATCTGTGTGCTATTCACTGTGATATTGAGAACAGAGCAGGGAACCAGAGTCACAGTCTCTTAGAGGCGTGACCAGCTGACCATGACCAATCACTCAATACCAAAATACCTCAAGACCCTCTGGTGCTTGATTTGTTTAGGTCCTAGATAGGCAGTTGCAGAAATTGCAAGTTGACTGGGTGCAATTGGGTTACAGAAAACTATCCATAGGCTAAATCTAGCTTATACCTTTTAATTGTTATTCATCTATAATAGTACGCTCATTCATCTAGGATGAACATACTATTTGCTCCTAGTGTTGGGAATACACCCTATTGTGTAACACTTATGTGTGATGAACTATGGAAATATGAAGATACCCAATGAAAGGTTTTCACAAAGGATTTCTCTAAGACAAACACCCTGTGAGGTACATGAACCCCATCGTGTGAATCCCACTTTACAGGGTACAGAATGCCAGCAGGATTTCTCTAAGACAAACACCCTTTGACGTACTTGAATCCCACCGTGTGAATCGCAGTAAACACACAACGTGTGAATGAAAACGTGCACAATGCTAAACGAGCTGTCGAGACAGCTAACTCAAGTCAAAACGGCCCGTGGCTGATTCGCCCTGGCAGCTTGTCAAGTGGGGGATCTTTTCTTACACCTCTTAATCGGGAAAAATAAAGAAAAAACCTTCACCGCTCAATCGGCAGATTGATGTCGTAAATCATTAACGCCCACTGCTTTTTGGTGATCGATGTGACGTCACGTGACATCCGCCATTGTCACGTGGCCCAATCAGAATTAATTAGGTCAACTTTTTTTCCCTCTCCAGAGCTTACGTTATACTATGGGCTGATTGTATCAGGGGAATGTTTCAAAACAAGGTGTTACTTTAATTGGTGTTTTTTTATTCAGATTAGTCGAGCCCTTCCTTAATTTGAACACTGAGGAATTAAAAAAGTTGTTTATCACTATAAACGCGGACTCAGATAAAGGGTCGTGGTATAAATACGTTCGTTTTTGCTATTTTGTACTTGAACAAATAGAAGTATATATCTCTATAAGTGTCATGTATTGTTTGTTTCATAGAATTGGGTAAATCCAGCTAAGAAATGACAAGATTTCAAAAAGTTTGAAATAGAAATAAATATTGGAATAAACCTTGTTATATACAATTTAATATCATGCCAGTATCAGCGAACGGGAAATATAGGGCACATATCTATTGTGCTATGGAAGCAGCCCCCAAAACAACAGATAGCAGAACAAATTATCAATTGATTTTATCAAACATATATTTTTGGGGATTGCGATGAAGAAATTTTATCCTTGTCTCAATATTATCTATAGATTATAACAAGTGACAGCAGTGAGTGCCCCCCGAATAGAGTGGCGCCATCTTACAATTGCCTGGTGGATGATGGCAGAACTAGCAATCACTCTGTACCCTATACAGTATGCATCAGGTTTATTTATACACAGGCAATCAAGGCCGAACAAAAACCACCATTTCTACATCTCAACACAATCCTCCCCATTTCGACACATATCCTTCCAGCTACTTCCTTCCGGTTTCCCCGCTCGACTTCCGGTCTGTAAAAACACAACCGGAAACTGTTCCCCGCGCTGCATGCCGGGTCGGCTTGTCACCGGCGTGTCCTCCCCTATTGTCGCCCACCGCTGCTGGATCGTGGCTATAGGCTGTGACCACGTGATAACATGCAGACGCCGTCCCAAGGGGGCGCCACCACCACCTCCCGGCGTCCACTCTCCAAGCATAGGCGGCCAATAAGCGACTACGTCACGTCCGGTCCACAGCTGACTGTTTCCAGGTTGCTCCGCTGTGAAGCGCTGCCGTCTTCCGGTTTAGACAATTAAATCCCCGGTTATCGCTCACCGGAAGCTGGGCTGTATTGATAAGCTCGTACGTCACGACCGGTCTCCTTAATGGCGGCACAATCATTGTTAATTGTCCCCGCGGCACGAGTCTAGATCTACTACTCATGAGACTGTGGGATCTGCTTATGGTTGGGTAAGTTTATCTTTTTGATAACCCACCCCCTGGTATGTCTCTTCATAGACATAATTCTTACACAACGCTCCTTGGGGTAGTGTTCTCGAGGAAACTTATGAAAGCTTATGGTCAGAGCCCGTTCCCCATCAAGTTTGAATAGCATAGTAATTACGTAGCGATTCAAACGAGAGGAGTTGGTGCGAGGTAATATCCGAGCGCACCCGAGGATATTGTGGAGGGTACACTCCGAGGAGCATACGACTGCTTTTATCTGAAAACAGTCACTATTTTATCTTTTTGCACCTCTATCTGAATGGTGGACTGCCTAATTTAGTTTAATTTAGTTATGCACTATTTTTTCATACGCACTATTTTTCTGTATGCATCGCTTTGTGCAACCCGCATCATACAAGGTAGCTGTATGCACCGGGTACGTGCTTACAGAGTTACTATAGGTTTACTCTGGACACTTTGTATTAGGGTATGTCCATACAGAGTTACTATAGGTTTACTATGGACACTTTGTATTAGGGTATGTCCATACAGAGTTACTATAGGTTTACTATGGACACTTTGTATTAGGGTATGTCCATACAGAGTTTCTATAGGTTTACTCTGGACACTTTGTTTTAGGATAAATGATGACGTGCCATCAGAATTGAGGTTTGTCAGTCAAGCTTAACCGCTCTCATTGGTTTATCTAAAATCATATCAACTTCTCAGTAAATTGTATGATTTATGGCGCACATAGCAATACTATTACGGTGGTTGCCATTTTGGTCTTTTTTATGAGCTTTTTTGGCCCCATCTCACAATTTTCAATGCATTATGATTGCAGTTGTCCCTAGACAACAGTGGCCCTTACTTCCGGGTGGATGATCGTGGAACTAGCAATCACTCTGTGCGCTACCTGATCAGCTTATAGTCAGTAAATCACGTGATTTATGTGAGTCTTCTCTGAGCGGTAAATCTCATTATTCACAGGATCGGCTTAATAGCGGTAAATCAATTGATTGATTTGAACTCTTTGTCACTGGTGTCTTGCAAGATTTATAAAAGCTTAGATTCGACAGGAAATCAATTGATACATACACCCCACTTCTTTCCATGAAAACTCATGATTTAAAGTCGCTGCATCACATGATTTATTAGAGGTTGATTTGAATAACCTGCTCAGGTGCAATCTCTCAACATCACTCAACCTTGTCGTTCAATCTTGTCTTATTGTCTATAATTCTAATATCTGCACCCAGACACTCTGGAGAATGGACTTAATGTGAACGTAAAAAACTTGGTTAGCATGTAGTTCAGTCTCAAAATTGAAAACTCGCACGAAATACAATATCGGCAACTTTACGTTGGGGAAATCAGACAGGAAGTAGAAAGTGAGGTTTAAATAAAAGAACTATAGAAAAAAGAGAGTAGCACATAGACAGAATTGATACCTGCAAAGAAAAACGAATGGAGAGGATAGAACACGATTTGGAGCACGATGTGGAGCACAATATGGAGCATAATATGGAGCACAATACGGAGCACAATAATGAGCACAATACAGACCACAATACAGACCACAATACAGACCACAATACAGAGCACAATACGGACCACAATACAGACCACAATACAGATCACAATACAGACCACAATACAGACCACAATACAGACCACAATACAGACCACAATACGGACCACAATACAGACCACAATACAGACAACAATACGGAGCACAATACAGAGCACAATACGGACCACAATACAGACCACAATACAGACCACAATACAGACCACAATACGGACCACAATACAGACCACAATACAGACCACAATACAGACCACAATACAGACCACAATACAGACCACAATACAGACCACAATACAGAGCACAATACGGACCACAATACAGACCACAATACAGACCACAATACAGACCACAATACAGACCACAATACAGACCACAATACAGACCACAATACAGACAACAATACAGACCACAATACAGACAACAATACAGACCACAATACAGACCACAATACAGGGCAAATTGCAGAGCACAATACTGAGAATAATACAGAGCACATTACACTTTGTGTGAGCTGCTTGTGCAGTGAACACTGGTCACCTTCCACCATCCCCCCGTCCCCCGTCTATTGTTTGTGGAGTTTTATTCTCGTTCTGAAGTCTCGTCGCTCCACACGTGAGAACGCGAGAAGAAAGTCCGCACCACGTTTACACGTCGGCACGCGACGACACCGCTTCTTCTTCCTGTGTGCGCGCGCAGATTGTTTCCCAGACACCAGCTGCAGCTTCCTATTGTCACGTGGGACGGTGCGCGTTTCCGGTTCCGCTTGTGACACGCGAGGACGAGATCACACGAGATCTCGTTTTGTCTGCGGCGAGATTTAGAACCGCTCCACTGGCGGGGTACAATCGCGCTGAGTGGTTCTTAGACTGCGCCCGAGCTCTGCTCACTGAGAGCGACTCGTTTAACCTTGAGTTACTCCCTCTAAAGAACACCGACGTCTCAATCTCCAAACCGGAAGTGCTCCTCTGACTTCCGCCTTCATTTCCGGTCCATGCACGGCGGCACACACTCGTTTGGCTAACAGGCAGCAAAGTCCAGTCGGGCATGTCTCTTTTGTAACTGTGTTCCCGGTTTTTTATTCGCTAGGATTTTTTTTTGTATTCTCTGTGACCATCAGTAACGCCGGTTTTGATTGGCCGAGAGAGACACGTTCTGCGCACGCGTGTAGACACCAGCTCGCCGGAGACAAGTGCTCACCGGGCCAGATAACACGCGCTCTTATCTGCTCTCATTATCGCTCAGCTCCCGGCATTCCTTTCACTGGGCGTTCCTGTACGCCTTGCTTCCGCCCCCCCCGCCCTCCCCCGCCCTCCCCCGCCCTCCTCCCCCCTCCCCACCTCCCCCCCGGGCAGACAGCGGCCAATTCCGGCCTGGTTTCCCTCTCTGTGCCTCCCTCTGTCCGCGGCGGATGGATTGGAAGCACAATTGATGTGATTTTCACATGAGCGGACACTTAATATGATGCACAAATATGACGGCGGCGCGTGGCCGTGTTATTCATCACGCGGCTACATTAGATAAGGCGGGAGATTGGCGAGATAAGGACCTACAGGTGGGACAGGCGTACCCTCACCCTCCTCCTCCTCCTCACCCGCCGCTCGCGCGCCCACCGACATCCAATCTACGCATGCGTAAACTCACGTACCTTCTCGCCGTGTACGAGATTTGGGCTGAGTGCCGGTGGCGACATCTATTGGGTGCGTCTGTGTGTTTCCTCATGGAATTCTGGGATGTAGCGTCACATTCTGTTGCTCTGTGTTTATGTTATTTCTTTCTCAGACTCTCTCGGACTCTGTCATGCTTTCTATCTCTATCTCTAGGATGTAGCGTCACTTTCTGTAGGTCTGTGTCTATGGGTTTTTTCTTTCTTTGTCTCTCTCTGACTCTGTTTCTGTCAGTGCACATCTCTGTCTCATACTTTCTGTCTCTGTCTCTCATTGACTCTGTCTCTCTGTTTCTCTTGGGGAGATAAGAACCTACAGGTGGGGCAGGCATGTCCTGACCCTCCTCCTCTTCCTCACCCACCGCCCGCACGCCCACTGACATCCAATCTACGCATGTGCGATAGGAAGATCTCGCGTAAACTCACGTACCATCTCATCATGTGTGAGATTTGGGCTGAGTGCCACTGGCGACATCTGTTGTGTGCATCTGTGTGTTTCCTCAGAGAATTCTGGGATGTAGCGTTACTTTATGCAGCTCTGTATTCGTGTTTCTCTGACTCTTTCCGACTCTGTCGCACTTTCTGTCTCTGTCTCTCTTTGACTCTGTCTCTCTGTTTCTCTTGACGAGATAAGGACCTAGAGGTGGGGCAGGCATGCCCTGCTCCTCCTCACCTGCCGCCAGCACGCCCACTGACATCCAATCTACGCATGCGAGACAGGAAGATCTTGCGTAAACTCACGTACCTTCTCGCCATGTAAGAGATTTGGGCTGAGTGCCAGTGACGACATCTATTGGTGTTTCCTCAGGGGATTCTGGGATGTAGCGTCACTTTCTGCAGCTCTGTGTCCATATTTTTCTTACTTTGTCTCTCTCTGACTGTGTTTCTCTCTCCGTGCATCTCTCTGCTGTACTTTCTTTCTCTGTCTCTCACTGACTTTGTCTCTCTGTTTCTCTTTGGTAGATGAAGACCTACAGATGGGGCAGACATAACGTTATTCTCCTCCTAATCATCCACAGCCCGCATGCCCACCAACATCCAATCTAAGCATGCGCGACAGGAAGATCTCGCGTAAACTCATGTACCTTCTCGCCATGTACGAGATTTGGGCTGAGTGCCTGTGGCGACATCTATTGGGTGCATCTGTGCTTCCTCAGGAAGTTCTGGGATGTACCTCAGGTTTCTGTAACTCTAGTCTTTATTTCTCTGTTCGTCCCTGCCCATAATTCCGTCTCTCTTTCCCATTGTGGACACCTATACTTCTACAAACACAAACGGGCGGGAGGCGGCGGGGGGAGAGGATATTTCCTCTTATATACGCCGGGTGTGAAATACAGCCAAGACGCGTCCGTATATAAACACTGGGCGTATATATATGTGAAAACAAGTCAATATTCAGCCAGTACATGCACTTCCACGATGGCGTATATAGGAATAAACGGCTGGTTTTTGTGCAGTGTATCTGCCTCTCTCTCATTCTCTCCGTTTCATTTTGTCTCTGTGTCTCTATCTCTGTTTCCGTCCTCCTTTTTTTCTTTCTATCTCTGTTTCTCTTTCTATCTGTTTCTTTATCCCTGTGTCTCTATCTCTGTTTATGCTTTCCTCTGTGTCTAATATTTTCTTCTTTCTTTCATTTTCTCGGTTTCACTTTGTCTCTTTATATTAATGTGCCTCTCTGTCTCTCTTTCTCTCTCATTTTCTCTGTCCTATCTTTTCTCATTCTCCCTCTACTTCAGGCTCCTATAAGTCCCCCTGACACCTTCATAACACTTGTAAAATATCACATTCCTCTCCATATTACTTATTTTCTGCTATAAATAAAGCAATTCGTAATCTTTATATTGAGCTACTGCAGTTAGATTTGATGTTGATGCTGACTTCCTCATTCATCATAACCTACCTTGACAGAGCAATATCATTCCATGTTTTGATGAATTGAAAACAAATATCGCATTTCACTCATGTTTAGCAGTAAGAGATTCATTGACAAAACTGACAATATAAAGTATAGTGTAGATTGTTTTCAGTGGCAATGTTCATGATGGGATTGAGAACACGGTTTGTGTTTCACTGAGTAGAGACCGTGCCTGGGGTCTGTTGAATAAATCATGCCTGTGAAAGTGCAGTGTACAAACGAGACCTTGTATTATCCATCGTATACAAAATCCCCATTGAAAATGTATGGGGACTCAGTAAACCACGAGCCTGTGTATAAAACCTGTCAGATACCATAACTGTGGTATACAGATGCAAATCTGTGGTATACGGCCTCAAAACCATGGTATACGGGAAAAAAAGTCCCTTTTGCTATAGAGCAAGGAAAAAGTCCCTATTGTTATACCATTTGATATGGCAATTACAAGGTTTAACTTATTCGAAAAGATGGATAATAAATACAATAAACGATGATTTTGTGGACAGGTGGCTCTGTAAACCACTCGAGGTTGACGTCGTAATACACTCGCTAGCGCTCATGTATTACTACGCGTCAACCTCTCGTGGTTTACGGCCGCCTGTCCACAAAACCATGGATTATTGTCTATGTATCAGGGTTATTCAAACTCGTTTGCTAAAGGGCTGATTCCACCAGCACGATGTTTTTTTGTCTTGCAAGGTCGGGCTGTGTCTTGCAGCACCTTGCTGCATCTTGATGAATCGGGATAAATCTTCTACGATCTTGTCGTGCACTAATCCCTATGTGTGAAACCTGTATTATCGCTCAGAGGGGGCAATTTCACTGCCGCGATTCAACCAGATATTTGCACACGATTCATCCCGACCTAGCGAGTCGGCCATGATGGGGTCCTGGTGGAATCATGGCTTAAGACAGTCCTAGCCGATGGAAGGTCATCCATTAGTGTTCAGGTTATCCCTGGGTCACGTTGACGTACAGAAAATTATATTCATTTACAAGCCTAAATTGTTCAAGAGGCCCTATAGGATTTTGCATGGCTTATGACAATATGTCTTCATAATACGATGCGTGGCATTCCTTTTAAAACCTTCTGTGGTTCCAATGTGGTTGTTGTGTTCTTTTTCCTTGAGCAAGTCTTTTATTAATCTCTGGACATTATCATACAGCGTACAACTTTCAGCTTTGCCAAACAATTCTCCGTGCATTCATTGTTATCTTGTCGTCATTTCCATTGCTCCCCTTTTTTTATACCAGTTAACTATATAAAACCAAAAATACCCGAAAATAATTTAGGCTATTCTGGAACTAAACCTTTCATCTCATAAGTGTCCTGTAATAATTACATGGTTGCCACCCCTGTAGTGTTGACTCTAACAATTCTGATTATTCCTATTCCCAATGTGGTTCTCTATTATTGTAATTCAATATCTGTGGCCATATCTCCTACACATATCGCCTTCATTCGCAGTCATATTCATGGCTGTACAGTGTGACGTACATGGTTTGTAATCACGTGACCAGGTAACATCATTTAGGTATATAATAATACAAAAACAGGCTGACTGTCATCGTACTTCAAAATGCTTGGTAAAATTATTGATCAGATACATCCCTCTGCCTACGACATCAGGATATATCTGATCAATCCCCTTACAGCATATTTTCGATGTACAAAGGCAATAAGGCAGTTTCCTTATATTACTATACACCTATGGCCGAACAGCCATGAAATACTACCTACTGCTACAAATAATGTTTGTGCCTGCTGTCACCAACATTTAGCATGAAATTCATTCTGTTGCCCATGAGACCAGTATAGGCATCATAAAGGCAAGATAGGTAGTTCTCTACCCATTCGTCCCTTCGGAGCCATTTTCTAAACTCCTTTTGACAAGTAGGAATGCTGATGACCAAATATCGTGGGGCATTCACGTAATACAGTTTAAATAGCTGAAACATTGTAAAACAATCGATAATAACAAGTTCACTCACACTCCCGCAGTGCAAAGTTAGGCCACACGTCATCAACAATTCATAGGCTGCATTGGTGTGAAGTTTTTGGGTTTTCTTTGTAATTTTTAAGGGGATATTGTGTATCACAATCACCGAATTTGGCTATATGGCCGTTCTTCCAGTTGGGTCCTAGACCCCTACTCCTCATTCTCATGGCGGGTGTTAAGCCGAATGGGCAGTGGGTACCATTTTTGTGTAAGTCTTTGGTATGACCTGACCGGAATTTGAACCCATGACCTCCCATGCTTGAGGCGAACACCCCTACCACTTGGTCACCGAGCTTGGTATCACCTGCCAAGATTCAGACAGGGTAGGCCTAAGTGAAGACGGTGAACAGGGCGGCTAGAGGGTTATGGTTAACGGAGCAGGTAAGTTGATAAAATGGCTAATTTAAACAATTTTAAACAATTACGAGGTGTATAGTAGTAAGAAAACGTAGTGATTGAGCCTGGCTATTTGACACAAAAAAATGTCCCTCCTCCTGCAGCGTTGGGACGTATTTTTGCGTCAAATGACCTCGAATGGTCATCCTATGGGTTCAGTAACCACATTTTCTCTTAAGCCCGGTGTCCACCTACTACGATATGGCTCCGATATTGTATACCATGCACCTCCAGATAAAAAATCTAAATCGCGTTGGAAGGTCACCTGATATAAGGGCAGTTGACCACCTTTCTGTGATTAGGCAGTGAAAAAACCCATTACGGTGCATGATGGATTGGCATATCTAGACAGATGTCTACGATTTTGCACATTCCCGATGTGTCTCCGATATTTGCTTTCTATATCGGTGCCATATCGGTAGGTCTAAATTTCTATCATAGTTGGTGGACGCCGGGCCTTAATTTTTTTTTTTTAAATCAGGAGTAATAAGAAAACGAAGTGACTGAGCTTGGCCATTTGACACAAAAATATATGTCCCTCCTCCTGCAACGTCGGGACGTATTTTTGCGTCAAATGACCTCGAATCCGTATGGGCGCAGTAACTACGTTTTCTCTTAGTATTAAATATGGCTGCCCACGATGAAAGGCTACCTGAGACTAATCCCCGTTAACCATCACGAGATGGCTGACGTAAAGAGAGGAATCGTGTGCTATCTAACATTCATTCATTATTACTGTCTGGGTGAGCTGGGAGAGTCTGTGTCCATGCGGAGGAGAAAAAGTAGTCCGGTGCGTGATGCGGCCACGGGGTCGTGTACGTGTGGAGGTGGTGAATAAATAGATCCTGTACTCCATGCTGAGGTGTGAATTATAATGAGTACAGGCACTGCCTGGTAACATGTGAGATAGCATGTGAGATAGCATGTGAGATAACATGTGAAATAGCATTGAGATAACATGTGAGATAGCATGTGAGATATCATGTAAGATAACATGTGAGATAACATGTGAGATAACATGTGAGGTGACATGGGAGATAACATGTGAGATACCATGTGAAGTAATATGTGCGGTAATATGTGAGGTAATATGTGAGAGAGCATGTGACAACCAAGTACAATTAAAGTGTCTAACCAAGTTCTTCATATAATATCAACACAACTAATCCTCATTTCAAATGATCATTTGTATCTCAATGTCATTGATAAACTAACGGGTTCTTCTTTTATATGATAGTAATATATTTAAAAAATGTTGCATGAAATATAAAACTACCCACGCATCCAGCCAACAGCCAGTTCTACACCCTCCCGTCCTACCACCCACCCAGCCAAACAGCCAGTTCTATATCCTCCTACCAACCAGACCAACCAGCCAGTTCTACACCCTCCCGTCCTACCACCCAACCAGCCAAACAGCCAGTTCTACATCCTCCTACCAACCAGACCAACCAGCCAGTTCTACACGCTCCTACCCACCCAGCCAACTAGCCAGTTCTACACCCTCCCACCCTACCACCCACCCAGCCAGTCCTACACCCTCCCACCCTACCACCCACCCAGCCAGTTCTACTCCCTCCTACCCACCCAGCCAACCAGCCAGTTCTACATCCTCCTACCCACCTAGCCAACCAGCCAGTTCTACACCCTCCCACCCACCTAGCCAACCAGCCAGTACTACACCCTCCTACCCACCTAGCCAACCAGCCAGTTCTACATCCTCCCACCCTACCACCCACCCAGCCAGTTCTACTCCCTCCTACCCACTCAGCCAACCAGCCAGTCCTACACCCTCCTACCCACCCAGCCAACTAGCCAGTTCTACACCCTCCCACCCTACCACCCACCCAGCCAGTTCTACTCCTTCCTACCCACCCAGCCAACCAGCCAGTCCTACACCCTCCTACCCACCTAGCCAACCAGTCAGTTCTACATCCTCCCATCCACCTAGCCAACCAGCCAGTTCTACATCCTCCCATCCACCCAGCCATCCACCCAGCCATTAACCCAGCCAGTTCTACATCCTCCCATCCACCCAGCCATCCACCCAGCCATCCACCCAGCCATCCACCCAGCCAGTTCTACATCCTCCCATCCACCCAGCCATCCACCCAGCCATTAACCCAGCCAGTTCTACATCCTCCCATCCACCCAGCCAACCAGCCAGTTCCACATCCTCCCATCCACCCAGCCATCTACCAAGCCATCCACCCAGCCAGTTCTACATCCTCCCATCCACCCAGCCATCCACCCAGCCATCCACCCAGCCAGTTCTACATCCTCCCATCCACCCAGCCAACCAGCCAGTTCTACATCCTCCCATCCACCCAGCCATCCACTCAGCCATCCACCCAGCCAGTTCTACATCCTCCCATCCACCCAGCCATCCACCCAGCCATCCACCCAGCCAGTTCTACATCCTCCCATCCACCCAGCCATCCACCCAGCCATCCACCCAGCCATTAACCCAGCCAGTTCTACATCCTCCCATCCACCCAGCCATCCACCCAGCCATTAACCAAGCCAGTTCTACATCCTCCCATCCACCCAGCCATCCACCCAGCCATCCACCCAGCCATTAACCCAGCCAGTTCTACATCCTCCCATCCACCCAGCCATCCACCCAGCCATCCACCCAGCCATCCACCCAGCCATCCACCCAGCCAGTTCTACATCCTCCCATCCACCCAGCCATCCACCCAGCCATCCACCCAGCCAGTTCTACATCCTCCCATCCACCCAGCCATCCACCCAGCCATTAACCCAGCCAGTTCTACATCCTCCCATCCACCCAGCCATCCACCCAGCCATCCACCCAGCCATCCACCCAGCCATCCACCCAGCCAGTTCTACATCCTCCCATCCACCCAGCCATCCACCCAGCCATTAACCCAGCCAGTTCTACATCCTCCCATCCACCAAGCCATCCACCCAGCCATCCACCCAGCCAGTTCTACATCCTCCCATCCACCCAGCCATCCACCCAGCCATCCACCCAGCCAGTTCTACATCCTCCCATCCACCCAGCCATCCACCCAGCCATTAACCCAGCCAGTTCTACATCCTCCCATCCACCCAGCCATCCACCCAGCCATCCACCCAGCCATCCACCCAGCCAGTTCTACATCCTCTCACCCACCCACTCCACCAGCCAGTTCTACATCCTCTCACCCACCCACTCCACCAGCCTGTTCTACACCCTCCCACCCACCCAGCCATCCACCCAGCCAGTTCTACACCCTCCCATCCACCTAGCCAACCAGCCAGTTCTACACTGTCCTAAGCACCTACTCACCAGCTACCTCGGCTACTTCCAGTCTCTTGATATTATGTGCCGCTAGTCACGGGCCTTCTAGTCACAGGGCCAGTGTTCACGCAGATATTTGAACGTACCTTTTTTTTTTTTTGATCCGTTTATTTATACTGAACAAAATAAGGCAACTTGCCTGTTTTCAATTTACCTTGCGATTTGGCATACCGGGTACACCTAGTTGCAAGCGATTGGGAACCTCAAGTCACAGGCTACATAAATCTAGCGACTAAGCCGCAAGCCCTCTAGTCGGACAGTATGAATGGGCCTTAAAGCTCCAATATTAAAGCGTTAGGCTTCAGCATCGTATTTAAGATATGTGCGCGATCTTCGTTGTTAAGTTTGTATCCTAGATTGGTACTAGAGACAAAATACATAACGATGGTGTTATTGGATGCAGTCTACAAAGTTCATATTTTAATGAACATGATTGGTTTCTGTTGGCCTCGATATTATACATCCACATATTTCTTCATGCATCACCTCAGTCCCGGTATAAAAGTGTCATCACCTCAGTCCAGGTATAAAAGTATTATTAACAGACATTTATCAGCACGCTGCAAGAAGCAGCTGGCTTCACTTCAAACGGCAATTACTAGAATCCATCTTGTGGCTACTCATCTAAAATGTCACCCTTATATGTGTTTCCTCTGGTGTCGGGACGTATTTTATGGGACAAAATACCTGGAACGCTAATCACTAGGACCCAGTTACTACGATTTCTCTTAATCTAGACTGTTGGGAAAAAGTAAGCCTTGTACAAATTGTTACCCAAATAATAAAAAAATCACTCTAACGATACACTCCAGAGGACTCTAATAATACACTCAACCGCAGGATAGTTGTGAACCTTCGAGATTTAGCAGGCCCTCGCACCTACTACGATTTTGCTCCCGACGATAAACCCTTGGGCGAGCTATGCGACAAACTAAAAGAAATTGTAGAGCTATCATAGAGCTCGGCGTCAATTAGCTGGGTTTTGTCGCCGAGCTCCACGACGCGCGCCGATACGCTACGACGCGCTACGACGCGCTACGACGTGCTACGACGAAAAAACGTTAATCATAGGGTGTCTACGAAATTCAAACATGTTTGAATTTCTTAACCCGTCGTAGCCCGTCGTAGCCCGTCGTAGCCCGTCGTAGCTGGTCGTAGCCCGTCGGGAGCATAAAAGCGGACATCCACCAACCACCACAAGGCTACAACAATGGCTTCCCGACAAGGTCCACAACAGGCCTACGATTGGAAGCCTTGTTGTAGCCTTGTCGTGGTTGGTGGACCCTAGTTCCCGACAAGAGTCTACGAAAAGGCCATGACAGGATGCGACTGGAAGCTTGTCGGGGGCCTGTCGGGGGCCTTCCGACAAGGTTATGACAAAATCGAACATGTTCGATTTTTACCACGACTGGACAATTTTCGTGGAGTGTCGTGGTTTCCTCGATATCACTGTCGTAGTGTGTCAGTACCATGGACGCCTTTTTTACGGCAACCAGCAACGTCTACGACACGCCCCGACAACGCTGTCGCAGAGCACCCCTCCTTACGACAAGGCTGCGACAAGGTGCCGATAGGAACTTTCTTGTCGGCTTTTGTCGTAGCCTTGTCTTGGTTGGTGGGCGCCCGCCTTTAGAAGACTGAGTATATGAGCGCAATACGGCTATAACACCCATTTTGATTATATCCAGAGAAAATGTAGGGATTACATTGTACTCCCTGGTATTCCAGCTACAATTTGGTTCGTAATACATACATATCACCTCACTAGTGCTAATTTTAGAATGCATACCATGCAAAGATAGTCCAATCCCGTTAAGAATATTAAAATCATTCAATAGTCAAATGTATCTATATATCTAACAGCAAGGTGAAATTCAAGGAAAAGCGTAGTAACTGTAATCTCTTTCTGAAATCCCCGCAGTACAGAGGACCAAAGCTATGGAATGGTTTGACTCACAGTGTACAACATTCACAAAACAAAATGGACTATCAAAGACTGGTAAAGGACAAGTTTCTAATATATTTTGTTATTATTGGTTCTCGGAATGTTATATTTCTTTCACCTCATCACTTTTCATCCACATTACTAAAAATGATGATGATTAACTTGTTATCTTGATGTACTGAGTGGTGTATATGCAATCAGTGGAAGATCTAACCTAGGAAAGAACTGTGTTTTGATTAAATTAAAAAAAAAAAAAAAAAAAAATCTATAAGTGGTGTATAAATACACACACCTATACGCTATGCAGGTATGCAGGTATTTCTTGCTGATTGACATACAGACATACAGGACGTACCTCGTGTTGGGGGCTGAGCGAGTCAATAGTCAAATGTATTTATATCTCTATAAGTGATGTATATATATACAAACACCTATACACTATGCAGATAAGGGTTATTTCCGGGTATTTGTTGCTGGTTGACATACAGACATACAGGACGTACCTCGTGTTGGGGGCTGAGCGAGTCAATAGTCAAATGTATTTATATCTCTATAAGTGATGTATATATATACAAACACCTATACACTATGCAGATAAGGGTTATTTCCGGGTATTTGTTGCTGGTTGACATACAGACATACAGGACGTACCTCGTGTTGGGGGCTGAGCGAGTCAATAGTCAAATGTATTTATATCTCTATAAGTGATGTATATATATACAAACACCTATACACTATGCAGATAAGGGTTATTTCCGGGTATTTGTTGCTGGTTGACATACAGACATACAGGACGTACCTCGTGTTGGGGGCTGAGCGAGACGAGGCGATGGTGAGACGGTCATCCATGTCGAACTCCAGCGACGCCTTGTGGTGGGTTCCGTACCACTTCCGTAGCAGAACAGCGAGAACCGCCATGACGAGGAGCATTCCCCCGGCCGCCGCGCCAAGAGCCAGACCGAGCACCAACCCTACTCCACCTGTAAATAAATAAAGTCTGTCATGAGTTTACGATACAACGAGAAGCACAGACCGCCATGACGAGAAGCATTCCCCCGGCCGCCGCGCCGAGAGCCAGACCGAGTACCAGCCCTACTCCACCTGTAAATAAATAAAGTCTGTCATGAGTTTACGATACTACGAGAAGCACAGACCGCCATGACGAGGAGCATTCCCCCGGCCGCCGCGCCAAGAGCCAGACCGAGTACCAGCCCTACTCCACCTGTAGATAAATAAAGTCTGTCATGAGTTTACGATACTACGAGAAGCACAGACCGCCATGACGAGAAGCATTCCCCCGGCCGCCGCGCCGAGAGCCAGACCTAGTACCAGCCCTACTCCACCTGTAAATAAATAAAGTCTGTCATGAGTTTACGAAAGTGAGAGAAACACGGACAACCATGACAAGGAGCATTCCCCCAGCCGCCGTGCCGAGAGCCAGACCGAGCACCAACCCTACTCCACCTGTAAATAAATGAAGTCTGTCATGAGTTTACGATACTACGAGAAGCACAGACCGCCATGACGAGGAGCATTCCCCCGGCCGCGGTGCCGAGAGCCAGACCGAGTACCAGCCCTACTCCACCTGTAGATAAATAAAGTCTGTCATGAGTTTACGATACTACGAGAAGCACAGACCACCATGACAAGGAGCATTCCCCCGGCCGCAGCGCCGAGAGCCAGACCGAGTACCAGCCCTACTCCACTTGTAAATAAATAAAGTCTGTCATGAGTTTACGATACTACGAGAAGCACAGACGGCCATGACGAGGAGCATTCCCCCGCCGCCGCGCCGAGAGCCAGACCGAGCACCAGCCCTACTCCACCTGTAAATAAATAAAGTCTGTCATGAGTTTACGATAGTACGAGAAGCACAGACGGCCATGACGAGGAGCATTCCCCCGCCGCCGCGCCGAGAGCCAGACCGAGTACCAGCCCTACTCCACCTGTAAATAAATAAAGTCTGTCATGAGTTTACGATACTACGAGAAGCACAGACCGCCATGACGAGGAGCATTCCCCCGGCCGCTGCGCCGAGAGGCAGACCGAGTACCAGCCCTACTCCACCTGTAAATAAATAAAGTCTGTCATGAGTTTACGAAAGTCAAAGAAATACTCTGCCATGACAGTAACACAACATCTGCAGCGAGAGCCAGACCCAGTACCAACCCTACTTCACCTGTAAGTACAATAAAGTCTCTCATGAGTTTACGAAAGTCAAAGTAATACTCTGCCATGACAGTAACACAACATCCGTACCGAGAGTCACTCCAAGTTCACCTGTAGCTTCAATAAAGTCTGTCATAAGTTTATGAATGTTAAAGCATTCGGCGTGGTGTTGCAACAAGAGCCAGACCCAGTGCCAGCCTTACTGCACCTGCAAGAATCAGAAAGACTGCTATGAGTTTACGAAATTGAAAGAAGCTTAGCAACAGCTGTCGTACTAAGAGTTAGCACACTCCCCCCCCCCTCCCCACTCTAGCTGTCAGCACAATAAAGTTGCTTCCTTTTTGAATTTTTAAAAATCTGAGGAAACAGATGTTTCTGGTCTTTGCTGAATGACTTGTCTTGCTGTAGGGATTTCTCACATGTGTTCAGCAATGTATGCTGAGATGATAAGTGAAAAGATAATAGTACTTAGTACCTGTCAGTTCATGTCTATTAAATACTACCCGCTGCTAGGGGTGTAGTATGAATAATGTTCGCGCTCACTGTATACACCCAACGTTTGTTCTCACTGACGAAATTCATCGCGATGTCCGTGAAAGCAACACCAATGTCAGAAAAACAAAATGGCGGCACCGTTTTACGGTTCAACCCTAACGTAACGCAAACCGTAAATACAAATCACGCAATCATAAAATATCACGTATGAACAGGGTAATAAACATATACGAAGGAGTACATATAGAGGTGAATATAGAATGTAGTTTTTTTCTCAATCATTTCTTTTTTGGGTCCATATCTTTTTACAAATATCATCATATCATCCTTGTATCAGGATTAAATACAGCGATAGTAATCGGCCCAACAAAGGGGCAGTAGCCTCAATAGCAACGCTATTGGTTTTCGTGGCCTTGCCAACCAGTCAACATAAAGTACCGAATTACAATTTCGTATAATTCCGTCGAAACATATCGAAATAAAATGTACAGAAAAATATGTCAATCTTAGACATTACCGAACCATATCCATATATGAATCAAAAGTCCCATATCTGAGTAAACATAATAATCCTAATTCCGGCTTGTTGTAACAATTATAACAATCCTAACTCTATGATACATATTTCCAATACCTGTATCTCTACTAACGGGGTACCGGCCTGTTTGTCGATGTAATAGGTAAACAAGGCATTAACACAGCTGAGATGACAAATAAAAAGATATTAATACTGATTGAATACTATTTCGGGTGATTCTGAGTAAGTCAGTATTTACACAAACACTTAGGATAATCTTAGCCTGGTATAAACGTCCATAGGCTTAACATTACGAACTCGTTCTCAACAGGCTTGCGAGAACGGTAACTCGTTCTCAACAGGTGATAAAGAGATACATATTTCCAGGCTAAGATAAAATCAGAAACATATTCGTGCTTGGTCTGAGTCCCTGTTCACCATCTCGTTTGGAGTGCTTCAGAATATTAATCGGCTATCGCCTCGTTCATATCACTGCGCACTCCAAACTCAATGGCGAACGAGGACACAGACCAAACTGTCATCAATTTCCTTCTTAATATCATGCGGAAGAAAAGTGATTTGACAAACAAGTAGGTGTCACAGTGACCTGCTTTTATCCGGAAGTTCATGTTGGTAATCACGCATGCGCACTTTGCTCAGAGTTAATGTGTCGTCCCCTAGCGTGTGTCCTCAGAACTAAGTTCACAATGTGACGAGGGTAAAAGTGATTCATAACTAAACGTCGCTGTTACAAACCGGAAGTGTTCACACGGTCAAACCGGAAGCTCCCCTGCCGCGGTCACTTCTGGGGAATTGAAGCGGGCCGCACTTCCGGTGCGTCCGAGCCTCGCTTTCACGCCTCCCTCACAGTAACCGGAAACTGCGCGTGCGCAGGGATTAACACTAACCGGAAGTGGTGCTCCGCAGAAATGACAGTCTTGGCCGTCAGTGGCGCTGTAAGCGGAGACGCCGCCACCCGCCATCCCATAATAATAGGTACCAGCGGATGAGCCGTGCCCGGCGGGTATAGAGGAAGCTGGAAGCTGTCGGGAACAAGCTACAACCAGGGGCCGGTTTACTAAGCGGCTCACCGGGTCACGTGACACGCAGGTTCAGTGTGAGACCGGAAGTGGATTGTGGGTACGGTTTCCGGCTTCCATTAACTCGGGTATAGGGTCCCTATAATGAGCAATAGAAATGGGAATGGTGGAGAATAATAAGAAGGAATTGTATCTAGATCCGTGCCCGCTGAAAATACGGGATGAGTTTTGGTTGCTCTTTTTATTACTCAAGTAGGGCCATGTAGCTGACCAAAACTTATGGCGTATTTTCAGTGGTTACAGAGCGAGTGTGGTTGAGATTTTATCTCGCTCCTATCACTGATTGATTGGCTCATGTTTTTAACGTCATTGCCCATTGAGTATTTTTTTTTGCAATACTTCATGGGTATTGAGTACGGGTTCCGAATGTTAAGTCTATGGGGAAAAAATACCAGGGGTAATTTATTTGCACCTTAACCTTTATCTCACACCTGGTATTTTATTTCATGGGAAAACCTAATAAAAAGCTCGTAAAAAGTAGCATGTTTGTGACCTTCAATGGCGGCTGTCTGGGTCTTCTACCCACGAGCATATTTATCATTGATTCACTATCAACACTCCTCCTATTTTGTATGTTTGAAGAACCATTAATTAGTTTTGATTTAATTAGTCATTTTAAACTAGTCACCCTTAGTAATACGCCGAACGTATTCTCCCATCACTGGGTCTTACAGATCTGGCATTTTGTAACTCCCGAAACCCCTCAACGTCATTATGACGTGCCAATCCCTGACGATAATGACGTGTCAGGATGGATTTTAAAACCTCCACTGACGTGACGCTGAGATTAGAGACGGTAACAAGTATACGTCTACGTATAGGCTGATGTAGCGTACCCCATACAACCCCCATATATCATACAGAGTCTGACACTTAAACCTTTCAGTATGGGTGATGCTCTGAGATTAGAGACGGTAACAAGTATACGTCTACATATAGGCTGATGTAGCGTACCCCATACAACCCCCATATATCATACAGAGTCTGACACTTAAACCTTTCAGTACGGGTGACGCTGAGATTAGAGACGGTAACAAGTATACGTCTACGTATAGGCTGATGTAGCGTACTCCACACAACCCCCATATATCATACAGAGTCTGACACTTAAACCTTTCAGTGCGGGTGACGCTGAGATTAGAGACGGTAACAAGTATACGTCTACGTATAGGCTGATGTAGCGTACCCCATACAGCCCCCATATATCATACACAGTCTGACACTTAAACCTTTCAGTGCGGGTGACACTGAGATTAGAGACGGTAACAAGTATACGTCTATGTATAGGCTGATGTAGCGTACCCCATACAGCCCCCATATATCATACACAGTCTGACACTTAAACCTTTTAGTACAGGTGACGCTGAGATTAGAGACGGTAACAAGTATACATCTATGTATAGGCTGATGTAGCGTACCCCATACAGCCCCCATATATCATACACAGTCTGACGTTTAACCCTTTCAGTGCGGGTGACGCTGAGATTAGAGACGGTAACAAGTATACATCTATGTATAGGCTGATGTAGCTTACCCCATTTGACTCACTACAAGACTTTAAAAGAGATCAAAAGACATTCCTCATAAGTAGAATCCCGTGATAAAGTTTGCACCTTACTCACTTACTTACTTACTTGTTATCTTCATGACTACTCATCTTTGTTATAATTGTTTATGTCTAAAATTTTGTTGTTTGTCCTCTCTCGAATGATATCATGTACTGAAATACCATAAGAGGGTGCGTCCACCAACCACGACAAGGCTGCGACACGCGCCGACAAGAAAGTTCTTGTCGTGAGGAGGGAGCTGTCTTGACCCCTTGTCGCAGCCTGTCGGGAAGTGCACGCTCCACCTAAATATTCTATCGTAGACCACTGCGACACGCCACGACACGCCACGATATCGCTCGAACATGTTCGATTTTGTCGTAACCTTGTCAGAAGGCCCCCGACAGGCCCCTGACAAGGTTCATGTCGCAGCCTGTCGTGGCCTTGTCGTAGCCTCTTGTCGGGAACTGTGGTCCACCAACCACGACAAGGCTACGACAAGGCTTCCTATCGTAGAGCTGTCATGGACCTTGTCGGAAAGCCGTTGTCGCAGCCTTGTCGTGGTTGGTGGACGCACCCTCTAACACCCATGAACTCTCCCTACCATCATTCTAGGTATCTCGTTTCTCACCACATGTACTGTAAAGGATCAAATAAGGCTAACAATATCTACAGGGCTGTAGGGAAAATAGTATGCACAACAATCAGAAACTATTTCTGTAATCTATCATGACCATATACTTTGTAAATATGTTTCATGCGTTATCACACCGCATTGTCATAAAAACAAATCTGGAACTGTAAAACGAATTTTAAACTCGGCGCACATTGAAACCAGTCTTCGGACTGAGTGTTTCCGAGTCAAAATAAATGTTTCAAAAAAAAAGAAGAAATACAACCCCCATATATCATACACACCAGCTTGACACTTAAACCTTTCAGTGCGGGTGACGGTAGAGACGGTAACAAGTATACGTCTATGTATAGATTGATGTAGCCTACCACACACAACCCCCATATATCTTACACAGTCTGACACTTAAACCTTTCAGTACGGGTGATGCTCTGAGATTAGAGACGGTAACAAGTATACGTCTACGTATAGGCTGATGTAGCGTACCCCATACAGCCCCCATATATCATACACAGTCTGACACTTAAACCTTTCAGTATGGGTGACGCTGAGATTAGAGACGGTAACAAGTATACGCCTACGTATAGGCTGATGTAGCGTACCCCATACAGCCCCCATATATCATACACAGTCTGACACTTAAACCTTTCAGTACGGGTGACACTGAGATTAGGCGCTGTAACAAGTATACGTCTACGTATAGGCTGATGTAGCGTACCCCATACAGCCCCCATATATCATACACAGTCTGACGTTTAACCCTTTCAGTACGGGTGACACTGAGATTAGAGACGGTAACAAGTATACGTCTACGTATAGGCTGATGTAGCATACCCCATACAGCCCCCATATATCATACACAGTCTGACACTTAAACCTTTCAGTATGGGTGACGCTGAGATTAGAGACGGTAACAAGTATACGTCTATGTATAGGCTGATGTAGCGTACCCCATACAGCCCCCATATATCATACACAGTCTGACACTTAAACCTTTCAGCATGGGTGGCGCTGACATTAGGTACTGTAACAAATATACTTGCAAGTTTTATCCTTTCAACACGGGTTTAAATTTATCTCACCCTGGTATTTTTGTGCCATATGCTTATCAGTAGGACCTTGTTCTCCATGCCCCTACAAGTATTGCAGTCCGTTCTCCATGGTCTATACCCAGTGTGTCATACATTCTTTCAGTGTGTACAGGAGTGAGATAAATACCGAAAGCAAATCGTTTTGGTCAAAGTCGTTGTTCTCCAACTCATTTGAACGCTATGCGATATTCACTTGGCTGTTATCTCATTCATATCGCTCCCAATGTAACGACTTTGACCAACACTTGTTGGTTTCTTCTTAAGTACCGGAGAACGAGGTACGTCTAGACAAAGAAAAGAACGAGGAATAAATATTATTTAGGCACCCTCCCCTGGATTCAAATATTTCTTCATAAAATTAAAATGTATATACCTGAAATTCATAATTATAAAGCCATTTAATTATTCTCTCCTTGAATGACAACGTAGGGCGGAGAGTAATATCATTTATTCATTTTCACATGTTTTTCTAGCAGACACCCGTCTGTAAAGGGTTAATAACCTGAAGGTAGTACAGAGATGAAGTGGCGGTCCTAGACCCATCACACTAAACTGAAGGCGGCTCAAATCACAAAGCCCAGCCCGAGACAACACCATAAAACGTGTTTCCACCTCCGGGGGGTTCTCTTCTCATAAATCTGTCGGGCAAAACTGACCGATTTTAGAACCGTGAGACTCCCTGACATTTCATAGCTGACGTTGGTCTATGGTACCCTATCGCATATTATCTCACCCCTGATATTTCTATCCCGTAGGCTTAACATTGGGAACTCTCCATGCCCGTACAAGTATTGCCGTCCGTTCTCCATGGTCTATATCCTGGGTGGCGTCCATTCTTTTAATGGGTACAGGGGTGAGATAAATATAGAAAGCAACTTGTTTGAATGCTGCGTGATATTTACTCGGCTGTCACCTCGTTCATATCACTCCACATCAAACTCGTGAGAATGATTGCTTTGACCAAAACTTGTTGGTTTATTTGCCAAAATAACTATTTTTATTTCCCTGAATTGCCCATTTCTATTGACTACTATTCCTATGTTAAGGGACTCGTCCACCAGCACACAAGATATATCAAGATTTGTCATGATTTGGTCGACTTGCTAAGTCTTGCCTAGGCTTTGAGTAATCGCAATGGATCGGTATGATTAAACTCCTTCGCAATTCTTGTCGCGATAGACCACGGTGATATGTCGGGCAATATGACTTGAAGCGGCGATGGTGGAGCACCAAAATATACCCCCATTATCACGAAGAAGTACGCACATCATCGTGTGCAATGCATCACGGCAAAGCAGGTGAGACATGTGTTGATACTGTAGAATATAACAAGATATATCAAAATATATACACACTAATGACTGGTTTTGTGTACGAGTGGCCGTAATCTCCGAGTAATTGACGCGTAGTAATATCCGAGCGGATAGAGAGGATATTACGTCGTCAGCTACGAGGAAATTACGGTCATTCGTATACAAAACCAGTCGTTATTGTATTTATTACCTACCTACACATGAATAACATATCTATTGCAATTAAAAAGTTTCTGTAAGCCATTTAGTTCCAGACATCACAGCACTGTCAAGTGTTGCAGTAATTCGGTGTAGACGTACACCAATAATATATTTGTAATTTCTTCGTTCCGATGGACCTGTCGAGGATCCGTGGTTGGAAAAAAATTCAGTGGTCGCATGTGGTAGGAGAAAGGCTCGCACTTCCAGATACGCCACGTCTTCCCACATGTACACCAACAATATAGTTCGCCATTAACCTGTTCTTTTAGCATGCAAAGTGTGTTATGACAGTGATTTCTGATGGTAAATGAGATTAATATGATTGATTCAAAATAATAAGCATTGAATGAACATTCAAAAAACTTATTTCGAAGTACATGATAATTCAACCTCATTATGGACAGGACTATTTTTCCGGAATCTCCTACAGGAGATTCTGACATGCCAGAATCTCCGGGTAGCTGTTTCCAGGTGCCCTATACATTTCTTATGGAGACTCCGTAAACGGTGGGTAATAAAACACGGCAAACCCATCATGCTGAAGGAACCAGCAATTTACTCTCAAGAAATCGGTCGGAGGTTGGTGCCAAATGAGCAGCCAATGGAAGCACACCTTTATACATGTACTCAGGAGTTACCTGCATCAGGCTCAGGCCGAGTTTACACAGGGCTACCAATGGAAAATACAGAGATAAAACATCGGGTAGAGAGGCCTTGATCGGTCGGTGGTGCTCACCGAGAAAATATTGGTGCCAATAATCGTTGATATCACAATTCATTGAGGTTTTACACTATACGGCATATAGCCTATGAGCTATGGGGGCTGCCATGACGCCCCCCGAGTAGGTGCTCTTCACTAATGGAGGTAAAAAAGAAGTGAGTAATAATTGGGAAATGTCACAACTCTTGCCTTGCTCACATATGTAAATAAAGTGTTCCATGTAAAAAACATCATGTATTGGGTTTTGGCATTATATCTTCCTGCTCTGGGATCGGTGTAGAGGGTCAAAGGAACCTTGGTAAAGCATTGAAAGGCAGCTGAATTTCGTAAGAACAAAGAGCCAGAATACAGGTTCTGTCCCCCGACCACCTAGTGAATGTTTCATGAACTAACAATGGCTCTGTCCCCTATTGAGGAAACCTCCATATGGGGTCAGACCTATGTAATTCAAATCAAATGGGATTAAGCTCTGACCGTTTATTTTCATAGTTGCTGAATTTGTCTCACCCCTCACGTTGACTAATTGGTGAACATTTGTGACATAATTCCCCATTGAGTATTTTTTCTAAGGGGTGAGCTAAATCTTACGACTAATTTTATATTTTATCCTCACCGACAAAGTATTCCTTTAAATCTACAACAAATCCAATACCAAAAAATCGAACACAGTTTGATTTTATCGGTGGCCTCAAAGGTTCGTAACAATAAGAAATGTGGGAAAAGCGTTGCTCCGGTGATATCAGATCGTGCCGTGTGGTACGGTTATTTTCATGTTGTGTCTCTACTCTTTGCACATTTTCAGTGACATAGGTGAAAGGTCCATTAGATTTTTAATTGAATATAGATGGCGACATAGTGATGGTACCATCCACAAAGAATCTGGAGAAACGATTTCGACCTCGGGTCGCTATTCTGCGATCTGCAAAAAGTGGAGCAAAGCCCCCCGCCCCAATCAGTGTCAAATAATCAGCCAATGGAACCAGTTTGATTTCATCGATGGCCTCAAAAATCGGTCGGTGGTGCGAGAATACGCAATTCGGTGGTTCCCGACTACAGATTGCTGTCAAATAATTGACCAAGTAATCGGTCGGCGGTTCACGGTCACAATGGTTCGTTGCTCCGGGAAATGTAGGATGAGTGTTGCTCCAGTAATATCAGATCGTGTTATATGGTATTGTTATTTTCACGTTGTATCTTTTTGAAACATCACATTTTCAGTGACATAGGTCAAAGGTTCATTAGATTTTTAATTGAATACAGATGGCGATATAGTGATGATGCAATCCGCAAAGAATCTGAAACAACGATTTCGACCTCGGCCAATGGAGACAGTTTGATTTCATTGGTGGCCTCAAAAATCGGTCGGTGGTACGAGAATACATACGCAAATCGGTGGCTCCCGACAAAAGATTGCTGCCAAATAATCAGCCAATGGAAACAGGCCTAAAGCCTCAACAATAGAGCCTAGAGGAGCCTCGAGGAGAGGCTGGGAACACATGGCACACACCGGGAGCCATAAATATTTCACTGAAGCCCTCCCGCGGGCAGCAGGCTCCCCGGACCTGTGGCCGGGCCCGCTGCCCATCTGATAGAGACGGAAAGAGCGATCGGTCCTCCGGGCTTTCACTGTGAAAGGTAGAGATTCGGGTCTGCGCTCAATTTTGGCGCGATCTCTACAGATGGCAAGATAAATGCGGCTCACTTGAGCGGCACGGGTACTGCAGAGACTGTGTATGGAGAGTCTACTTCAGAGCCAGTTCAGAGAACAGAGACTGTGTATGGAGAGCCTACTTCAGAGACTCTGTATGGAGAGCCTGCTACAGAGACTGTGTATGGAGAGTCTATTTCAGCGCTAGTTCAGAGGACAGAGACTGTGTATGGAGAGCCTACTACAGAGACTCTGTATGGAGAGTCTACTTCAGAGCCAGTTCAGAGAACAGAGACTGTGTATGGAGAGCCTACTTCAGAGACTCTGTATGGAGAGCCTGCTACAGAGACTGTGTATGGAGAGCCTACTATAGCACCAGTTTAGAGAACAGAGACTGTGTATGGAGAGCCAACTAAAGAGAATATGTATGGAGAGCCTATTTCAGCACCAGTACAGAGAACAGAGACTGTGTTTGGAGAAGCTATTTCAGCACCAGTTCAGAGAGATCTATATGAAGGTGTACCAGGAACCACAGGTGTGTTTGGAGAGTGCCGAACCCACCTGAGGGACGCAAACCTTTTCTATTTTCTATCGGTACACATATACGCCCGGCGTATACATGTCGGGCAGAGGATATTTCCTCTTGTATACGCCAGGTGTGAAATACAGCCAAGACGTGTCCGTATTTAAAAGGAAACAGTCTTGTATACGCCTCATACGCTGGCGTGAAATATGGACGTATATATATGACAACAAGTCAATTTACAGTGGGTGTACCTGAGAAAGCTCCAGGGGCATATATAGAGGCAAACTAGGGCCACCCTCCCCGGATAATTAGTAGAAACTGAACGAGAGTTAGACTTGTCAGTGATTATGCCACGACGGGAAGGCTGTGTATTACTACGCGAAGCGTTAGCTGAGCGTAGTGAGGAACAGACCTGACCAGAGTGGTATAAACATTGAGAAGTCTGATTCGAATTCGGTTTCGTATTTATCCTACCCCGTCTCTATGCTTTTGGATAACTAAAATATAAATATCGATTGAATGACCGGAACTTTTGAGTGCAACCGGAACTTTTTTCGGAGCAGCTCACAATCTGGTCATTGATTTGTCTTCTTTTTTTTTTATGCCCCTAGAGCCATAAATCGCACTTTATGTCATGGCATGCCGCATAAAATTTGCCTATGTTATGCCTATGGACCGTTTTTATTAGGGGTAGGGTAAAGGTTTGTCAAGGATGGTGTCTCTCCATAGAATATCAAGAGACGTCACGAGTTTGAGTCTGAGTTTATTTATGCCACGCATTTTGTTGGCTCCATAATTTCACGAGTCGAAGACGAGTGACATTACGGAGCCAACAAAATAAGTGGCATGAATAAGCTCAAACTCAAACGAGTGGCGTCTAGATTTTATCCTACCCCATTTCCATATTTTTTCAGTATCAGAAAGTAGTGGCATAAACAACACTTTAACAACACTTTAACAACACTTTAACACCCGTGAAATAAACAAATCCCATGTTAAGCCTATGGCGTTTTTTATTAGGGGTAGGATAATAATGTGTTTCTGAACATTGACCAGTTCGTCACCCTCTGCAGCCTGCAGCCTTTCCTTTCAGACAGATTTAGTTCAAATATATTTTCAACAAACCGTATTTATTATCCATAACACAGACATAAATGCGTGTTACTTTTTTCATGACTAATCCCTTTCTAAGTTTCATGAAGTCTAAACATACAACAAAGGACCCAACAATTGATTTAATCCTAAGATAAATCACATTTATCACTGGAAGTATTCCTTGCACTGCTCTGAGCCTAGTTCACACCTACGACGGTAAACACACCAAAATCATATTTGGAAGAGAAAAGTCGGGAAGTGTGAACCTGGCCCAAAAAACATCGATACTAATAATCAGTGGCACTGCAGGTCATTGAAGTGTTTACATCCGATGACTGGTTTTACATTTTATCTGCACTGACATCTGCATTCCATCATCGATTAATTCAATCTGGTTTAATTTCATTAGTGGTCTCCAAAAATCTCTTAATGGTGCCCGATTACACAATTCGGGGCAGGGAAATCATTAGCTGGGTCTTAAATCTCACTGTTTACCCATACCGATATTTGACCAGGACCATATAGTAATTGGTTGGTGGTGCCAGATTCCTAAATCAGTGTTCAGAATCGGTAGGTGTAAATCGGGCCTCTATATGTAACACCTTTATCATTTACGACACAGACATAAACGCAACAATAATACTTATTTCATGACTAATCCCTTTCTAAGTTCCATAGAGTCTTAAAATATTTGACCGATATTTGATATAGAAGTATAGTAATCGGTCGCCAGTTCCAGATTTTATTATCGGTTATCAGAATCGGTAGGTGTAAATCGGTCCTATATATGTAACACCTTTATCATTTACGACACAGACATAAACGCAACAATAATACTTATTTCATGACTAATCCCTTTCTAAGTTCCATAGGGTCTTAAAATATTTGACCAATATTTGACATAGAATGTATAGTAATCGGTCGCCAGTTTCAGATTTTATTATCTGTTATCAGAATCGGTAGGTGTAAATCGGGTCTATATATAACACCTTTATCATCCACCACACATACATAAACGCATGTTACTTTTTCATGACTGATCCCTTTCTAAGTTCCATGAAGTCTAAATATTTGACCAATATTTGACGTAGAATGTATAGTAATCAGTCGATAGTTCCAGATTTTTTAATCGGTGATCAGAATCGGTAGGTGTAAATCGGGCTTATATATAGCATCTTTATGATCCACGACACAGACCTAAACGCATGTTACTTTTTTCATGACTAATCCCTTTCTAAGTTCCATGAAGTCTAAACATACAACAAAGGACTCAACAATTAATTTAATCCTAAGATAAATCCCATTTGCCGCTGAAAGTATTCCGAGTCTGACATAATTCACCTGCTCTTACCGAGATTGCACGCACCCGTTTAGAACCCGCCCGACTAACTCCAGAACGTATCAGTTGTCCCGTAATTACATTCCCCCAGCCCAGAAAGATTCTATTAGGTCGTCCGGCAAAAAAACCCACCAACTCTCACGCATGCGCTCTGGATTCAATTTCTCGGTTCATGTCTTGTCGCGGGACCCGGATGGGGCGGCCATATTGGATGACGTCATTAGGGGAATCCCATGCTCCGAGCGTCTATGGGCGTATTCATTAAAGCTAAGCGGCAGATAGCGTTTTATATTATTCTGGTGGATAGAAAAAGAAAATGGCTGCCGGTCCCAACATCTGAGCAAAGATTGTCATCTTTGATTAAGTGAGAGATTGTGGTGGGAGAGGCGAATGATATTCCGTTTTGTGTTCATATCACTGCGCCTCGATATCTCCTTGATATTAGTATGAAAGTGTCAATAGTACCTGATTGGATAGCTTGATAGTGGGAAAGTTGGATTCACAAAGTGGGATTCATGTACTTCACAGGGTGTTTGTCTGAGGCAAATCCTGTTGAGATTCTGTATCCTGTAAAGTGGGATTCACACAATGGGATTCATGTACTTCACAGGGTGTTTGTCTGAGACAAATCCAGCTCAGATTCTGTACCCTGTAAAGCGGGATTCACACGATGGGATTCATGTACCTCACAGGGTGTTTGTCTGAGACAAATCCAGGTCAGATTCTGTATCCTGTAAAATGAGATTCACACAATTGGATTCTTGTACCTCACAGGTATGAGACAAATCCTGCTGAGATTTTGTACCCTGTAAAGTGTGATTCACACAATGGGATTTGTGTACTTCACAGGGTGTTTGTCTGAGACAAACCCTGCTTAGATTCTGTACTCGAACACAATCTCTTCGTCTAAATTGTAGGGTTCCATTTCCCTGAAGAATGTTTTTTCCCCTGCAATTGTTGGCGACATTTACCCCTAAAGAGAATCAGAATCTCATGAGATTTTGAACCCCGTGAGGTACATGAATCCCATCGTGTGAATTGCACTACACCTTTTATCAGTATTCCCAAATAATCGTCCAGTAGTCACAGACTGTAGATTGGTGCCAAATAATCGGCCAGTGGTCACTGACTGCAGATTGCTGACAAATAATCGGCCAGTCATCACCGACTGCAGAATGATGACAAATAATCGGCCAGTAGTCACCGACTGCAGAATGGTGCCAAATAATCGGCCAGTGATCCCGACTGCAGATTGGTGCCAAATAATCGGCCAGTGATCCCGACTGCAGATTGCTGACAAATAATCGGCCAGTGATCCCGACTGCAGATTGGTGCCAAATAATCGGCCAGTGATCCCGACTGCAGATTGGTGACAAATAATCGGCCAGTGGTCACCGACTGCAGATTGGTGATAAATAATCGGCCAGTAGTCACCGACTGCAGATTGGTGATAAATAATCGGCAAGTGGACCTTACTGCTTATTGTTAACAAATAATCGGCCAGTAGTCACCGACTGCAGATTGTTGACAAATAATCGGCCAGTAGTCCCGACTGCAGATTGTTGACAAATAATCGGCCAGGGGTCCCTGACTGCAGATTGGTGATAAATAATCGGCCAGTGGTTACCGACTGGAGATTAGTGCCAAATAATCGGTAAATAGTCCCGAATAATCGGCCAGTGGTCATCGACTGCAGAATGGTGATAAATAATTGGCCAGTGGTCCTGACTGCAGATTGGTCAAGTAATCGGCCAGTGGTTACCAAATAATCGGCCAGTGGTCACCGACTACAGATTGATTCACAATAATTGGCCAATAGAGAGATGCCTTTGGGCTGTGATGACTAACGTGTAACTGAGTTTACCGTATTCCCTCCCCAGCCGCGCTTGGTCTATAAGAGGATTGCCCAATCACCTTCACCACTGCCCGGCGAGGGACACTGGTAATTCCGGTAAAGACGCCCGACGTCCACCGCCGACGACGACTGGGTAATCACATCGACGCTTTATTTGCAGATTGCTCTATGTTTGTGGCAACACATTACCTGCAATTTGCCTACACTCTCCCTATACTGCTTAAACTCTCCCTCCCCCAGACTGCCATTACTCTCCCTACACTCTCCCTACATCGCCTACACTCTACACACCACACTTACGCTCTTCCAACACTGCTTACATTCTCCATACATTGTCTACACTCTTCCTTCACAACCTACACTCTCCATACACCACCTACACTCTCCCAACACTGCCTACACTCTCCATACTGACTACACGCTCCCCATACTGACTATACTCTCCCTACACTACCTAGACTCTCCCTACACTACCTACACTCTCCATACACTGCCTACACTCTACCTACACTGCCTACACTCTACCTACACTGCCTACACTCTCCTACACTGCCTACACTCTCCTACACTGCCTACACTCTCCTACACTGCCTACACTCTCCTACACTGCCTACACTCTACCTACACTGCCTACACTCTCCTACACTGCCTACACTCTCCTACACTGCCTACACTCTCCTACACTGCCTACACTCTCCTACACTGCCTACACTCTACCTACACTGCCTACGCTCTACCTACACTGCCTACACTCTCCTACACTGACTACACTCTCCTACACTGTCTACACTCTCCCTACACTGCCTACACTCTCCCTACACAGTGTAAACCCGCCTGCTATCCCCTGTACTCGCCTCCTGATTGGTGTTGGAGACGGAGTCGGAGTGTGGCTCCCTCTAGTGATCACTCTCCGGGGATCACTCAGCGATGTCCAGTCACGAGCAGCCTCTCGTTTAACGAGGGATGAGCATTCCACGGAAAACAAGGAAAACATCGCATTTCTCACTCGATTTCACGGGAATTTCACAAACACGCCTAAAAACAGAGGGAAAGTTTGATTGTTCACTTTGCCTGGTTTTGTCTGGTGTGATTGCAGGGATGCGCTTGAGTTATTGAAGATGACAAGTGTCGGCCGGAGGAAACTGACTGGTTCGGTAAATCATCATTTTATCATTCCAGTGAATCGTTTATCAGATATGATATTAACGGTAAATGAACCCTCACAGGACATTTACTATAAATTGCTTTATCAGATATGACATCTACGGTAAATTGCTTTATCAGATATGACATTTACGGTATATCGCTTTATCAGATATGATAATGGTGTCCATTCTGCTACCGATAAATGTACCTGGAATCGCTTTATCAGATATCATATTAACGGTAAATCACTCCATCATTATGTAGGACATTTATCGTAAATCGCTTTATCAGATATGGCATTTACAGTAAATTGCTTTATCAGTTATGATATTTATGGTAAATCGCTTTATCAGATATGACATTTACGGTAAATCGCTTTATCAGATATGACATTTACGGTAAATCGCTTTATCAGATATGATATTTACGGTAAATTGTTTTATCAGATATGACATCTACAGTTTCACTTTATCAGATATGACTTTTACGGTAAATCACTTTATCAGATATTTCCCCTATTATGCAGGACATTTGCAGTAAATCACTTCCTCATTGTCTATGATTCTAGTTCTTTTCCTGTTACATCTCTGTCCCTCCTGTCTCCCTCCACCCTATTTCCCTCTCGTTTTTCTCTTTCCTCTTTGGGTCCGCCCCTTTTTTCTCTTTCACCTTTCATCTCTCCTTTGTTTCCTCCTTTCTCTTTCTCTATCTCTTTCTCTGCTCTCCATATCATTTCTTTTCTTTTTACAAAATATTAGTCAATTGGATTCCACTGTAGCAGTTCAGTGTCCATTCTGCCACCGATAAATGTACCTGGAATCACTTTATCAGATATCATATTAACGGTAAATCACTCCATCATTATGTAGGACATTTACGGTAAGTCGCTTTATCAGATATCATATTAACGGTAAATTACCCCTCATTGCACAGGACATTTACCGTAAATCACTTTAACAGATATGACATTTACAGTAAATTGCTTTATCAGATATGACATTTACGGTAAATCGCTTTATCAGATATGACATTTACGGTAAATCGCTTTATCAGATATGACATTTATGGTAAATCGCTTTATCAGATATGACATCTACGGTAAATTGCTTTATCAGATAGGATATTTACAGTGAATGGCTTTATCAGATATGACATTTATGGTAAATCGCTTTATTAGATATGATATTTACGGTAAATCGCTTTATCAGATATGATGTTAACGATAAATCACTCCCTTATTACACATCACACTTACGGTAAATCTCGTTATCAGATGTTACATTAATGGTAAAGCACCCCTCATTACATAGAATAGTTACGGTAAATCGCTTTATCAGGTATGACATTAATGGTAAATAACCCCTTACTGTACAGGACATATACCCCTCATTGTTAGGATATCTATTGTAAAGCACTTAATCAGATAGGATATTAATCCCTCCATCATTATGTAGGACATTTACCGTAAATCGCTTTTTCAGATATGACATTTCCAGTAATTTGCTTTATCAGATATGACATTTACAGTAAATCGCCCCTCATTGTGTAAGAAATTTACGGTAAATCTCTTCATTAGATATGATATTAAGGGTGAACCAGCCCTCATTGTATAGGATATTTGGAGTAAATCACTTTATCAGGTATCATATTAATGATAAATTACCTATCATTGCGTAAAATATTTAAGATAAATCGCTTTATCAGATTTGATATCACAGTAAATCACCTCTCACTGCACAGGACATTTACGGTAAATCGCTTTATCACATATCATATTAAACGTAAATCACCCATCATTGCATAGGACATTTACAGTAAATCACTTTATCAGATATGACATTTACGGTAAATCGCTTTATCAGATGTGACATTTACAGTAAATCGCTTTATCAGATATGACATTTACGGTAAATCGCTTTATCAAATGTGACATTAACGGTAAATCACTCCATCATTCCACATGACATTTACGGTAAATTGCTTTATCCGATATCATATATACGGTAAATCGCCCCTCAATGCGTAGGATATTTACGGTAGATCGTTTAGTAAGATAAGATATAAATGGTAAATCACCAGATCATTATTAAGGACATTTATAGTAAATCACTTCCTCATTGTCTATGATTCTATCCTTCCCTGTTACATCTCTGTCCCTCCTCTGTCCCTCCTCTGTCCCTCCTCTGTCCCTCCCCCTATTTCTCGTGTTACTTCTCTCTCCTCTCTGAGTCCGGCCCTTTTTTCTCTTTCTCCTTTCATCTCTCCTTTTGTTCTCCTTTCTCTCTCTCTCTCCTCTCCTCTCCTTCTCATTTCTTTTCTTTTTACAAAATATTAGTCAATTGGCTTCCACTGTTTGAATATTAGTTAATTGGATTCCACGTAGTGAGAGTACAGAATACGAGTAGAGAGTGTGAGATCTTATGAGAGGGGTGCGTAGTGAGAACCTTGTACAGAATACGAGTAGAGAGTGTGAGATCTTATGAGAGGGGTGCACAGTGAGAACCTTGTACAGAATACCACTTAGAGAGTGTGAGATCTTATGAGAGGGGTGCGTAGTGAGAACCTTGTACAGAATACCACTTAGAGAGTGTGAGATCTTATGAGAGGGGTGCGTAGTGAGAACCTTGTACAGAATACGAGTAGAGAGTGTGAGATCTTATGAGAGGGGTGCGTAGTGAGAACCTTGTACAGAATACCACTTACAGAGTGTGAGATCTTATGAGAGGGGTGCGTAGTGAGAACCTTGTACAGAATACCACTTAATGAGTGTGAGATCTTATGAGAGGGGTGCGTAGTGAGAACCTTGTACAGAATACCACTTAGAGAGTGTGAGATCTTATGAGAGGAGTGCACAGTGAGAACCTTGTACAGAATACCACTTAGAGAGTGTGAGATCTTATGAGAGGGGTGCGTAGTGAGAACCTTGTACAGAATACCTCTTAGAGAGTGTCAGATCTTATGAGAGGGGTGCGTAGTGGAACCTTGTACAGAATACCACTTAGAGAGTGTGAGATCTTATGAGAGGGGTGCGTAGTGAGAACCTTGTACAGAATACCACTTAGAGAGTGTGAGATCTTATGAGAGGGGTGCGTAGTGAGAACCTTGTACAGAATACGAGTAGAGAGTGTGAGATCTTATGAGAGGGGTGCGTAGTGAGAACCTTGTACAGAATACCACTTACAGAGTGTGAGATCTTATGAGAGGGGTGCGTAGTGAGAACCTTGTACAGAATACCACTTAGAGAGTGTGAGATCTTATGAGAGGGGTGCGTAGTGAGAACCTTGTACAGAATACCACTTAGAGAGTGTGAGATCTTATGAGAGGAGTGCACAGTGAGAACCTTGTACAGAATACCACTTAGAGAGTGTGAGATCTTATGAGAGGGGTGCGTAGTGAGAACCTTGTACAGAATACGAGTAGAGAGTGGGAGATCTTATGAGAGGGGTGCAGTGAGAGTACAGAATACCACTTAGAGAGGGTGAGATCTTATGAGAGGGGTGTAGTGAGAGTACAGAATACCACTTAGAGAGTGCGAGATCTTATGAGAGGGGTGCACAGTGAGAACCTTGTACAGAATACCACTTAGAGAGTAGTTCGGTGTCCATTCTGTCCCCGATAAATGTACCTGGAACAACATGAATATTATGGACATAACCAACCCGAACTGGTGTTAGAAGTGGGAAAATGATGATTGTAAATATATATCACTACGTAAACAACACCTCTGTACGGCATTGCCATGAAAAGCACCTCGCCCAACATCTCCCACAACTCCCCCCCCCCCCCTCCCCGCACCCCAATCAAACGAGCCTCCTCATAGGAGCAGTGTGTAAATCAGACATGACAGACCAATCCTGGTCCATCAGTGGTTGTTAGTAACTCCAGCTCTCCCTCACCGTCCCCTGCATCGTGCCGCCCGCCGCCCGCCCGCCCGCCGCCCGCCCGCCGCCCGCCCGCCGCCCGCCCGCCGCCCGCCGTCTGCCGTACACCGCCCGCCCTACACCGTACACCGCCCACCGTACACCGTACACCGCCCACCGTACGCCGTCGCGCCCTACACCGCCCGCCCTACATCGTCCCGCCCTACACCGCCCGCCCTACACCGCCCGCCCTACACCGCCCGCCCTACACCGCCCTCCGTACACCGCCCGCCATACACCGCCCGCCGCCCGCCAGCCCTGTCCATACTCATTCGGCTGCCAGCTGTTCCCCCTCCTCCCCACTCCCCCTCCTCCCCCGTCTTTGATTTCGCCGAGACGGCGTGGATCGCTCCAGCCTCGCGTGTCGGCATGTGAGGCGTGTTCGGTTTACCTTCACCTCCACTTTGTCTCATTTTTATCGTCAGCCTACAATCGGCGGAGACCCGGAGTGCAAAATGGAGATCAATAAAGTACTTCACGATGTGGTTACTTTGTGTGGAGACTTCAACAAACATGGCGGAGTTTACACGCACAAATTAAAGTCTCACTCAAAGGGGTGTAATATATATCATTATATTCTCTTTTTTTTTTAGAATTAATCATTTATTTAGACTGGTTGAACTGGTTTCAATGTATTGCCTCATATGATTGTTGAACGAGGCAGATCGCATTGACTCACAACATTAGGAACTTGTACTCAACACCCATGGAGTATTGTGAAAGTAATATACGGAAACTGGCCTACTATCTTCGTACGTCAAAATACGCGGTGAAATTATTGATCACATACATCCCGATGCCGGAGGCAGAGGGATGTATTTGATCAATAATTTTACCAAGTATTTTGATGTACGAAGATAGTCAGCCCGTTTTCGTATTATTATATACCTAAAAATGGCGATATTTCATCTAGTCACGTGATCACATACCCCGTACGGCACAGTGTGCCGTACGGGTATAAATACGCCATGGGTAGGAGCGGGCAGTATACGCACTTGATACAGCCATAGGTATATAATAATATACAATACGGCATAAATGTTAGACAATCAGTCAGTGATAGGTGTGAGATATAATGTAAACAGCAGTCAATCCATAGCAGCTGGATATATGCCATTTATTTTTGGTTTGCTACATTGTCTCACAAGGCAAAGCCGAGTTGGATTAGAACGCAAAACTCATGGCATATTTTCAGTGGATAAAGATCTTGATGCCCAGATGAGAATCCAGTTACATAATGCTCCTTACGCTGGTAATAATATGACTTGGATCACGAACAATGAAGATTTTTACAATAGCTTTCAACAAATGGTGTACCTAATTAGCACCATAATAGTACCAGACCTCAAGTTCAAATCTATTGTAGGGGTAGTCAAGCAGCGTTGTTTCACGTTTACGCTAGATGCCGCGAGTGCCGATCCCTGCTGTGCGGTAAGGCCGATGGACCCGTGGTATGCAAATGCTACGGGGTCGCCCGCATTACATAACTCAGTCAGTATATAAGACTGAGTCCACAGCGGGTTGACAGGAACTTCTCACGGTGCCTCTCTGTAGAGTGAACGCCTGGAGCCTCATGAGTTGGTAAGGTTGCATCGGAACCTTTCAATGTTGAAGAGACCAGAATCTCTTCCCGCGCTAGTTGGTGCCCAGTAGCACCAACCTCTTGTAACTGTGATACCTGAATAAAAGGCGGTACACTGAAACAGTCCGGAGTCTGGTTTTGCGTCCATAAGTTAGCGGTAGGTAGTAGATTCCGCATAATAAACAGTGGGTCATGGTTTACTGAGTCTCTATACATTCCCAATGGGGTCTTTGTATACGATGGATGATAAACAATGGGTCATGGTTTACTGGGTGACTTACATACATTCTCAATGGGTACTTTGTATACGATGGATAATAAACAATGGGTCGGGGTTTCCTGAGTCCCCATACATTCTCAATGGGTATGTTGTGGATAATAAACAATGGGTAGTGGTTTCCCCATATATTCTCAATGAGTACTTTGTATACGATGGATAATAAACGATGGTTCGTGGTTTACTGGGTGCCTGTACATTCTCTATGGGTACTTTATATACCATGGATAATAAACAATGCTATATAATAGTGGTATGTTGAGACCCCATACATTCTCAATGGGCACTTTGTATACCGTAGATGATAAACACTCAGACCTACACCACCCCCGCAGGTCGATGGCAACACGGAGTCCTCACCACCCACTTGACGTGTCTGTCAGCTGCGGAATTCACCCGAATCGGATGCCATATTGTCCTTATGTAATTAATTATGGATTATCTCGCTGCGTGCAAAACACTGCTGGAGAGAGAATCCTGACAAATCCGATATCACAGCAGCCGTAAGACGCGGCCAGCTGGCGAGTAACTGCACGCCATGCCAGTTACTGCACGCCGTGTCAGTTACTGCACGCCATGCCAGTTACTGCACGCCGTGTGAGTTACTGCACGCCGTGTGAGTTACTGCACGCCGTGTGAGTTACTGCACGCCGTGTGAGTTACTGCACGCCGTGTGAGTTACTGCACGCCGTGTGAGTAACTGCACGCCGTGTGAGTTACTGCACGCCGTGTGAGTTACTGCACGCCGTGTGAGTTACTGCACGCCGTGTGAGTTACTGCACGCCGTGTGAGTTACTGCACGCCGTGTGAGTTACTGCACGCCGTGTGAGTTACTGCACGCCGTGTGAGTTACTGCACGCTGTGCCAGTTACTGCACGCTGTGCCAGTTACTGCACACTGTGTGAGTTACTGCATGCTGTGTGAGTTACTGCACGCTGTGTGAGTTACTGCACGCCGTGTGAGTTACTGCACGCCGTGTGAGTTACTGCACGCTGTGTGAGTTACTGCACACCGTGCCAGTTGCTGCACACCATGCCAGTTACTTCACACCGTGCTAGTTACTGCACGCCATGCCAGTTACTGCACACCGTGCCGTATTTGTGCGTACGTCATGGGACAGGCAGCGACTCCTGGCGACGAGCAGGTAAAAGTAAGTTTTCACAGATTGCCAACAGATGGCGCCACTGAGGAGTTGTTCTCATGCGCCTGCGCCAACTCATGGTGCATTGTGGGAAATGCACATCGACCCACAGCCAATTCTATTTAAAACATCTTGTTTATATTTTTATTCATCATTTCTCATTAAATCCTTTACATCATGCAAGTATGGATTAGTATTGTATAATCTACTCCGTTCCGTTACTTCATTTCATCTATTTTATAGTCGATATGAATACTGAATAAAGAATCATATACATGCAAGAAATTGATGACATCATCCTTGAACAAGATTCTCTCGAAAAGGTTAGTCTTTCTGATTTGTGGCAGTGTGCTATCATAAGCAATAAAAGCCTACGGCCCATTCATAAAGTATGAAGGCACAATTTCCGAATTTTTGACCCCCCCCCCCCCCCTCACTGTATACTTTATAGATGGCACTCTTGAGGACTAGACTAGCTTTGTGTAGACCTTAAGAAGAATGGAGTAAGAACTCAAACAAAGATGTACTAGGTACTACTATGAGTCAAGAACTAAACTGATTTTAATGAAAGGTTTCATCCAGCTTATATACACACAGCAGGTGGCATCTGAGTTTAGGCTGAGCTTGTAAGCTCTGTGCTGTGATTGGCTGTTGAAGCAACAACCAATGAGGACCAACCAGGCTCGTTCCGGTCTGTTGCACATGCCAGGAGGGCCGCTCATGTAACTAACAACTCAGGTGTCATGTCAGAGTGCTCTACCCTCATGTTGGCAGACTGGGAACTAGAGTGAGCGATAATAAAGGTAAACATGCCATTCACTACATGGCTGCCGTACGGTCAACATCAAGACAGGAGCTGCTACAAAATGGCGACTGTCTTAATGCGGTCATTTTTGTTCTAATAATTACAGGCAATATAGATGACAAATCTCTCCACATAGAAACCAATATAATTGGTCTCGATAGGGATGCAGACACCAGAACTTTACAAATGGTCATGAAGATTAAAACTTCATCACTTTTGTTGTTCATTTTGATGAATATCTGCAAATAAATCATTGCAAATGAAGCTCTATGATCGACATGACATCAAGTTGGATGAATGAAATCAATAATTACAAATGACTGCCATCAGTCAAAGCAGACATCATTTTACTTGTCTCAAAGCCCGTTTCCATTGGCCGATTATTCAGCACCGATTTGCAGTCGGGAACCACCGGTGGATCTTTTGGGTCCACTGTCGCCAGATCGGTTAATAGAAACAGGAATTGCAGAAAATGCTCACAGATAAATTTGGCATAGATTATGCAACAATGCCATCACCTGACAGAATCAAAACACCTTGCTTTTGTCGGAGATCCGCAAGATGTTAATGTGGAAATTAAATCAGTGCGTATCTGGGAAATACTGTAGTATTAGGAAACATCCTTACTGTGGACGAAATGGTTCCTGTTTGAGGTCAGTCATCGATAAAAGACTGACCGAGAAGAGGAACCGTTTCGTCCACAGTGAGGACGTTTTCTTTTTATCATATACCTTAAATCGATGAAAAAACGTTATTTTGATGACTTATTAAGTCACACTCACAGCGGGCACGAACATTATTATTACTGCACCCCTAGCAGCGGGCAGTATTTCATAGACATTCGCACACAGGTATATAATAAAAACAATGCTGACAATGCACCCTCATCGAAAAATTGATGCTCCACACACCTCCAAAACACTTTTAGGGTAATTAAAAAAGTCTGTGTCGGCCAATCGAAACGAGCTACAGGCATTCAAAAATGTGTAGACTCTTCAACCAGTTGACGTGTCACTGATTGGTAGCGACATTTTCTCAGCAATTTTCCCAGTCAGCCCAACCTCACCGAGCACACCAACTTTTAAACCGATTTTTTACTGATTTTTCTCGGTCTGTACCCGGTATAATACTGGTGCGTTTTCCGCAAGGCAGTGTAAACGCCGCCTACAAGATATAGTTACGCCTAGGATCCGCTTGGAGTTGCTCCTGCACATAGAGTCCAAATGAACCAGGCCTATGCCTGGAGACTGAAGGGCCACGAGAGTGAGATTCTCGTTTAGTGATAAACTCAAACCTGTTCTTCTTTTTGGTAGATCTATACATAGGCATACTTTTTCTCTTAGGATATATTTCAAACGATGCTGAAATCCAAGTTTAGTATTGTAGTTTTCTGATGTACTGTTCCCGTGAGAAACCAATGAGATCAGAACTTTCGCTAGTGTCAATCCAAATAGTTCTGATCGTTGATAATCAGCTCAAACACCTGTGTCATACGAAATGATTACCACGAGATAATGATGGTTTCCCATTCACCCGCTAAGGGGCACGATGGCGGTTAGGAATCGTTAGCCAAATATGAAGCGACGAAGTCGCTAGTCCCTTCACAAATCACCAGGTAAACAAGTGTAGGGGTCAGGGTAGTCGAGCAGCGTTGTTTCACTTCACGCTAGATGGCGCGAGTGCCGATCCTTGCCGTGTGGTAAGGCCGATGGACCCGCAGTATGCAAATGCTACGGGGTCACCCGCATTACGTAACTCAGTCCCTATATAAGGCTGAGTCCACGGCGGGTTGACAGGACTTATCGCGGTGCCTCTCTACAGAGTGAACGCCTGGAGCTCCATGTGTTGGTAAGGTTGCATTGAACACCTTATTTCACATGACACCGGTTGTATCACTCCGCCCCCGCACATCACTCGATCTCCCAGCGATCACAGTTTATAAACCGCATTTATAGGGCGCATTAGGCACTGTTTGTCTTCCGCATCCATCACAGAAATCAAAGACATTTCTTTGATTGCTCTTAAAAACTGTGCCTTCAGTTGACTCTCATCTGTAGCAGTCCCCAGGAAGGTCGTTTCAAATTGCCCTTAGTCTTTTGTCGAGCTCGTTTCTAGGCGTCGCTCTACGTCAAAGCGATGGGCGGAAATTATTTTATTGTATCTCCAAATACACCCTTTATCGCTCACTTTTGTTAAGAGTAATCGCCCCCCCCCCCCTAGTGAGACGCGCGGAACTAAATCACGTGATTATGTTTCCATCCGGGTTCTGTCTCCATTGATGACGTCAGAGTGGGAACGCGGATTTAGAGTGACGTCATCGCCCGGGAACGCTGACCTCTTTTGACACAAGATGGCGCCCTTCAAAGTCCTCAGTAATTACCTTTTAGTTCGCAAAGCAGTCCCAGGTGGCGCCCCCTGTCATTATTCCCATGTTCAGACACTCTTCAAGCGGAGGCACGCTCATAGGGACCAATAGAAGGGTGCAGGCAATATCTGCTGGGAGAGTGATGTAGCGCCCGTGGCCGTGCCTTAGTACGCATACCTTCACACAGGTGGCGCTGCACGCGTGCCGTGAGGCAATGTGGGTAGACGCTGGGGTCCTTTTATCTGCGCGCGGAGGTCAAAACCCAAGAAGAACCAAGGTCATCCCAAACGCTAATCAAAATCCGCGTAAAAGAGCATCTTCAGGACACTTCAGAGGATTGTGAAGGGCGGGAGAGGCCTTAGATACGCACAACCATATATCTATATTCATTTTTACCTTTTTGTTATGTTTTCTTCTTCCTCGGATATTGTTTCGTTATATAAGATTTTCGGTAATGGCACAGACCTATTCGTGGTATAGTTTTTCTAACAAATCCGATGAGTTATGTTTAAATTGGATTAGTATTACGAAATTTTAATGAGAAATACAATTTTTTTCTTCTCTTTTTTTTGAAAATTGAACAAATAATGAATGCGCTTTATATGAACTTCAGAAATGAAGATCACAAAAAAACTAGACACAGTGACTTTATATTAGGTTGTTGTTGTTATTAAATCAAGTTATACTGTTGGTGGTACATTGGTGAAACAAGACTGATAACGAAATTTCACTGATGTTGAATTACCTTCTTCAGGTGATGATAAAATCAAATAATGGCTTAGATTGACTTCCTTTTGGATGGTTACAAGGTCAAGGTCAAGGTTTATATAACTCCCAGAGGAGAAGAATTACCTTAGTTACAACAAGGTAAAGTGTCAGGTACAACCATCAACAACTCCCAAGAAAACACATTGTCCTGGGTTTAATCATTGTGTCACTGCCTGAGTTAAACGGCATATAGCCTATCATCCATGGGCGCCGCCATGATGCCCCCGAGAAGGTGTTCTTCACTAATGGAGGTGAAAAAGTAGGTGTTCTTCACCAATGGAGGTGCAAAAGAAGTGGGCGATAATTGGGAAGTGTCACAACTCTAGCCTTGCTCACATATGTAGTTAAAGTGTTCCATGTGGAAAACCTCATGTCCTGGGTTTAATCATTATCTCATCCTGCTCTGGGATGGGTTTAGAGAGTCAAGGGAACCATTGTAAAACATTGAAAGGCAGTTGAATTTCATAAGAACAAGAGCCAGAATACAGGTTCTGTCCCCAGAAGGGGCCCGCCATACTGATTGCTGCCTAGTGACTGCTTCATGAACTAACAATGGCTTTGTCCCCTTTATACTGAGAATCGACCAACTCGTAAGTACATGTACATAAAATAGCATTTTTAGTGCCATTCAGGTATATGATAAGAAAACGTAGTGACTGAGCCCGTAGGGATGCAATTACCATGTTTTCTCTTAACACTGCATGTCTCACATAAATCCACTATATTTAATTTCCCTTTACATTAAAGTAATGAAATAATAATACAAAAGCTTTGAAATCTGGCCTTAGGTAATATGAAAAAACGTAATTAGTGTGTGCGTATTTTATGTGTCTTTTGATGGATCTGTACAGTCCAATGATGTAGTCAGCCGATCATGGAAAACTCAGAAAGGCCTTTTCATATCCACACGACTCTCGCAATAGCTACGTTACTGCGAAGTATTACGTTAATGCGACGTATTACGTTACTGCGACGTATTACGTTACTGCGACGTATTACGTTAATGCGACGTATTAACATTACTGCGACGTATTACGTTACTGCGACATATTAACGTTACTGCGACGTATTAACACTACTGCGACGTATTACGTTACTGCGACATATTACGTCACTGTGACGTATTAACATTACTGCAACATATTACATTACTGCGACATATTAACATTACTGCGGCGTATTAACGCTACTTCGGCGTTTAGCGTCACTGCGACGTACTACTTTACTGTGACGTTTTATGTCACTGCGACACATATTACTTTACTCTAATGTATTACTTTACTGTGACGTATTACATCACTGCGACGTATTACTTTACTGTGACATATTACTTTACTGTGCCGAATTACTTTACTGTGCCGTAATGCGTTACTGCGACGTATTACGTTACTACAACATATTAATGTTACTGCGACGTATTAACGTTACTGCGACGTATTAACATTACTGCGACGTATTAGGTTACTGTGACATATTTGCGTTACTGCGACGTATTGCGTTACTGCGACATATCAAAGTTACTGCGACGTATTGCATTACTGCGACATATCAACGTGACTGCGACATACTTACATTAGTGAGACGAGCGTCCTACAATGGACAAATCTTTTATACGGGGCAGCGGAAAGTATTTGATAGACATATGATACAAATATGTCTATCAATATAATAGTTCCTTATAATAGTGCATATAATAGTTCTTATCACAATGTTATTCATTCTCAACATTTATCTAAGTGCTGCAAATCTAACAAGTATCCCCTTGTGACAGGGTTTGTTAGTTTTGAATGCTCAATGCCCCTCTTATCGAAGACTAGTGTCAGCATCTGTTCCAAACCATTATCAATTATTATTAAAAAAAAATGTCCATGAGACTGACGTCTCCCGAACAGACTCGCAGAGAGTTGACGGGAGAAAACCCAACTCAGAAGAGGAACTTTTACACAAAACATTATCAATTATTAGAAGCCAAAAAGAATATGTAATGAGAAAAATAAAATGTTTCAAATTATTACCGTTTATTTCCACACAAAAATAGATGAAAAATGGATTACTTTGGCAAATACATAAAAATGAGAGCATAAACAAGGCGGAAGTAATTGACGTTTTCCTATTCGCTGGTATTTGGCATGTATTGGCGGCGTCTCTACAGACGCTGGTTTGTCAACAGTGGCTGTCATTGTCCTTGTCGTGTGGGGCCCTACCCTGACATCCCACATCTCACCCCCCCCCCCCCTCCCCCTCCTCCATACGCCACCTAGCGGAGGCTCTATCTCTCCAGGGCTTTATATCCGGGCTGCGCACACAGTGCCGCCCCCTATCGGGCGTCGCGCGCGTCAGGCGGCTGCCGGCAGAGGGCGTCATTCACTGAGCAGCCGACATTTCCCGCGCGTCATCGATCACACAGTTTTGGCGCGAAAACCAGACGCTTATCCCAAACGGCCCAAATTATATCCCATTGGCTGTCAGCAGTCACGTGACTCCACTCCAGTACATGACGACCGACGGGTCCCTGCGTCTCTCCCACAATGCACAGGGAGTTTGAGGAGAATTGGGAGGTTCGAAATCCAAATCATAATGAAAAGGAGGCCTAAAATGCCCGGGAAGTGATGGTGTATTTTGCTCCGAGTCGCGATTAAAGCCCAGGGGTCATTTAGTGCAGTTTGGATTGCGCAGACGACTTTTGGTAATAACTCGAAGGCATAGAAACGTATTGACCGAAACAGACGACAATGCGCTCCTCTCAACCCCACATTTCCCGCGCTTTGTGTGTTTAGACGAAGACGGCCGCCATTTTTTATTTCACCGAAGGCAGAAGAGAAACAACGACAATTTGCGACAATTACGCTTCCGGTAGAAGGCAAACAGAGTGACAATTCCCGCCAAAAAAGTAGAGCAGCAACCTTATCATCTACTGTTAGAGGGGAATCGACAAGCTGCCAATCACAATATGGCTGTTTGAAAGAGTCCACATATGCAGCGATTACTTTTAAATTTTGTATTTTTTTGTTTTGCTTAGGCACTCACGTCATATGGTTCCTGATGAGCATGTTAGAATAGCTGTAGAACTGCGCTAGGAGATTGTGAGCAGATTGTAAGGCTAGGTTAAAATCTATTTGAAAGAGTCCACATATGCAGTGATTACATTTCAACTTAGTTGTTGTTTTTTATAAGGCGTGACGTCATATATTCCTGATGAGCATGTTAAAATCTGTGTAGAAATGCGCTAGGAGATTGTGAACAGAGGGTAAGGCTAGTTTAAAATCGCCCTCCCCATCTGTGCTAGGAGATCTTCAGTGGCCAGGATAAAATCTCTCTATAGAACTCTGAAAGGAGAAGGTCAACTACCAGGTTAAAATGTCTGTCTGGAAATGTGCTTGGAGATTGTCAACAGTCAGGTTAAAATCCCTGTCCATAACTGTGCTAGGAGATTGTGTGCAGTCAGGTTAAAATCTCCATCTAGAACTGTGCTAGAAGATTGTGAGTTGCTAGCATAAAACTCTCAGTCTAGAAGTGTGCTGGGAGATTGTCAGCGGCCAGGTTAAAACTATCTAGAACTGTGATAGGAGATTGTCTTCGACCAGAGTTAAAACCTCTGTTTCGAACTGTGCTCGGAGATTGTGAGCAACAAGGTTAAAATCTGTCTATATCTCTGCTCGGAGATTGACGACGGACGTGTTGTGAATATGTGTGGAGTATAAAAACTTTCATATACAGATTCCCTCCTGACTGTGTATATAATGATTCTTTGTGAATGAATAGCGTGCTGCAGGAAACATGAATAACTAATCAGACCTTCGCCAGAGAGACTGTATGATAAACAAGCTACATCACAAGGTGTATCTGGATAATTCTCGTCTGCCTTTGAAGGCGCCAGTTCTGTAAGGATTTATTTATGTAAACACATTTAGACTCTAGGAGCAGACGTCCCCAGCATCCACTGATGTCCCACACAGGAGAATTATAATCTATGAGGCATGTATCTAGAATGTGCAGTGAATACAGACAATATATGAAGCCAGGATTGAAATAGTTATAGCTAATCCCCATTGTGATCTGTGCCATTTGTGTTTTATTGATGAATGATACGGATTTATGTTGGCTCTGATGATGATGAAAAATGGACCCTTATTATTGCATATTATCATAAAACTGGGTGAGTTTTAATCTTGGCCACCGTATGCTACGACTGGAGTTTGGCAAAGTGACTTCATGAGGTGAAGCTGAGTGAAGTCCGAAGCCAAAACTCCAGGAGCTACGACGGGCTGCGAGATTCAAACATGTTTGAATTTCGTAGACCCTCTACGATTAACGTTTCTTTTGTTATTTGTCGGGTTTTGTCGCCAACGAACTCGCTGCGCGACGACGGGCTACGACGGGCTACAACAACAAAAGTTAATCGTAGATGGTCTAAGAAATTCAAACAGGTTTGAATTTCGTAGCCCGTCGTAGCCCGTCGGAAGGTTAATCGTAGAGCGCGGCGGGTTGTCGCCGCAATAATGCCTCCCACCTACTACGATGGGCTACGGTCGGCGACACGCAGCGCTATCGCAGACTTAATCGTACACCGTCGTAGCCTGTCGTAGTAGGTGGGAGGGACCCCTAAGCGCCAGATCCACTAAGGCGACCAAGCAAATGCGTCTGCGATCCATGCGACTGTGAGAATCCCATGTGATGATATTCAATATATTGAATATTGTTGCAAGGCATTCGCATGTCCATGCGAACATCTGTGAATGTCTGCAAACATCTGCAAACCCGAATTCGCATGGAAAATTGCCCTAGTGGATCTGGCGCTTTAGGCCCTCGGGGCGCTATTCTGTGATCTGTAAATATATCGCAAACGTGGGGCAACGGGTCTCTGGTGCTTTTTAGAGCGTGCTTGCATACCCTTTATTATCCATCGTATACAAAGTCCCCATTGAAAATGTATGGGGACTCAGTAAACCACCACCCATTGTATAAAACCTGCCAGATACCATAACTATGGTATGCGGATTCAAACCTGTGGTATACGGCCTCAAAGCCGTGGTATACGGGAAAATATTCCCTTTGTGCTATAGAGCAAAGAAATAGTCCCTAATGTTATACCCGTTAATATGGCAATTACTTGGTTTAATTCATTCGAAATAACGGATAATAAATACAACAAACGATAATAATGTGGATAGGCGGCTCTGTAAACCACTCAAGGTTGACGTCGTACTACACTCGCTAGCGCTCGTGTATTACTACGCGTCAAACTCTCGTGGTTTACGGCCGCCTATCCACAAAACCATCGATTATTGTCTATGAATACATTGCCTAAAGGTTAGAGTGGTCACATATACACTTCCAGTGTGCTGCCAGAAAACTATCCCTTCACTATCTGTGTCCTTCTCACTGTGCTACTGGCAAAGGAGCAGGGTGCCAGTGTCTCAGTGTATTAGAAGCGTGCCCAACTGACCATGACTTATCACTCAAGACTGAAATACCTCATTGACCTACTGGTGCTTGATATATTTAGACCCTAAACTCAGGCAAATGATGGCAAGTTGACTGGGTGGAAGTGGGTTACTGAAAACAATCCATATCTCCTGAATGTAACCCAAACCTTTCTATTGTTATTCATTTATAATTGTACGCTCATTCATCTATGATGAACATACTATTTACTCCTAGTTTTGTTATTGTAACTATGGTAACTGGTGTCACCATGATACTGTATTGTATATAGATACCCTGAGACTAGGATAATGACAATTAAAACACGTAATTTGGTCCATGCTATTGCTGTACCATCTAAATATAGACCTAATTATCACCGGCAAGCGAAGCAATGACGCATTTTAGCCCTTTTTACTGTATATAACTTTTAATCTTCAGTCTATGAACATTTAATGGACAGATACCTGTTAAAACCAAGTATGCAGATTTAAAATTCAATATCTGTGAAAATCTAAAAACATATGAATGGTGCTATGATGAACGATCCATAGTCTCAGTCCCACAAAAGTGTAACATTAGCGCATCTTCTGGAGATATCAACACACTGCTATATATGGACGATACGCCCATTACCATCCCACAGCACAGGACTCTACTGCTATGCATGGACAATACGCCCATTACCTTCCCACTGCACAAGACTACTGCAACTGCCTTTGTTTCCAGATTTCTTTATTCATAGGCATAGTGGTAAACAAGGTTTTTGCAATTAGCAGATCCATTTAGAAGCATCTCGACGAATATTCATTTCAATTTGTTGCTGCGTTGAAAAAGAAATCAATTCACTGACGGAATAGAAATCAGGGAGGATATACATGGCGGGATATATACTGATTTAGATGTGGCTGTAGGCAATGAGAGAATGTGACACCTGCTGCTTTCGGCATATAGCTATAAGACCATTTGTACCCGCAGAACTGTGAGCCCACCTCCTATTGGAGGGCATCGGTAACATAGAGATATAGAGATCCCCCCATGACACTCCCGCAACTCAGTTCTCACCCTCACCCTCCCATTTATAATGATAAATTATTTGTTTCGAAATTATTTTATCTTTACCTTAATAAATATGCATGTCAATTTATCAGAGGGTCGGAACCGATGCTAAGTTTTAAATGGAATAAAACCATCAAGGATGAGAATCCTCTGTATGGGGGTCATTCATTATTAGCGTGCACAATAGGGAACAGCTTTTCCTCTCGGGAATATATACTGATTGATATATGGCTGGAGGTAACGAGAGAATGTGACACCCATTGCTTCCAGCATATAGCTATTAGACCATTTGTACCCCACAGATCAGCCAACCCGCCTCCACCGCAACCATCATCGATAACATTGAAATATAGAAAATGGCACACCCTGATTCTCACGCAACTCACTCCCCACCCAAACTCTGACATTCAAAATTCTTAAATTGTCTAATACTGGAAGAAAACAAAGTTTCTGGAATTTAAGCTTCAATTTAGAAACCATTTGTTCTATGCCTCACTAAATATACATGTCAATTTATCACAACGGAGAAACAGATGCTAAGTCATTGATGGAATAAAACCACATAGGAGTAAGTATGCTCTTCATGGGGTCTTCCTGCATTACCACTTGTGATAGGGAACAGCTTTCCAACTTGGGGATATATACTGATTTAGATGCGGCTGGAGGCAACGAGAGAATGTGACACCCGCTGCTTCCGGCATATAGCTATTAGACCATTTGTACCCCGCAGAACAGCCAGCCCGCCTCCACCGCAACCATCCAACTGGAGGGCTTCGGGAGCATCGAGATATAGAGCCAGCCCCCGCCTACGCCCACACGCGCTCCTCCCAGTGGCTCCCCGCCCCCCGCTCCCCCGCGATAGAGCAGCGCAGTGGTTTGCCGTGTGTTAACCTCCCCGCAGAGAAGTGATCCTCCACCCATCGATTACTCCGCCCAACCCCATAACTCAGACGCCAATTGCGCCCCGTTCCCCATAAATACACATCTTAAAGCCATCGACGGTGGCGCCACCACCCGCCCAGTAATGGACCAATTTGACAAGGGATCATTTATTGATGTCTCATTTAGGACCTGCCTTGATCAATGCTGAAATGTTGCCAATAACGGGCAGATGGGGAAATGTTATCCCGGGTATGATGACATAAGGTCTCACAGTGGTGAATCATGTAATTGTGCCGTTTGTGATTTGGTTTAACACGTTGGAGATGCGGCGGCACTTTGAAGGCATTCCGTGAGGGATCTTTGTGGAAATGTGAAGGTGTGAAACAATCAACGGCGAATTTCTTCTACCGAGACCTCCTAAGGCCACTCAAAAAAACAAACTTGTTTCTCATCACCAAGCCATGAAAAATATGACGAGGGCGCTTTTTTTTTTCTTTCTTTTTTTTTTGCGCTGGATCACAGATGGCTTAAAAGTGTCATAAAATGGCCTATAGACATACAGTAAAACCCTGTGTAAGCGGTTACCCTCCGTTCAAGGCCAAAATGTCCGCTTATGCAGGGTGTCTGCGTACGCGGGGTTTTCAGATTTATACTGCTTATGCATTGAAAGCATCCCTGGCATGAGGAGCTTTAATTTGATACCAAATACACATACTTTTCATAATTTCTATCGAGGTTCATCTTATTTTAACCAAAAAAAAAAAAATTCTTCTAAAATCGTTTTTGCAGATGGCGCGGTGATGAGAAACAAGTTTTTTTTTTGAGTGGCCTAAAATAGCCGAGTATTTATCAGATTTCGTTGGCAGTTTCAGCAATCAAGGTGTAGGGTTTACGTAGTTAGCTCACCTTGTATAGTACACTTACGATACATTGGGTGTGTGTCGTATATGTGTCGTAACTACATCGTCATTATTATCCATCGTATACAAAGTCTCCATTGAAAATGTATGGGGACTCAATAAACCACGACCCATTATATAAAACCTGTCAGATACCATAACTGTGGTATCCGGATTCAAACCTGTGGTATGCGGCCTCAAAACCATGGTATACGGGGAAAATAGTCCCTTTTGCTATAGAGCAAAGAAATAGTCCCTATTGTTATACCCATTAATATGGCAATTACTGGGTTTAATTTATTCGAAAAGATGGATAATAAATGCAACAAACGATGATTTTGTGGACAGGCGGCTCTGTAAACCACTCGAGGTTGACGTCGTAATACACTCGCTAGCGCTCGTGTATTACTACGCGTCAACCTCTCGTGGTTTACGACCGCCTGTCCACAAAACCATCGATTATTGTCTATGACTACGATATGCTTGTTTATCTCACCCCAGTATTTTTCTCCATAAACTTAACATTAGGAACTCGTACTCCACGGCCATGAGGTTCGTGTACCCAATACTCAATGGCTAATTTGGTGATTCATTTTATCAATAAATAATGTTATACAGGGTGAGATAAAATCAGAAACCCACTCGATGAAAATAACTTGGTCTGAACTCCACCTCGTTTGGCCACAGAGTTATTCACGAAGCGAAGCTGAGTGAATTACTCTGAAGACAAACTCGGTGGAGTACGGACCAAGCTATTTTCATCTCGTGGGTTTCCTTCTAAGTCGTATGAAATGACTTTAAATGACATACAAATTAATGTTCATCTTAATCGCGGCGTGAAAGTCTTAAGGCAGGAATTACGCGAGGGACGGAAGTACCTTTAGGCATTCATGACAAATTCAATAGTTTTTTTCAATAGAGACTAACTAGAAATACTGACAATTTGTTATCATATAAGGAGATAAAAATATGGAAGCCAATGCATTATTTCAGGGGAGGAAATCAAGGAAAAGATTTAAGGAAAAAAATTGGAAAACTTTCGAAAAAAAATTTCTCGGAAATAATCACCAGGTGGTACCAGCTTGCATAATCTGACATAATCAGACAATCTGCAGTTGTCAATCGTTTGTCATTTACACTATTTCTAGTCTTTTAAGACTGAAAGTCGTCAAATGGTGCTAAATTCATTGAGAATCTTCTAGCGTAAACCCCGGTTTAATACAAACAATAGGTAGGCATGCCGGGAAGAAACGTCCACCTGCAACCTCCATTGGATAATATTTATGGAAATGGGTTTTGAAATTCTATAGCAACACCCGAACTGACGGGCTTCATACAATAACATCTTCAGGTGCTTCGAGATATGTTACATTTCAAATTCCCGAAACGAGAGGTACAAAATAGAAATATAATTAATAATGTGACAGAATCGGATTTACCTAACTACAGGCACCAAAGACCTACAATATTCTCCCTATATCTTGTCCTTGTCCTTGTCTTGACCTTGTCTTTTCTATGGTTGCTTTGTTAATGTCATCCCATCTAATATTGAATATTGTTATCTGTAAATTCATCTGTCTCAATCTGTTTCGTCCACAATCTTCATGGAGTACAGAATACTTATGATTTATAAAAGTTATTATTATATATACATGTATATATATACTTGTGAGGGAATGCCTCACACTTACTGGCAAGCTCTATGGATTTCCTGCACACTGTGCACGAACTAACGGTTTGGGCACTCCGTACCAGGTGACTTATCTGAAAATGGCGATTTAATGCCCCAGTCATGCCCCAGTCACACTGGCGTAAAAAATGGCGTTTTTCCGTGTACGCACGTCTACGTTCTTCTACGCATTTTGAAATATACAAATGCGTTGTAAAACGCGGCAAGACGCGGAGATACGTAAAAGAAAGTCGGAATGCGCCGGAAAATGCCACAATGCGTACAGAAGCGTAAAGAAACGTTGATGAACGTTGAGAAGCGTACTAAAACGTTTAAACCGAAATTTACGCCAGTGTGACTTGGGCATCACTTTAACGTTTTCGTACGCTTCTCAACGTTCATCAACGTTCATCAACGCTTATCTACGCTTCTGTACGCATTGTAGCGTTTTTCGGCGCATTCCGACTTTCCTTTACGCATCTCCGCGTATTGCGGCGTTTTGCGGCGTATTTTTTTTGAGATTCCAAAATGCGTAGAAGAACGTAGATGTGCGTACACGGAAAAACGCCGTTTATTACGCCAGTGTGACTGGGCCTTAATGATTTTCTGGTATATAATGAATGATAAGGAGACATAGTGAGTGTGTCTGAATTACATCTGTTCCTTGTTGTTTTTGGTCGGAAATACTCGTTCTGAAATACTGAAATACCTCGTTCAATCTGGTATTTCAGTCTTGAGTGTTTGGTCATGGTCAGTTGGGCACGCCTCCAATAAACTGAGACACTGGCACCCTGCTCCTTTCCCAATATCACAGTGAGTAGCACAGGGATAGTGAAGGGATAGTATTTTTGCAGTACGCTTGAAGCCTATATGTGACCACTCTAACCTTTAGGCAACGTATATACCCATGCAAGCACGCTCTAAAAAATATTCACACTTACTTTCCGAACAAAATCCGATCCTACGAACTAGAAACTTGACGACTTTGAATGACCTTTTTACGGATAATTCAAGGCTTGATGGTGAGTGGCTTTACGTAACTCCTGACTGTTTTAGCAATTAGCGCGTGTGTAAAGTGATACCGACTCCTCATTAGAGTGAGAGTGGGTTTTGTAATGAGGGAGGGGAGGTAAGAGGGAGCTGAGATTACATCTATAACGTCTGACGTCCTGCATTCATCTCTGCAGACTTTTATTGACAAGATTAACTTACGTAAAGCTGATTCCTTTCTAATGAGTCCACCTTAACCCTACAGTGTGGGAGAATTCTTTTATTTTTAATTTTTTTTTTTTTTTATATAAAATTTCGGTTCAGTTCGCTACAATGATTGTTGCGGTCTGCCACATCCCCATTTTGTATCCTCCTCTTGTTTGTTACTTTTTCAGACACAGGTAACACTGTACGAAAACCACCATTTTATTCAAATATACGCCATCGCGGAAGTGCATGTATTGGCTGAATATTGACTTGTTTTCATATATATGTATATATATATCTACGCCCAGGCCTTATATATACGGATGCGTCTTGGCTGTATTTCACACCCGGCGTATATGAGAGGAAATATCCTCTCCCCCCACTGCTTCCCGCCCCTTTATGTTGGTAGAAGTACAGGTGTCCTCAGTAGGAAGCCCCCCCCCCCCCCCCACCTCCCCCAGCCTGCTCACAGTGAAGCCCTGTTCACTGGATGCTTATATATGCCTACAGATGAGGTGTATACACACGGGGAATTGGACAACCTTGTATACGCAAAATACCTACTTATATATGCCAGGCGCATCCATATGTAAAATGATGATGTTCGTGCCGTGTAAGTTGTTCCCTCTGAATCTTTTTTCTGAAGGGTTTGCATTTTCCTCCTTACAGCACAGCAATAATATAATATAACTTTTAACAATACACACATAGGATCACACACATACACATAATATACGGAAACTGGCTTTCTGCCTTCGTACGTCAAAAATACGCGGTAAAATTATTGGTCCCATACATCCCGATGCTGTAGTCAGAGGGATGTATGGGATCAATAATTTTACCAAGTATAGATAGTCTTACACATTCATCCTGACCTAGCGAGTCATCAAAGCCGGCATGATCGGGATATATCGCACGTCCTGGTATTAGAATAGGTCTGAGGAACCGGTTTGAATTGAAAATTGTCAGTATTTGAGAATCACGAGGGACTTTTTTCAGTAGTTTCGTGACATGTCTAGATGGCGTCTGTGACACCATACGGACAGATCACAAGACTGCAATCGATGACACGCGGAATGTCACTCCCTTCCCGTAAGAATTAAGCAATGACACTTTAACACGAGTAGGGGATACATATAACCTATAATCGTCCCAAATATGAAGAAGATTGGCTACTCTGATATTTGCTAGACTTTTTCCACTGTGGCTTGCACTGTTGGTGCCACTGTTGATGTATGTCTAGGCCTTATGTCACGAAACTACTGAAACAGGTCCCAGGTGGCGCCACTCTCTGTTGTAGGATACGCCTTTAAAGGGTTAATCTGCTTCATCTAGTGATTATGAAACGGTGCCTACACATGCCTTACAAACAGGTCCAATATAGCCACCACGGCATCTAAAATAGAAAATTAGCAGTGCCATATGGATTGCTCTTACAAAATATTGATAATTAATAAAGGTTTGTAATAAGACAAATAATAATTAAAACTCGATCTCTGTATAATTGGTGAGCACCGTGGTATTAATATCTCTGTAATTAAAACCATTAATGAGGGACTCGACATCATCTATGATCATTTCGACACCATCACCAACATGAATATTCATGATCTGCGGGGCTTCCCTCAGTTACGTTAAAGGAATTAGTGTGACGTCATTCTACCCGTGGAGAGTAGGATTTCCCCATCGCTGGAGCAACCAACTGTAGTGCCAAACATTGGGATATCCTTCATAGATTGGCACCCAACCCCTGTCTCCGACTTGGGGGTTGGTCTGGTCCGATTGCTTTCTGGCCAGAGAGCTCGAGACGATTGTCTCAAAGCAGGGTAGACTTTTGAGACATAGTGGAATATATGCACAATAATGACTGGTTTTGTGTACAAGTGGCCGTAATCTCCGAGTAGTTGACGCGTAGTAATTACGTCGTCAACTACGAGGAGATTACACTCATTCGTATACAAAACCAGTCGCTTTTGTATTTATTACCCACCTACAAGATTAGTAAAAAATCTATTGCAATTAAAAGGTTTCTGTAAGCCATTTAGTTCCAGACACCACAGCACTGTCAAGTGAGGCAGTAATTCGGTGTAGACTTACACCAATAATATAGTTCGCCATTAACCTGTACTTTTAGCATACAAAGTGTATTATGACAGTGATTTCTGATGGTAAATGAGATTACTCTGATTGATTCTAGACAATTAGCATTGAATGAACATTTAAGAAAGTTATTTCGAAGTACATGATGATTCAACCTCAGTATGGGCAGGACTATTTTTCCGGAATCACATGTCAGAATCTCCGGATAGCTGTTTCCAGGTGTCCTATACATTTCCTATGGAGACTCCGTAATCGGTGGGTAATAAAAACTAAGAATGCTTACTACAAAGTATTACCAACTTAGCTAATTGATAACAAAATCTAATTTCATGTTCTATCTATCAAAATACACAAAAAAAAAAAAAATAATATTATGAATAAGGGGCTTCGAGAGTACTACAATCTCCAACCACAATACCCTCTTGTGACAGAGACTACCAAGACAATAGATCTGCTCGAAGAATGATTCACTCTTCCAGCAGAGATTCTGACTCTGGTAGTAAGAAGATCAGCTAGGCGAGTGAAAGTCAAAGTTGTTCAGATTGGATTCCACCAGAGCTAACGTCAGTGTTGCTCTGGCGGCCAGAGTATATCCCTCACTGAGTGTAGATTGTAGTACGTCCCGTTGTCGCCAGGGCCAGGGCGCTCAGACTCAAACTTAGTTTGGCAACAACCCCTGTCTACAATATAGGGGTTGGTCGGGTTAAATCCCACACGGGATCAGTCGGGGTGCGCCTTGATCCAGGAAGTTGTGTTGTATGTGTACTCTCAAAGCAGACGTACCTAGTATAAAATATTCATAGCTCAAAAATCTATAAAGAAAGGAAGATTTATGTTAATTATATTTTGAAAAAAAAATACACAGGAAATGAAATAAGAAAATGGAAAATTGGCTTCGGGGTTATGACATACCACACTCTATAAGGAGTGTGAAAGATCTGGTTGGAGAGTAACAAACTGGTCCCGCTACTGGGTCAAGATGGCCACTTATCTAACCCGACCAGAGCTAACTTTGAGTAGCTAATGCCGGAGACACACCAAGCGAGTGAAGGCAGCGATCTCTGGAATCGCCAACATAAATTGGCGTGTATGTGAGATATTATTTCATAGGAACACATCTGCCTATAATTTAGCATTTTAGAAGCAATAATCAGGTGAAATATGAAATAAAAGCTAACATATAGGCCATTTTGTGTTGGCGATTACGGAACTCCCTGCGTTTCTCGCTTGGCGTGTTTCCGGCTTCAGGGAGCTGTTTCAAAAGTCGAGTGAAGTCTCGCCAGCGGCACGCCGCATTTCAAAGCGAGAGGCCGCTACAGTGAGCGGCACCTTCAATCAAAACAGCAGCAAAACCGGTACCAATACCCAATAGCGAGTGGCACCTCCACCTCGACAGCGACGCCTCGAAGTGCCATTGTTAGCTCTCACTTTGGCGGTGAGTTCTCTCGTTTAGCACCCTCCCGACTTTTGAAACAGCTCCCTGGATGCGGTTCTAGACGGACTACCCTGAGTGTAGCAGCGATCGGTGAACCCAGAAATCTCAAATCCTAATTTCTCTTTTTGAGCTGTAGGTGGTTCCCGGAGCTGGGGGGTCATCTTTGAATATCCATCTTTATATGGGTACTAGCGGCGAAGGCGCTAGTTCCCTACAATAAACACTATAGTAAAATCTCGCAAAGAGAAACCACCAAAACTGATATCGCCATATTGCTTAATTGGTGATCGAAATAGATTATTCTCTTTGTCCGATCTTACAAGGATGGTACCAAATAACTGGTTCCAGGTTCCTGATTGGTCATTGGTGCTGATTGATTGGCCAATAGAAAGACGCCTTACAGATGCTGCCCGGACGACCTAGATGAGGGTGATTAGAACTAACATGGCTCGCCCAGTGACACCTATGACAATAGTCTGAAGGTAAATTACACCTATTCCAGGTCTGTCTCAGTAGTAATGTGAGAATCATTTTCTCGAGTTACTGGTGCTAATGTGTGTTCGTGGACAATACGTGAATGATGGACTCTGACTACCATCCTGCGATACAGGATGCAACCACTCATTTATCCTACCCCTCATATAAATCCCCATAGACTTAACATGGTGTGACTGTATGCCACGGTTATTATCCTACCCCTCATATAAATCCCCATAGACTTAACATGATGTGACTGTATGCCACGGTTATTATCCTACCCCTCATATAAATCCCCATAGGCTTAACATGATGTGACTGTATGCCACGGTTATTATCCTACCCCTCATATAAATCCCAATAGACTTAACATTGTGTGACTGTATGTCACTGTTATTATCCTACCCCTCATATAAATCCCCATAGACTTTACTTGGTGTGACTGTATGCCACGGTTATTATCCTACCCCTCATATAAATCCCCATAGACTTAACATGGTGTGACTGTATGCCACGGTTATTATCCTACCCCTCATATAAATCCCCATAGACTTAACATGGTGTAACTGTATGCCACGGCTATTATCCTACCCCTCATATCAATCTCCTTAGACTTAACATGGTGTAACTGTATGCCACGGTTATTATCCTACCCCTCATATAAATCTACATAGACTTAACATGGTGTGACTGTATGCCATGGTTATTATCCTACCCCTCATATAAATCTCCACAGACTTAACATGGTGTGACTGTATGCCACGGTTATTATCCTACCCCTCATATAAACCTTTATAGACTTAACATGGTGTGACTCTATGATACAGTTATTATCCTACCCCTCATATAAATCCCCATAGACTTAACATAGTGTGACTGTATGCCACAGTTATTATCCTACCCCTCATATAAATCCCCATAGACTTAACATGGTGTGACTGTATGCCACCGTTATTATCCTACCCCTCATATAAATCTCCATAGACTTAACACGGTGTGACTGTATGCCACGGTTATTATCCTACCCCTCATATAAATCCCCATAGACTTAACATGGTGTAACTGTATGCCACGGTTGTTATCCTACCCCTCATATAAATCCCCATAGACTTAACATGGTGTAACTGTATGCCACGGTTATCATCCTACCCCTCATATAAATCCCCATAGACTTTACTTGGTGTGACTGTATGCCACGGTTATTATCCTACCCCTCATATAAATCCCCATAGACTTAACATGGTATGACTGTATGTCACTGTTATTATCCTACCCCTCATATAAATCCCCATAGACTTAACATCGTGTGACTGTATGCCACCGTTATTATCCTACCCCTCATATAAATCTCCGTAGACTTAACATCGTGTGACTGTATGCCATGGTTATTATCCTACCCCTCATATAAATCTCCATAGACTTAACATGGTGTGACTGTATGCCACGGTTATTATCCTACCCCTCATATAAATCCCCATAGACTTAACATGATGTGACTGTATGCCACGGTTATTATCCTACCCCTCATATAAATCCCCATAGGCTTAACATGATGTGACTGTATGCCACGGTTATTATCCTACCCCTCATATAAATCCCCATAGACTTAACATTGTGTGACTGTATGTCACTGTTATTATCCTACCCCTCATATAAATCCCCATAGACTTTACTTGGTGTGACTGTATGCCACGGTTATTATCCTACCCCTCATATAAATCCCCATAGACTTAACATGGTGTGACTGTATGCCACGGTTATTATCCTACCCCTCATATAAATCCCCATAGACTTAACATGGTGTAACTGTATGCCACGGCTATTATCCTACCCCTCATATCAATCTCCTTAGACTTAACATGGTGTAACTGTATGCCACGGTTATTATCCTACCCCTCATATAAATCTACATAGACTTAACATGGTGTGACTGTATGCCATGGTTATTATCCTACCCCTCATATAAATCTCCACAGACTTAACATGGTGTGACTGTATGCCACGGTTATTATCCTACCCCTCATATAAACCTTTATAGACTTAACATGGTGTGACTCTATGATACAGTTATTATCCTACCCCTCATATAAATCCCCATAGACTTAACATAGTGTGACTGTATGCCACAGTTATTATCCTACCCCTCATATAAATCCCCATAGACTTAACATGGTGTGACTGTATGCCACCGTTGTTATCCTACCCCTCATATAAATCTCCATAGACTTAACACGGTGTGACTGTATGCCACGGTTATTATCCTACCCCTCATATAAATCCCCATAGACTTAACATGGTGTAACTGTATGCCACGGTTGTTATCCTACCCCTCATATAAATCCCCATAGACTTAACATGGTGTAACTGTATGCCACGGTTATCATCCTACCCCTCATATAAATCCCCATAGACTTTACTTGGTGTGACTGTATGCCACGGTTATTATCCTACCCCTCATATAAATCCCCATAGACTTAACATGGTATGACTGTATGTCACTGTTATTATCCTACCCCTCATATAAATCCCCATAGACTTAACATCGTGTGACTGTATGCCACCGTTATTATCCTACCCCTCATATAAATCTCCGTAGACTTAACATCGTGTGACTGTATGCCATGGTTATTATCCTACCCCTCATATAAATCTCCATAGACTTAACATGGTGTGACTGTATGCCACGGTTATTATCCTACCCCTCATATAAATCTCCATAGACTTAACATCGTGTGACTGTATGCCACGGTTATTATCCTATCCCTCTGCGGACTCCAAATTAAATGGCGAATAGGGACACAGACTAAACAAGCTGTACGGATTTAGTTCAGCACACTGTACACGAACGGATAGTTCATGCACCCCGTACCACGTGACTTGTTATAAAACAGAATTATTCATGATTTCCAGGTATATGATAATAAGGAGACATAGTGAGTGTGTCTGAATTACATGTCTCCATATAATACCACACTTATTAAGGACTGTTTGTGCCAGACCATACTTAGGTCCGGAGCCATCCAAAAAAGTAAGTAGGCAAAATTCCTGAAATATTTTGCCCCACCCAACCCTCCTCAATCTTGTATGTATTCAGACAAAGAAGGAGTATACAATTTTAAAACAAATCATTTTCTTTTATTCAAGATGGGGGTAATATACAATCCCCGAACTGGGCGTTCTTCCTTGCACAATTCAAAGCAGAAAAAAGAAACATATACCATTAAAATGGCACTACAAATATACAAATCCTTGTTCAATATGGTCCTATCAAGTTGTTTCTGGTCCTCTGGCTCAGTGTTTCTATCAAGTATGAATATTATGATGCCATACACGGAAACAGAGACATATATGGTCATATGCAAAGTTGTTCGGCAATTGAAAAGGGAGCGTAAACAAACTTTGAAAGTATATCTGTTTAAAACTTGACAAAACCCACTTTGTAGCCATTGCATCCCATCTGATGAGTTACAGATGCTGCAGGTTGTGGTGTGGCGTTAGATGCAGCACAGGCTATGTGTATATTTTTGCACAGATATACTTCCATAATCAGTTTGTTTACGCTCCCTAAAATGAACTCTGTTTCCGTGTATTCGGCAGTTCGTCAAGCATTTACCCGCCCCCCCCCCCCCACCCCACCCCCTCAGTGCGTACGTACTTTATGGATGGCCCCTTATGATTTAAACAACAGGAAATTACCCATTGTTGATGACGTCAATTATGATATTGCTTTGCTAAAAACAGGCGGCTAAGTACGTTCCAGTTAAATGGCTGCTATTATGGGTGACACTTCTATATTGAGATTTAATCAGCAATGCGATACAGTCTGAAATAGAACCCCTTATCTGATTAAGTTTTATTTCTGTATATGTGTAGATTTAATAACCTTCACATTGGTCGTAATAATTGGGCTTTGAAGGCTGAATGCTATAGTCGTGACATATAATTGATTTTAGTTGCTAAATAATTAAATCAATGTATGTTCTGGAAGGGAAGTTAATTTCTCCCCTTGTACATAATATCAGGAAGAAGAGGGTAATAGAACGATGCCCAACGGTTCTGAAGTTCTATCTTATGTCAGTGAAAATGCGTAAAAGACAACCATAATAGAACATAATAGAAGATTTAATGTACTTCTCTTTAAAACAAATCACCTCTAAATCATGCAAAGCTGCTACAGCTAATCATATCAAAGTAAAATACCCCTTCAGAAACCCAAGGCTACATTTGAGACCACAGGATGTAGAGTTTTTGTACGTTGCGCTTGTCATTTTATTTTTCATTTCTTCATTGATCTAAACCCCCAAAAAAGGAAAAGTAGAGAACGAGCTGTATTGTCCTCTTTTGTCCAACATGTTGGATATCTTCTTTGTAAAATGTAAACCCGGGGTACATTGATTGGCAATAAGTGTACCCTGCTGTGTATTGAGCTGGGGTACATTGATCAGCAATAATTGTACCCTGATGTGTATTGAGCTGGGGTACATTGATCAGCAATAAGTATACCCTGCTGTGTATTGAGCTGGGGTACATTGATCAACAATAAGTGTACCCTGATGTGTATTGAGCTGGGGTACATTGATCAGCAATAAGTGCACCCTGCTGTGTATAGAGCTGGGGTACATTGATTGGCAATAAGTGTACCCTGTTGTGTATTGAGCTGGGTACATTGATTGGCAACAAGTGTACCCTGCTGTGTATTGGGCTGGGGGACATTGTTCAACAATAAGTGTACCCTGCTGTGTTTTGAGGGGGTTATCGTTGATACGATGGTCCCTCTGGCACAAGTAGAAATATCTCTAAGTGTGCACGGGGCTTTATTACATGTCGATGATTAGTTGTAGCCATGTAGACAGTGCGGTTATATCACTTCGGTTTCATAGGAGGTAGCTATTGTGTTACTGGTGCAGCCATCTCCCCCCCCCCTCCCGATCAAAACACCTGGTGGTAGGTGCAGTTGTCAATGGTTTTTTGGTTGATTTTCGGCGGGCGCACCACGCTCGGCATCCCACCTTCCCGCCCAGTTAGGGAGCACACGTGTACCAATAAGTACACATCAAACTAGGTCAACCAATCCCAATTCTACCAATCACTGCATGTCAAAGTGGGTCAACCAGTCCCACATCTACCAAACAGTACACATTGAATTAGGACAAGCAATCTATTTCTGAGATGATGGGAGTTCCTAGATTCCTAGAAGTCTCCAGTCAAACTAATTCACCCCTTGCAGGACCTTTTCTATGGGTGCAGTAATAAAAGACCCCATGTTTACTTCACAAAGCACCACTTTGCGCTCCCAACATACTCACCACATGAACTCTATAGGAGCGGTGTAATAAAGAAGCCATGTCATGGACTCCGAAGGCTCAACCTGCCTGAAAACACCCAACCCTGCCTGAAAACACCAGGTCCTGCCTGAAAACACCCAATCCTGCCTGGCAACACCCAATCCTGCCTAAAAACACTCAATCCTTCCTGAAAACACTCAATCCTGCCTAAAAACACTCAATCCTTCCTGAAAACACTCAATCCTGCCTGAAAACACCCAATCCCGGCTGAAAACGTTCAATCCCAATTAAAAACACTCAATCCTGACTGAAAACACTCAATCCTGCCTAAAAACACTCAATCCTGCCTGCAAACACTCAATCCCGCCTGAAAACAGCCGATCCTGCCTGAAACTACCCAATCCTGCCTGAAAACACCCAATCCTGCCGGAAAACACTCGATCCTGGCTGAAAAAACCCGATCCTGCCTAAAAACACTCAATCCTGGCTGAAAAAACCCGATCCTGCCTAAAGACACTCAATCCTTCCTGAAAACACTCAATCCCGCCTGAAAACAGCCGATCCTGCCTGAAACTACCCAAACCTGCCTGAAAACACCCAATCCTGCCTGAAAACACTCAATCCTGCCTGAAAACACCCAATCCCGGCTGAAAACGTTCAATCCCAATTAAAAACACTCAATCCTGACTGAAACCACTCAATCCTGCCTAAAAACACTCAATCCTGCCTGAAAACACTCAATCCTGCCTGAAAACACCCAATCCTCCTGAAAACACTCAGTCCCTCCTGAAAACACTCAATCCTGCCTGAAAACACTGAAACCTGCCTGAAAACATTCAATCCTAGCTGAAAACACTCAACCCTGCCTGAAAACACTCAACCGTGGTCGGGGTGTGTCGGGAAGTGCACGCTCCACCAAAATTTCCTATCATGCTTGACCCACAGCGTTCCATCGGTCTACATGTACGAGCTTAGATTCTTCAACCGGCCCCAGCTGGTTCTTTTTCCTAGAATGTGAATATGATGATCTCATAGTGTTGTAGAACGCATGTAAAACGTATAAATGAATAAAAAAGGAAACACATTCCATGTTGGATATCCCAAAACATCTCAACAGATTGACAAGAATCTGAGATTTCACCAGAATATTTACAGCGGAAATGTAAAAGACTTCTGATTCTCAGAACCCATTATAGCTGGAGAAAAATGTACCTCATTTTATCCGCATTTCTCGTAACGTTTCCTCTCTCAGGAAACTCCACGGGAAAGCCATACTTTTAAAATAAACCTGCATGTGGAATACAAGGAGCTTCAACGCAAAAACACTGTGTATCTTTGAGACAAGCCTCCCCCATACGGCCTCCCCCGCCCGCCCGCCCGGCTTTCAGCCCCCCTCACCTCCCCCTCCTCCCGCACATCGGCCGTCGCTTCTCTGCAAACTGAGACCTTTTTGATGAGAGACGACAGGAAAACTCATGACAGTGCAGTTTTCTCTGCGGCCGTGACAAAACCTCCGCCACTCCGCACATCTCCGAGCTACAACGAGCAACACAGAGCAGGTCTGAGCAGTCCCGAGCAGCTTCGAGCAGCTTTGAGTAGCCCTGAGCAGCCCCGAGCAGTCCAGAGCAGCCCTGAGCAGCCCCGAGCAGCTCCGAGCAGCCTGAGTAGCCCCGAGCAGCCCCGAGCAGTCTAGAGCAGCTCCGAGCAGCTCCGAGCAGCCCCGAGCAGTTCAGAGCAGCCCCGAGCAGTCCAGAGCAGTCCAGAGCAGTCCAGAGCAGCCCCGAGCAGCCCCGAGCAGCCCCGAGCAGTCCAGAGCAGCCCCGAGCAGCCCCGAGCAGTCCAGAGCAGTCCAGAGCAGCTCCGAACAGCTCCGAGCAGCTCTGAGCAGCTTTGAGTAGCCCCGAGCAGCCCCGAGCAGTCCAGAGCAGCCCCGAGCAGCCCCGAGCAGTCCAGAGCAGTCCAAAGCAGCTTTGAGTAGCCCCGAGCAGCCCCGAGCAGCTCTGAGCAGCTTTGAGTAGCCCCGAGCAGCCCCGAGCAGTCCAGAGCAGCCCCGAGCAGCCCCGAGCAGTCCAGAGCAGTCCAGAGCAGCTCCGAACAGCTCCGAGCAGCTCTGAGCAGCTCCGAGCAGCTCCGAGCAGCTCCGAACAGCTCCGAGCAGCTCCGAGCAGCTCCGAGCAGCTCCGAGCAGCTCTTAGTGGTACAGAGTAGCTCCTAATCACTAAACAGCTCTGAGCAGCTCCAAGCAATACCGAGCAAAACGAAGCATCATCAAACCCTACCAAGCAGCTCTGAGCAGTTCTGAGCAGTTCTGGGCAGCTCCGAGCAGCTCTGAACAGCTCTGAGTAGCTCCGGGCAGCTCTGAGCAGTACACAGTAGCTCCGAGCAGCTCCGAATATCACTGAACAGCTCTGAGCAGCTTCAAGCATCTCCGAGAAACACCGAGCATAGCAGAACAAAACACCAAACCCCTCCAAGCAGCTTTGAGAAGCTCTGAGCAGTTCTGAACAGCCCCGAAGAGCTCTAAGCAGTCCCGAGCAGTTCTGAGTAGCTCCAGGCAGTTCTGAGCATTACAGAGCAGCTCCGAAAATCACTGAACAGCTCTGAGCAGCTTCAAGCATCTCCGAGCAACACCAAAGAAAACAGAGCCAAGCCATCACCGAACCCCCCCCCCCCCCCAAGCAGCTCTGAGCAGTTCTGAGCAGTTCTGAGCAGGTCCAAGTAGCTGTGAGCAGCCCCGAGTAACCCGGAGCAGCTCCGAGCCAACAAAACATCGCAGAGCAGCTTCCAGCAGCTCCGAAACGCTCCGAGCAGCTCTGAGCAGCTCCGCAACAAACTCTGAACAACTCAGAGCTACAGTGAGCATCACAAAACAGCTGTGAGCAACTCTCAGCATCTCCGAGCAGGCCTTGGAAGCTCTGCGCAACCCCAAGCAACCCCAAGCAGCCCCGAGCAGCCCCGAGCTGCTATAAAGGTATCATATCATCCTTGTAAAACTTGTATTGACTGGGTGTGTTTGTGAACACTTATACACAAACAAGTTCTGTTATGATGATAATTTGGTGGACAGGACCAAGAAAACTAGCCCAAATATAGGGCTAAGGTCCAAGTTTCTTCATTTGAGATTTGTATGAACAGATTCTTTAACAAATGGATGTAAGCAAATGATAAATAGCTCAATAAAGAAAAATTGAAAGAAAGCAGTTCAAAGCAGCTCCAAGCAACCCCAAGCAATCCCGAGCAATTAAAAGCTGGAAGGTCTTCGGTTCTGAACAGTTCCTACCAGCCCTGAACCACTTCGAGCAGAATGAAAAATAGCTTTGAGCAGCTCCAAGCAGTTCTGGACCGTTTCAAGTAGCTCTGAGCAGCTCTGAGCAGCTCTGAGCAGCTCTGAGCAGCTCTTAGCAGCTCTTAGCAGCTCTTAGCAGCTCTGAGCAGCTCTGAGCAGCTCTGAGCGACTCTAAACCGGTCCAAACAGCCTGGTAGAACACAGCTCTGAGCAGCTCTGAGCGGCTCTAAACCGGTCCAAACAGCCTGGTAGAACACAGCTCTGAGCAGCTCTGTCCAACTCTGACCAGAGCAGAGCTCTAAAACTGTGGTCAAGGCTAATTGGCCAATCTCTGAAAAGCTCACTCCACTTCCAGTGACTTTCCAAACTCCCCCCCCCCCCCCTCTCGCTCCCCCGGCGCGAGAATTCCTTTGTGGACGGAGTCTGTGGGGGGAGAGTGAGCGGTGGAGAGCTGCTGGGAGAGTGTGTGGATTGTGAGCATCTCAAATGTCAGCAGCACCAGAGGCATGCTCGGCGATCTGCCCGTTTGATTGTTTTCCCGGCCAGGATCAACTGGAGGGGAAATATGAAAGGTCGCGTCATTCTTAAAAACAGACAAGAAGGTTGCTGTCTTCTCATCGGGAAGCTGCAGTCTGTGCATCGCTGTGTGATGTTAGCCGCTCCGGTATTAAGTCCAACTTCTACTTACCGACAAAATAAGCAGTGCTTTTAGCAACCACTTTCCTAAAAATCGCAGTATTTTTGTCAGCAAGAGGAAATGCCCTTTCCTAAAAACCGTGATCTTTTTGTCAGCAAGTTGAAAAACACCCCATATATTTCCAGTGTGAAAGCGGTTCCGGTATCGTGTCTGCAAGTCTATGTTCTACTTACCGACAAAATAGGGAGTGCTTTTAGCGACCACTTTCCTAAAAATCGCAGTATTTTATTGATCAAGATAAAAGCAGCTATTAAAGCTCCGGTATTGTGTCTGTAAGTCCAACTTCTACCTACCGACAAAATAAGGAGTGCTTTTAGCAACCACTTTTCTTAAAATCGCAGTATTTTTGTCAGCAAGAAGAAATGCCCTTTCCTAAAAACCGTGATCTTTTTGTCAGCAAGCTGAAAAACACCTCATATATCTCCAGTGTGGAAGCGGCACCAGTACTGTGTCTGTAAGTCCAACTTCTACTTACCGACAAAACAAGCAGTGCTTTTAGCGACCACTTTTCTAAAAAAGTCGCAGTATTTTATTGATCAAGATAAAAGCAGCTATTAAAGCTCCGGTATTGTGTCTGTAAGTCCAACTTCTACCTACCGACAAAATAAGGAGTGCTTTTAGCAACCACTTTCCTAAAAATCGCAGTATTTTTGTCAGCAAGAGGAAAATGCACTTTCCTAAAAACCGTGATCTTTTTGTCAGCAAGCTGAAAAACACCTCATATATCTCCAGTGTGGAAGCGGCACCAGTACTGTGTCTGTAAGTCCAATTTCTACTTGCCGACAAAATAAGCAGTGGTTTTAGCAACCACTTTTCTAAAAAATCGCAGTATTTTATTGATCGAGAGAAAAGCAGCTTATAAAGCACCGGTATTGTGTCTGTAAGTCCAATTTCTACTTACCGACAAAATAAGGAGTGCTTTTAGCAACCACTTTTCTAAAAAATCGCAGTATTTTTATCAGCAAGAGGAAATACACTTTCCTAAAAACGGTGATCTTTTTGTTGGCAAGTGAAAAACCACCTCAGTTTTTTTGTTGGCAAGAGAAAAAAAACCTAATAAATCGCCAGTTTTGTGTCCTTGAGACCATTTTCCACTTACAAACTAAGCAGTGCTTCTAGCACGTTTCATAAAATTGCCATATTTTTGGCAGTAAGAGATTAAATCCTTACAAAGTTCCAGTATTGTGTTCTTGAGTCCACTTTCAATTTGCCGATAAGATAAGCAGAGTTTTCAAGAACCACGTTCTTAAAAATCGCAATTTCTTGTTGACAAGCAGAAAACCGCCTAAATTCCCTTGTATTGTGTCCCTATGTCCAACTCCTTCTTACCGACAAAATGGTTTCAAGCAACCACTTTCCTGAAATATCGCAATTCTTTGTTTGCAAGAGAAAAGAACCTTATGAAGCTCCTGTATCATGTCCTTCAGTCCATTTTCCACTTGCTGATGAAATAAGCAGTGATTTCAGGAATCACTTTCCTAAAAAATCGCAATCTTTTATTGCTAAGGAAAAATACCTTATTTACACCATTCTTACTTTAACATATTGCTGAAAGATCATCATGGATGTCTAGTTGTAATTGAATGCTGTAGATGTCATAAATGCTGCTATTAAGGAGGAAAAATCGGAAAATCGGTTCTTTTCTGTTTCCGATTGTTGATTTCTGTCAACAATAACTTCAATTTTTTCTTTCTCTTTTATTGGGTAAGTTCGTATACGGCACATAGCCTTTGATCCATGACTGCTGCCTCGATGCCCCCTGAGTAGGTGTTCTTCACTAATGGAGGTGAAAAAGCCAGTATTCTTCACTAATGGAGGTGCAAAAGAAGTGAGTGATAATTGGGAAGTGCGACAACTCTAGCTCACATATGTATATTAAGTGTTCCATGCAAAAAAGATCATGTCCTGGGTTAGATCATTATGTCATCCTGCTCTTGGATGGGTGTAGAGAGTCAAGGGAACCATAGTAAAACATTGAAAGGCAGTTGAATTTCATAAGAACAAAGAGCCAGAATATAGATCTGTCCTAAGTCCAAGCATTTTACAAAGCTTCTTGCATTGTGCAGTAATTGCAAATTACCTATAATTTACTGCCGGGCTGTGTTACTTTATACCTAGTCAAATAATCGAACTACACTGTGGTGGTTAATCGAACACTCCGCTAATTTATTCCACTGGTCACATGACCAGCAACGAACACTCATTCCTGTCTTTGCACTTGCCACTGGTGCATGGGAATTTCTTTTTTACCCACCCACCCACACCTTTTTTACTTTGATGTCTTTCGCCCATACAGCTCATAATGTGTAATCGTTTACCTCTTATGAATTTCTTTTACCTGAAATGTATTTATATCGCTTTTACCTATAATGTTCTTATATATGGATGTGCAATAAATACATTTTATTTGCAGCCCCGCGTTAGTCAATTATGCTTCATTATGTACATTTTTGTATCACAAAACCTGGTGGCCGACAAAATTTTCAGAGGTCAGAAGTCGTCAGGTGGAAACAGACTCTGTGTGGACTCAGGAAACGTCGCGGCGTCCTCTCTGACGAGCAGACGACATTCGGCACTTCCGGTATAAACACAGACCTCTTTGTCGTCTGCTTCTTCCCGCGCAAACTGCCCGCGGGAATCTCGCTCCTTCTCGCTCCGCCGCGAGACTCGTGCCAGCTAATTGGTTGAGCGCTGATTGGCTGAGAGGAAGTCCTGACTGAAAGCGAGGCTGTGGATGCAGCGTTCGGCGTTCTACGCGAGTTAGAGCGCGGGACCCGTATGTAACATGCTATGTGTGGTGTGTATTGTTTATATAGACTTTACTATATACCCATGCTGTATATACTGTAAATACGCACCGTTTCGCCATAAAACGTAAAAATACTGTACGGACCACTGGCCACTGGTCCGTACAGGAAAATACGGACTACCTTCCCATACACGTTTATTAAAGTATTGTTTGTTAAACCAAATGAATTTTTTTTTAATTTCTGGTACATTGTAAATATAGAACGACCTACCATGCTTGTACAAGCCACAAAACTCGATGATGATTTAATGTTTGTATGGAACTCGTTTCATAGCTTGTACAGCATGGTCAGGATATAAATAATCGATGGTTTATTCAACAGGCAGCCGTAAACCACGAGAGGTTGACGCGGTAATATACGAGTGTCAGCGAGTGTATTACGACGTCAACCTCGAGTGATTTACAGAGCCGCCTGACGACAAAACCATCATTTGTTGTATTTATTACCCATCTTCTCCAATAGATTAAACCAAACAAATGCCATATCGAAGGGCATATCAATAGGGACTACCTTTTTGCTCTATAGCACAAAGGGACTACTTTTCCTTTTCCAATGGCTTTGAGGCCGTACACCACGGATTTTAATCCGTATACAATAGTTATGGTATCTGACTGTTTATAAACAATTGGCCTTCTCCATACAATCTAAATGGATATTTGTATACCATGGATAATAAAATAGTATATAACTTATCACTGTTGGTTTTTTTAAACTCACATGAAAATGCAAAACTGTGCAGGAAACTGTATCTGTCTTAACTATTCAAGCATATATTGATATTCCATTGCATAATTTTTAGTCTTTGTATTTATCCCACCCCTAATATAAATTTCCATAGGCTTAACATTGCGATTCCGTATGCCACGCTGACTGGCATACGGAGTTTTATATGCCACTAGTGGCATACAGAATTATTATCACGTAATATTCCAAAATCGAGGAGACAGGGTAGGATAAAATCAAAACCTGATTCGTTTTAATCTTGGCCACTGCATGCCACTCCTGGAGTATGGCTCCGGACTTCACTCGGCTTCGCCTCATGAAGTCACTTTGCCAAACTCCAGTCGTGGCATACGGTGGCCAAGATTAAAACTCATCCAGTTTTACGATAGTATTATATGGTCGGTACTTCATCCTGCTATATTATGTGTGTATTAAGACGTACACAAGGAAGAACAACATTACGCGATACTTGTTCCTTGTCTATTATTATTGCCGAATAAATGACATTTTTAAAAACCCAATATCATGGAGATTGTGCTTTACTATCGACACCTGATGATTGCCTCGGAGTGAGTATGACTTCATGAAGCAAATAACACCTAAATGTCAAGAGAGCCACCTCAATGACTTTATCATTCACCTAATACGAGCCTGGGGCCCGTTGAAAAATCTAGTATTGTATACATGAAGACCATTTTTTATCTCACCCCTGGTACAAGCTTAGTCATAGAAATAACATTAGGAAAAAATACTCAACGATCACCCCGGTAAAGACAGTATTACTTCATGGTCGTTGCGGAGTGTAAGCTAAGTGACGTCACATGCGACTAGCGAATCAGCGACTGGGGGTAAAAAAAGAGTTCCGGTTACGGCAATGTTTACTTCCGGTAGAGTTTCGGAGGCGTCAAACAGACGCAAGATGGAATCTGATATTTTTACGTTGTAAACTGGATTTGGGTAAGTAATTTTAATAAATCTGATATATTGATGCTAATATAATGTCTGTGGTCGGGGTGAGATAAATACAGAACAGTTTTCGAAACCAGTTCTGCTTAAGTGTACAAGGGTTATCGTTTAATATTCTTTTTAAGTTTGTGTGCTAAGACAGTATTAACCGTCCATAAGGTCGTCCATAACTGTTGAATTAAGCTAACCCACATGAGGGGAATACGGATAGTCGTACGAGAATACTTAAACTATCTTGACTGGTTTCAGATACCAGCGGTCGTATGCTCCAAAGAGTTGACGCGTAGTAACATCCGAGCACATGTGAGGATATTGCGCAGAGGTAATTCCGAGGAAAATACGGCCGTTTTTATCAGAAAACCGGTTTATATTGTATTCATTTCCCACCTTTTCCTGACAAATGGTTTACCAATATTAGTTCATTTTAGTTACGCACTATCTTTTTTTAACGCACTATTTTTCCGTATGCGCCGGCTTTTGCAACTCAGAGCATACAACATGTCCGTTTTGTATTTAGATAAACGCTGCCAATGTGTTTTATATGGACACTATATATTCGGTGGATAGTAAAGAATAAGAGTCAATGAAACATGTGGCATGTCGATGTCAGTTCATTTTAGTTATGCACTATTTTTCCGTAGGCGCCCCCTGAAGCATTTGCGTCGGGTACATCTATACATACTCCCTATGTGTTTTCTATGGACACTTTGTATAAGGTGGATATATCTGTATGCTCCAGGTATGGTGATACACACTCCCTATGTGTTTTCTACGGACACTTTGTATTAGGTGGATATATCTGTATGCTCCAGGTATGGTGATACACACTCCCTATGTGTTTTCTAGGGACACTTTGTATTAGGTGGATATATCTGTATGCTCCAGGTATGGTGATACACACTCCCGATGTGTTTTCTATGGACACTTTTATTAGACAGATATATCTGTATACTCAGGGAATGGTGATACACACTCTCTATGTGTTTTCTATGGACACACTGTATGAGGTGGATTTATCTGTATGCTCCGGGTATGGTGATGCACACTCCCTATTTGTATTCTACGGACACTTTATATCAGGTGGATATATCTGTATGCTCCGGGTATCGTGATACACACTCCCTATGTGTTGTCTATGGACACTTTGTATTAGGTGGATATATCTGTATGCTCCGGGTATGGTGATGCACACTCCCTATGTGTTTTCTATGGACACTTTGTATTAGGTGGATATATCTGTATGCTCCAGGTATGGTGATAAACACTCCCTATGTGTTTTCTATGGACGCTTTGTATTAGGTGGATATATCTGTGTGCTCCGGGAATGGTGATGCACACGCCCTATGTGTTTTCTACGGACACTTTGTATTAGATGGATATATCTGTATGCTCCGGGTATGGTGATACACACTCCCTATGTGTTTTCTATGGACACTTTGAATTAGGTGGATATATCTGTATGCTGCGGGTATGGTGATACACACTCCCTATGTGTTTTCTATGGACGCTTTGTATTAGGTGGATATATCTGTATGCGCCGGGTATGTTGATACACACTCTCTATGTGTTTTCTATGGACACTTTGTATTAGGTGGATATATCTGTATGCTCCGGGTATGGTGATACACACTCCCTATGTGTTTTCTATGGACACTTTGTATTAGGTGGATATATCTGTATGCTCCGGGTATGGTGATACAAACTCCCTATGTATTTTCTATGAACACTTTGTATCAGGTGGATATACCTGTATGCTCCGGGTATGGTGATAGACACTCCCTGTGTGTTTTCTACGGACACTTTGTATTAGGTGGATATATCTGTATGCTCCGGGTATGGTGATGCACACTGCCTATGTGTTTTCTACGGACACTTTGTATTAGGTGGATATATCTGTATGCCATGGGTATGGTGATGCACACTCCCTTTGTGTTTTATATTGACACTTTGTATTAGGTGGATATATCTGTATGCTCCGGGTATGGTGATATACACTCCCTATGTGTTTTCTATGGACACTTTGTATTAGGTGGATATATCTGTATGCTCCGGGTATGGTGATGCACACTCCCTATGTGTTTTCTATGGACACTTTGTATTAGGTGGATATATCTGTATACTCCGGGTATGGTGATACACACTTCCTATGTGTTTTCTATGTACACTTTGTATCAGGTGGATATACCTGTATGCTCCGGGTATGGTGATACACACTCCCTATGTGTTTTCTATGGACACCTTGTACTAGGTGGATATATCTGTATGCTGCGGGTATGGTGATACACACTCCCTATGTGTTTTCTATGGATACTTTGTATTAGGTAGATATATCTGTGTGCTCCGGGTATGGTGATACACACTCCCCATGTGTTTTATATTGATAGGGTGATATTAGACCCCTTTCCATTGGCTGATTTTCCGTCCATCTACAGTCAGGAACGACCATCGGACTTTTGGCAATGCTGACTCAAAATCAGTCAATGGAAACGACCCAGCTCGTGAAATGACCCATTACTTTTTCTGCTTAGATTATGCAATGTGGCACCACCAACCACTGAGCGAAAGCTTGGTCACTGAGTGAAATCTACTACCCTCACCGATATTTCGATATCGACGCACAGTCGGTAGCACCAGTGACAGATTTTCTGGTTAACTAAAAAATCTCCGCCGATTTCGTCGGCCGATGGAAACGGGCCTTAATTGATATAATATTCACCAGGGACCTGTTTCACTAGTTTCGTGACATGTCTTGTTGGCGTCTAGATGGTGTGTCCGGTTTCATAAGAACTAGACATTAGACTTCGTTTTGTCCATTCTTGCTTGCACTGTTGGTGCCGCTTTTCATGTCTGTCTAACACTTTTGTCACGAAACTAGTGAAACAGGTCCATGACGTGTAGATTTGTCTAATTCTTATGTTTGGGGTCTGTCTTTTCCTAAGGGCAGCTACTAGGCAACCCCAATGTCTGAATGGTGTCACAGACATGTCAGGTCCCTGTTTCTGATATTGCTGCGCATTCTCCTTCTAGCTGATTCTACACAATATCTAAACCATGTAGTTGATACAGATACAGTATCAGAAACAGGTTAACACTATGAATTTCCCCACATATTCTTCTACATAGAGTGTAATAGCTTGAAGAATACTTGATATCTCACCTCAGATTTCTATCAGACCTGTATCACAATCTCTTATCACGAATGGCGGGAAAAAAGACACCAGTTAGCCTTCAAACAAGAAACGTAAGAAATGTCGTCTGTCAGACAAAGGTTATTTATCCCGAGCCTGTAAAAAGCCTGTGAATTTAAGACGTGATGAATTAAGGAGCAGAAGAAGGAGATAATTTCACTTTGAAGACTCTCTACTGGGACAGCATCAGATTTTGTCAAAGCCTTTCTATACATATTTGAGTACTCAGCAATAAATTGTGAAGATAGCAGAGGTGATACATATTCAGCTGCACTCTCCTAGCATTGATCTTACACTTTACTTCTCACTTGTATCTCTGCACCAACCTGCCTGTTTGGGGGGGAAATCTGCCCCATATGCCAGTTTCTTTTTTATAAATCCTAAATTCAGAGCAATATGGAGAGTATTTCTTGTGTTGGGCCTGGCGTCCATCTACTACGATAGAAATTTACACCTCCCGATATGGCACCGATACAAAAAGGCAAAGGTCGGAGACATATCGGGAAGGTGCAAAATCGTAAACATATGTCTAGACATGCCAATTCACCACGCAATGTATGGGGCTTTTATCGGTGTCTAATCGCAGAATCGTGGTCAACTGCCCCGATATTAGGTGACCTTCTGACGCGATTTTTATTTTGTATGGGGAGGTGCATCGTAGACCATATCGGAGCCATATCGTAGTAGGTGGACGCCGGGCCTTACTTGTGAAAAGAAATGCACATATATTAATATGCAAAATAATATACATCCATTTCTGTTATTTGCAATTTTAAATCAGACATGGTCTTAGGGATTACTTTCTTCAGTGGAACACAACTCATGTGCTGCGGGGTTTTGTTTGTCAACATGTCACATGTCCTCATTCGAAGGAGTAGGCTAATCGACTGTGGATTCACATTATAAAGTGGTTTAAAACTGAAAAAGAAACTGCTGGATTTAAGCTCAGCTAACAATTAAAGTATATCCTAACTCATAATATATGAATTGTTTGGGTTTTATAACTTTCGACACAGTTACACTTTTCATCATGCCCCATCCCATAATATATGAATTGTTTGAATTTCATAACCTTTGAGAGTTACCCTTTTTTTTAATCTCAAATGTGGTTTCTTTATGTAACCTCACTGGGTTGAAGCAGAGATTAGTAAACGCTGCCACCACAGCACGAAAACCCCCAGTTTATTCCTATATACGCCATCGTGGAAGTGCATGTATTGACTGAATATTGACTTGTTCTCATATATATACGCCCAGTGTTTATATACGGACGCGTCTTGGCTGTATTTCACACCAGGCGTATACGAGAGGAAATATCCTCTTCCCCCCGCCGCCTCCCGCCCGTTTGTGTTGGTAGAAGTATAGGTGTCCTCAAAGGGAAACCCTCCCCCTGCCAACCCTCCCTACCCTCCCCCCCCCCCCCCCCAGCCCCGCCACCTCCCGCCACGCTTATATACGCCGGCAGATGAGGAGTATACACACGGGGAATAGGTTTACCTTGTTTATCCTACCCCTAATATAAAATCCCATAGGCTTAACATTGAGATTCCGTATGCCATGCTGACTGGCATACGGACGTTTGTATGCCACTAGGGGCATACGGAATTTTGATGATTCTCATTCATGATTTTGATATTAAAATATTATAGAGAGGGGTAGGATAAAATTAAAACCTGATTCGTTTTAATCTTGGCTCCCAAATGCCACTCCTGGCGTATGGTTCCGGATACCACTCGGCTCCGCCTCGTGATATCACTACGCCAAACGCCAGTCGTGGCATACGGTAGCCAAGATTAAAACTCATCCGGTCTTACGATAATACGCAAAATACTTACTTAAATACGCCGGGCGCATTCGTAAGTAAAATGATGGTGTTCGTGCAGTCCACGAGAAATCTGCTGGGAGAGTGATTCAGCTGACTCTCGTTACAAGATGTTACGTCGTACATGGATTCGTAGGGAGAGAGGATGTAAAGTAGGCTGGGTTTGTGAGAAGTGGTTAACTTATGGAGCTTGCCAGACGGTCTGTGAGAGCTCCTCAAACTCCCAGCAGCCTCTGATCCTCGGGAGGTTATGGGGTGCCAAGTGTGTGAAACACCCTCATTTCTGAAAAAGGAAATTATGTCGCGCTAAGTGTGTACTTCACTCTAACATGAGATTATAGATCATCATTCCGCGGATGCCATTTTGTCTCTCGATCACTCTCTCAATCTCTTTCTCTTTCTCCGTCTCTGAATCCCTTTCTCTCTTTTTCCCTCTCCATCCCTCTCCCCTTTCCTCTCTTATTTACTTATCTCTCTATCTCCCTCTTCGCCTCCCTTTCTCCCTCTCCCTATCTCATTCCTTTTCTTTCTCTCTCTGCCTCTCTCTCTGCCTCTCTCTCTCCTTTTCCCTCTTTCTCCCTGTCTGCTTCTCCTTCTCATCCCCTCGCCCTTTCTCTCTCACTCTCCTTCCTCTCTCTCTTATTCTCTTTCTGTTTCTTAGTCTCTCTGTCTCTGAATCTCTTTCTCCTACTCTCTCTCCCTTTCTCTCATTATCGCTCTCTCTATCTCTCTGTCTGTCTCCCAGACTCTCTATCCCTCTGTCTCCTTCTCCCCCTCCCTCTGTCTCTCTCTCTCCCTCCTTCCCCTCTCTGCCTCTGCCATTCTTTCTTCTCTCCCTTTCCCCTTTACTCTCTCTCCTTCTCCTTTTCTCTCTGTCTCTGTCTCTGTGTGTGTTTCTCTCTTTCTGTCTCCCTCTGTCTCCCTCTCCCTCTCTCTCTCCCTCTGTCTCCCTCTCCCTCTCTCTCTCTCTCTCCCTCTCTGTCTCCCTCAGTTTCTCTCCCTCCCTCTCTCTCTCCGTTTACCTCTCGTTTTCTCTCGCTCTCTCCCATCTCCTCCTTCTCCCTCTTTCTCCCACCCTCTATATAAATCTCACTTGGCACCTCGATATATCGTATACTCCCCTAGGCGTGTAAGGATGGCTTTAAGAGTTGTGGCTCCCTTTCGGCCTGTCCCTACACCCTCCACTCTCCACCTACACCCTCTCAGTGTGCCAGCTACAGGCATGGTGAGTGGAACAGAGTGGAACAGAGTGGGACAGAGTGGGACATCTCTCCCTTAACCCGTTCACTATGCTTTATCCTACCCCTAATAAAAAAAACTCCATAGGCTTAACATTGGGTCACTGTATTCGGTCTGCAGTTCAGAAAAATGAAAAATATCGCTCTAGTGGGATACACTTGACAAATGACGTCATTTGTTAATGTAGAAGTAATTTAGACGGGCGGGGTAGGATAAATTTTAAATCAAACTCGAGTTAGTCATGTTATTGTTCATCGCACTCCGGCAAGATATCGTAGTACTGCTCTCGGCTTCGCCTCGTGCAGTAATACGCGATCTTGCCGTCATGCGATAAACAACAACAGGACTAACTCTTGTTTGGTTTCTCCATAGTACAGTACCACATACACACCTTGAAATATGCAGCTTTAGTATCATTTTAACTTTTTTTAGCGGTATATAATTTTTAACGGCAAATATTTATTTCATTTACATTTCCAAATGCAGTATACAGTTTTACTATTTTCTTACATTTCTTGAGTGCACATTGGCGTGTCCTTTCATAGACATGGTGTGAGAAGGACTGGTCTTTGATATAGCAGTCAATCTACCACTGCTGGGGATGAAGGAGAAAGATAGCTGCACACCACACCACACAGACATGGTATGAGAAGGACTGGTCTTTGATATAGCAGTCAATCTACCACTGCTGGGGATGAAGGAGAAAGATAGCTGCACACCATACCACGTAGACATTTTTGCTGCACACCACACCATATAAGGAAGACCTACAACTGCTGGGGATAAACGAGACAAATGGCTGCAGTGGGACTCGAACCCACAGTCATGTTATTACAGTTCCAGCGGTCTTAACCACCGGGCTATTTGTCCCGTCCCTATACGGGATCGTCCAACATGGCATTAGGACCCTTTACTACACATATATACACCTGTGTGTTCTTCTCGTGTTATTACATTTCCTCTGGCAGCTCTCTCAAAGGGCGTCTGTAGAGGAGGCGGGTGTGGGGGGGGGGAGGTACGTCGGACCTTTCCTCGTATGTTATTCTGCCGGCTATGTGGCGTGTGTGTGTGTGTGTGTGTAGGTGTGTGTGTGTGTGTGTTTTTCTGAGTCGCTCTTAGAAGCCTTGTGAACGTAATACATGCGTCGTAATGAGATCTGAGATATCGGCGTTTGTTCACACACCACTCACTCTGTCTGCGCATGCGTTGGTGTGACGTCACGACCACTGCGTGTAGGGTATAGATTGTACGCTTAGAGAGTGCGTGTATGTAGCACGATACACATATAAATATCGCGAGGTCAAATCACATTGTCAGATAACCTTGAGGGCGATCTTACCAAGCAATTACTTTTCTAGTTGCCTCAGGAAGGTTAACTTCCAAGAGTAACCCCTGCGGTCATACAAAATAACCTGCCCACAATAATTAACATGTCATGAATGTGACATTGTTCTCTTCTGTTCTGCTGAATATGAAAAGTTCTGTTCTACACATCCCTATTGTGATCCACTCTATTGGTTTCTATGAAAGAGATTAATCATCTCAATTATCCGTATTTATTAGTATAAAAAATGACTGAATTTAATTAACCAGTCACCATTTTGTAGCAGCTCCTGCCTGTCTTTACGTTTACAGTACGGCAGGGATGTAGTGAGTGTATGTCTACCCTCATTATAATCCAAATGTAAACCCATAAATACCTATATGTCCAACTCTAAACTCAATAATACCCATCTCTCCCACTTTAAACTCAGAAATACCAATTTCGTGAACTCAAAGCTCAACAATATCATGAAAAAGTATACCATCCCACTCAATAATATATGGCGCCTCTTATGTGTGTGACGCGGCTATCGATTGTTCCACATACCACTGACACGACCACTCTGAGGTAGGTGGGGGTTGGAGACGCCGTGTTTGGCGCGTCGTCTCCCTTCCAGTCCTGTAAGCTCGTCTCTGATTGCTTTAGCCGTTGACCGGCGAGTCACGCGGCCAGTGGTTGGTTGGATTCTCCCGCCGTGTCGGGGTCATGACCCGATCGCAAAATATACGGCGCCTCTTACTTATGTTCCATCTACCATCCTCTAGATATCGTCATGGATGTACAGACAATTATAGTATTAATACTATTTAGTGGTCAACGGGACTCATTGTCTATATGTTATTATACAATATTATTATTCTAAGAATATCCCATTAAAGATCCTAGATTCAGGATATGACGATCATTAAATATCAAGATGTTAGAATCACCATTGAATTTATCTAACAAATCAATAAAAACTAAATTACCATCTTTACACTGCTGGCTGTGTTTCTATGAGATCTGTGATAAAGACAATTGGCCGTGGTTTAAAAGAGGGAACTCCTGATGAAGTGAGTTACTGAGAGAGACACGGACAGCAGCGTTATGTCACAGACTGTGCACGGAGAGTGGAGATAAATCTGTTACGACACGCCATTAAACAGCAGCAGGATGGAAGGCGGTCTGAACCTCCATTACCACATGGTTACCGGTAGTCTCTAGACTGGCTCCAGTCCCTGCATCCTATGGCTACCCTCCTCCCTGGGATACTGGCTCCAGTCCCTGCATCCCATGGCTACCCTCCTCACTGGGATACAGGCTCCAGTCCCTGCATCCTATGGCTACCCTCCTCCCTGGGATACTGGCTCCAGTCCCTGCATCCTATGGCTACCCTCCTCGCTGGGATACAGGACTGGCTCCAGTCCCTGCATCCTATGGCTACCCTCCACGCTGGGATACTGGCTCCAGTCCCTGCATCCTATGGCTACCCTCCACGCTGGGATACTGGCTCCAGTCCCTGCATCCTATGGCTACCCTCCACGCTGGGATACTTAAGCAGAACTGTCTTTAGAAACGTATTTTGAACCACTACGCCACGAGTTTGGATGCGTAGTAATCGTCACGAGGCGTAGCCGAGTGATGATACGGAGCATCCAAACGAGTGGTTCTGAAAGCGGTTCTGTTTTTATCTCACCCCCAACACGGACCTTATAGTCGATTTTAAGCAATAATATAACATTACTCCTGATAGATAACTGTCACTCTCCATGTTTCTGCCAGTGCGGTTCGAGCAATGGCGCCAGAACTATTTTTTTTAACTCGACGTTGATTGGATGCTGCGTTGCTACGTATCTCTGCCACCACCATGGCGTAGTACTGTAACTTTACATAGGTAATCATTGCATATTTTCTTTTAACGTTAATCCTATGGGAGAACCTATACCAGGGGTGGGAAAAAGGAGACTGGCTCCAGTCCCCGCATCCTATGTCTACTCTCCTCACTGGGATACAGGAGACTGGCTCCAGTCCCTGCATCCTATGGCTACCCTCCTCGCTGGGATACAGGAGACTGGCTCCAGTCCCTGCATCCTATGGCTACCCTCCTCGCTGGGATACAGGACTGGCTCCAGTCCCTGCATCCTATGGCTACCCTCCTCGCTGGGATACAGGAGACTGGCTCCAGTCCCTGCATCCTATGTCTACTCTCCTCACTGGGATACAGGACTGGCTCCAGTCCCTGCATCCTATGGCTACCCTCCTCGCTGGGATACAGGAGACTGGCTCCAGTCCCTGCATCCTATTATACCCTCCTGCTGGGATACAGGACTGGCTCCAGTCCCTGCATCCTATTATACCCTCCTCACTGGGATACAGGACTGGCTCCAGTCCCTGCATCCTATGGCTACCCTCCTCACTGGGATACAGGACTGGCTCCAGTCCCTGCATCCTATTGCTACCCTCCTCGCTGGGATACAGGAGACTGGCTCCAGTCCCTGCATCCTATGGCTACCCTCCTCTCTGGGATACAGGAGACTGGCTCCAGTCCCTGCATCCTATGGCTACCCTCCTCGCTGGGATACTGGCTCCAGTCCCTGCATCCTATGGCTACCCTCCTCACTGGGATACAGACCGGCTCCAGTCCCTGCATCCTATGGCTACCCTCCTCACTGGGATACAAGACTGGCTCCAGTCCCTGCATCCTATGTCTACTCTCCTCGCTGGGATACAGGAGACTGGCTCCAGTCCCTGCATCCTACGGCTACCCTCCTCGCTGGGATACAGGACTGGCTCCAGTCCCTGCATCCTATTATACCCTCCTCGCTGGGATACAGGACTGGCTCCAGTCCCTGCATCTCATGGCTACCCTCCTCGCTGGGATACAGGACTGGCTCCAGTCCCTGCATCCTATGTCCTCGTTGGGATACAGGGATACTGGCTCCATTCCTTGCATCCTATGGCTACCCTCCTCGCTGGGATACAGGGATACTGGCTCCAGTCCCTGCATCCTATGGCTACCCTCCTCACTAGGATACAGGCTCCAGTCACTCCATCCTATGGCTACCCTCCTCGCTGGGATACTTGCTCCAGTCCCTGCATCCTATGGCTACCCTCCTCGCTGGGATACAGGCTCCAGTCCCTGCATCCTATGGCTACCCTCCTCACTAGGATACAGGCTCCAGTCACTCCATCCTATGGCTACCCTCCTCGCTGGGATACTTGCTCCAGTCCCTGCATCCTATGGCTACCCTCCTCGCTGGGATACAGGCTCCAGTCCCTGCATCCTATGGCTACCCTCCTCGCTGGGATACTGGCTCCAGTCCCTGCATCCTATGGCTACCCTCCTCACTGGGATACTGGCTCCAGTCCCTGCATCCTATGACTACCCTCCTCGCTGGGATACTGGCTCCAGTCCCTGCATCCTATGGCTACCCTCCTCGCTGGGATACTGGCTCCAGTCCCTGCATCCTATGGCTACCCTCCTCGCTGGGATACAGGAGACTGGCTCCAGTCCCTGCATCCTATTATACCCTCCTGCTGGGATACAGGACTGGCTCCAGTCCCTGCATCCTATTATACCCTCCTCACTGGGATACAGGACTGGCTCCAGTCCCTGCATCCTATGGCTACCCTCCTCACTGGGATACAGGACTGGCTCCAGTCCCTGCATCCTATTGCTACCCTCCTCGCTGGGATACAGGAGACTGGCTCCAGTCCCTGCATCCTATGGCTACCCTCCTCTCTGGGATACAGGAGACTGGCTCCAGTCCCTGCATCCTATGGCTACCCTCCTCGCTGGGATACTGGCTCCAGTCCCTGCATCCTATGGCTACCCTCCTCACTGGGATACAGACCGGCTCCAGTCCCTGCATCCTATGGCTACCCTCCTCACTGGGATACAAGACTGGCTCCAGTCCCTGCATCCTATGTCTACTCTCCTCGCTGGGATACAGGAGACTGGCTCCAGTCCCTGCATCCTACGGCTACCCTCCTCGCTGGGATACAGGACTGGCTCCAGTCCCTGCATCCTATTATACCCTCCTCGCTGGGATACAGGACTGGCTCCAGTCCCTGCATCTCATGGCTACCCTCCTCGCTGGGATACAGGACTGGCTCCAGTCCCTGCATCCTATGTCCTCGTTGGGATACAGGGATACTGGCTCCATTCCTTGCATCCTATGGCTACCCTCCTCGCTGGGATACAGGGATACTGGCTCCAGTCCCTGCATCCTATGGCTACCCTCCTCACTAGGATACAGGCTCCAGTCACTCCATCCTATGGCTACCCTCCTCGCTGGGATACTTGCTCCAGTCCCTGCATCCTATGGCTACCCTCCTCGCTGGGATACAGGCTCCAGTCCCTGCATCCTATGGCTACCCTCCTCACTAGGATACAGGCTCCAGTCACTCCATCCTATGGCTACCCTCCTCGCTGGGATACTTGCTCCAGTCCCTGCATCCTATGGCTACCCTCCTCGCTGGGATACAGGCTCCAGTCCCTGCATCCTATGGCTACCCTCCTCGCTGGGATACTGGCTCCAGTCCCTGCATCCTATGGCTACCCTCCTCACTGGGATACTGGCTCCAGTCCCTGCATCCTATGACTACCCTCCTCGCTGGGATACTGGCTCCAGTCCCTGCATCCTATGGCTACCCTCCTCGCTGGGATACTGGCTCCAGTCCCTGCATCCTATGGCTACCCTCCTCGCTGGGATACAGGCTCCAGTCCCTGCATCCTATGGCTACCCTCCTCGCTGGGATACTGGCTCCAGTCCCTGCATCCTATGGCTACCCTCCTCACTGGGATACTGGCTCCAGTCCCTGCATCCTATGACTACCCTCCTCGCTGGGATACTGGCTCCAGTCCCTGCATCCTATGGCTACCCTCCTCGCTGGGATACTGGCTCCAGTCCCTGCATCCTATGGCTACCCTCCTCGCTGGGATACAGGCTCCAGTCCCTGCATCCTATGGCTACCCTCCTCGCTGGGATACTGGCTCCAGTCCCTGCATCCTATGGCTACCCTCCTCACTGGGATACTGGCTCCAGTCCCTGCATCCTATGACTACCCTCCTCGCTGGGATACTGGCTCCAGTCCCTGCATCCTATGGCTACCCTCCTCGCTGGGATACTGGCTCCAGTCCCTGCATCCTATGGCTACCCTCCTCGCTGGGATACAGGCTCCAGTCCCTGCATCCTATGGCTACCCTCCTCACTGGAATACAGGCTCCAGTCCCTGCATTCTATGTCTACTCTCCTCGCTGGGATACAGGGACCGGTACAATCGGTAATGGTTTTAGGTTTCTGGCGCCGTTTAGCTCCAGTATTCCCTACACTCTCCATACAGATATCCTGCCTACTGATCAGGATATCTGATGGGAGATCGATAAATTAATTATTATGACAACACAGGCGATCAAGGAACTGGAGGAGGGTAGGGGGAGGGGTAGTAGCAAGTATAGGGTTACAGGGAGTGGCTTGGGGCCATAAACAGGAGTTTCTGTTCCTACTGGACAAGTCTTTTTTTTTAATTCATAATCCAAGACTTGAGCAAGTCTATGGGCCAGTCAGAGAAGGATACTTTAATGAACTTTATTCTGATTGTGATTAATCATTTAATGAATGTTGATAATCCAAGACTTGAGGAAGTCTATGGGCCAGTCAGAGAAGGATACTTTAATGAACTTTATTCTGATTGTGATTAATCATTTAATGAATGTTCATAATCCAAGACTTGAGCAAGTCTAGGCAGCCTCCTGTCCAGGGATGACTTCTCAGAGTGATCTTACACAAGACCTGCTCGTGTTGACGCCCGTCAGACATCCTGCGTGCAATTGAGCATCTCAGTCTGTGTGAAAATGCTTACATGTAAATCAGCATATTACACTGTGAAATGTTATATATTACATATTACATATGTTACATATTATTTACATATTATCTATTGAAATGCTTACATAGAAATCAGCATATATATATATATATATGTATATGATCCTGTGAAATGCTTACATGTAAATCAGTATATGATCCTATGAAATGCTCACATAGAAATCAGTATATGATCCTGGGAAATGCTTACATAGAAATCAGCATAGTATCTATCAAAATGCTTTCACCATACATACACAATATTGACTGGTTTCATATACAAGCAGCCATATGCTCTGAGGAGTTGACACTTAGTAATATCCGGGCACATGCGAGGATATTGAGTTAATTCCGAGAGCATACAACCGTTTTTATCCGAACCTAGTCTATATTCTATTCATTATCCCCCTTTTCTGGACAAGCAGCATGTCGATATCAGGTTCGTTTTAGTGATATTAATTGGCATATTACCCTCTTAAAATGCTTTTAAATGAACAAGTATTTGATTCTGCGAAAAGCTTGCATATGAGTCACAATATATCATCCTGTGAAATACTTAGATATAAATCAGCATATTATCCTGTTAAATACTTACATATGAATGACTATTATCCTGTGAAATGCTCACAAATAAATCAGCATTTATATCGTTCTGTGACATGCTCATTATGATAACTTGATTCAGCCATCTCAAATGGATGACCACAAATAGGTCAAAGATACATTATTCTGTAGTTCCAGTCTTTACCTCTTTTCTCTTGTTTGGAACTTTAAAAACTATGTGCTATTAAAAAAGGGGAGGATTCTCAATTTTTGAGCATGGTTAAAAATGCTCAGATTTGTTGCCTAGAGGTTAGAGGTTGCAGAAGCTACATAGACTCTGAGCTTGCTGCAAAACAGACACTGACAGATCTCAACTGCCACTACTCACTTTACCTGTACAGCTCTTTGTGTGGCCTCACATAGTGTTTATTTAGGTCTCTGACTTTAACTCAACTGCTACTCCTCACTTTACCTGTACAGCTCTTTGTGTGGCCTCACATAGTGTTTATTTAGGTCTCTGACTTTAACTCAACTGCTTCTCCTCACTTTACCTGTACAGCTCTTTGTGTGGCCTCACATAGTGTTTATTTAGGTCTCTGACTTTAACTCAACTGCTACTCCTCACTTTACCTGTACAGCTCTTTGTGTGGCCTCACATGGTGTTTATTTAGGTCTCTCACTTTAACTCAACTGCTACTCCTCACTTTACCTGTACAGCTCTTTGTGTGGCCTCACATAGTGTTTATTTAGGTCTCTGACTTTAACTCAACTGCTACTCCTCACTTTACCTGTACAGCTCTTTGTGTGGCCTCACATAGTGTTTATTTAGGTCTCTGACTTTAGCTCAACTGCTACTCCTCACTTTACCTGTACAGCTCTTTGTGTGGCCTCACATAGTGTTTATTTAGGTCTCTAACTTTAACTCAACTGCTACTCCTCACTTTACCTGTACAGCTCTTTGTGTGGCCTCACGTAGTGTTTATTTAGGTCTCTGACTTTAACTCAACTGCTACTACTCACTTTACCTGTACAGCTCTTTGTTTGGCCTCACATGGTGTTTATTTAGGTCCCTGACTTTAACCGAGTGGACCTCTCTCTTTGTAATGGTCTTCACTGGGAACAATAACAGAGCGGGTTGCTACAGACTCAGCTGACGGTTTGCCCCTCCCGCCCCGCTGATACCTTATCTCTGACTGTGGTGTGGCTTATCGCAGTTTGCATCATATCAGCAGCCTACACCAGTGACCAGTGAAGGATGTATGGTGTGGAGCTCTCCGGAGACAGTGAAGTTTAGGGCGACTTTTTGAGTAGCGTAATGGGAAATGTTGAAGTTTAGAGGGACTTCTTGAGTAGCGTAATCGGAAACAGTAAGTTTAGAGCTACTTCTTGAGTAGCGTAATCAGAAAAAATTAAGTTTAAGGCTACTTCTTCATTAGCGTAACGAGAAACAGTGAAGTTTAGAGCAATATCTTGAGTAGCGTATTGGGGAACAGTGAAGATTAGAGTGACTTCTTGAGTAGCGTCATGGGAAACTGTGAAGTTCGAGTGACTTCTTCCGTAGTGTAATGGGAAACAGTGAAGTTTAGAGCAACTTCTTTAGTAGGGTAATGGGAAATAGTAAAGTTTAGAGCTAATCCTTGAGTAGAGTAATGGGAAATTATGAAGTTTAGAGCGACTTCTTCAGTATTGTAATGGGAAACAGTGAAGTTTAGAGCGACTTCTCTAGTAGCGTAATGGGAAACAGTGAAGTTTAGAGTGACTTCTTGAGTAGCGTAATCGGAAAGATTTAAGTTTAATGTGACTTCTTCATTAGCGTAATTGGAAACAGTGAAGTTTAGAGCAACTTCTTTAGTAGTGTAATGGGAAATGGTAAAGTTTAGAGTGACTTCTGCAGTAGCGTAATGGGAAATGGTAAAGTTTAGAGCGACTTCTTGAGTAACGTAAGGGGAAACAGTGAAGTTTAGAGCAACTTTTTGAGTAGCTTCATAGGAAACAGTTTAGCATATCAATGTATGATATTTTCAGAAGGTTGAGGTGAATGATTTCGATTTGGATTTACCCTTTACGTATCGTTTCGAATCTCATAACGCCCTTTCATTGTTCAATGGTTATGAATTCTTAAATAACAGGATTTCACAATCTAAATATGAGAAAACATAGTTACTGGACCCGTTGGGAAGTCATTCCCAGTTGTTGGACTCAAAAATACGGCCCGACGCCGCTGAGAATGACTTCCCTTCGGGCTCAGTTACTATATTTTATTATTGATATATGCTTCCTAATCATTTGGAAACTCAATTTCATTAAGTTTCCTGCTCTGTGATTCACACTCCATTAGCTGTATAAGTCCATTGGCATCCACTACAGCCAATATTATTTATACCATACGCATAGCAGCAGGTAGTATTTCATAGACATTCGCGCACATGTATATAGTAAAATATATTACATACCAGGGACCTGTTTCACTAGTTTCGTGACAAAAGTGCTAGACAGACATGAGAAGCGGCACCAACAGTGCAAGCAAGAACGGACAAAAGTAAGTCACATTTCATAACGCATGTCACATCTAATGTCGCATGTTGTGTCACAGTTGGCGACGTACCGTTCGCGACAAGCAAAACTCACGCCTGTAGACTTGTGTTGTTGCGAAACTAGTGAACCCCATTCTGTCTGTATGGTGTCACAGACGCCATTTCTAGACATGTCACAAAACTAGTGAAACAGGTCCCAGAAGACTATTGGTCATATATATAAACGCATTGGTGACCATCCCAGGGTCCCTATCTCTATACCTAGATATTAAAGGTCATACAGATATACATCCCAGCTTTCTGCTTGTTCCTGTAGGCACCCCTGTCATAAGATCTCACACTCTCTGAATGGTATTCTGTACAAGGTTATCACTACGCTCTATGGGAGAAGAATTCTTAACGAACTAGGCTTAGAGCCTTGAGAATCGATTGGCCTGCCTCCCGTGGAAAACATGTACATCAATGCAACCTAAAAAGATTCCTATAATCTCAATGATACCACCTAGCGGGAATACTATGTACTTGGCGCCCTAGTGGCTTTATTTGGACTGGAATACAGGATACCACTTAGAGATTGTGAGATCTTATGAGAGGGATGCTGTAGTAGCATATATCTCTATTGTTACTATCTGTTGTGAATAGTAAACTAAATGAATGACTCCAAGGCTTCGTCCCGTTACAAGCTTTATTGCAGATGGTGTTACAATGCGCTCTCTGACCGGACTGACTCGAGTACGTCGTGATCAGGATTATATGCTCCGTCTCAGCCGCGTGCGGGCAACCCGTATTGATCGTAACCAAGGGGGATTACCTCACGCGGCGTGACACGCAGCCGGCTTGATCCGTAAGGCCAAGGGATATAATCTGTATGTTTAACATACCGATATTTTGGATCGTGACACTATACCTAGATATTTAAGGTCATACAGATATACATCCAGTCCAAATGTCAAAGGTTTCTGCTTGTTTATGTATGAACATATACTGAACACGTCCCTGTCGTTGCAGTAATGCTCTTTATATGCGAGGCCCATTTAAATGATTTACATGAAGATGACCTTTCTGCCGAGCTTTCCACTTGTTGAAGACAAAGCCTTGCACCCTGCTGAATGGTAAAATCACACCCTGTAGACATTGCCTTACTTCATCCATTAGCATCAATACCTACATGAATACAGCTACCTGAATACAGCTACATGAATACAGTTACCTCGCCTGCATGCTTCATGTGAAAAGGCAGTGTTGTATATTTACGCTCTCACTGGAGAATGTAGAACAAAGGAGTGTTGTACCCAGCATTAAAGCCAATGCCCATCTACCGATTTTGGAACATTTATGTACGTTTGTCGGCGACAAAGGGGCGGTAATTTGTCTCAGGCAACCCATCCTAACGGAGTCGGTAGATGTAGCATAGCTAGGCAAGACTTCCCACCAATTAGTGAACCACAGCCTTCAGACGTCCTTTTGTCGCCGACAAGTTGTGGTTTCAATGTTCCAAAATCGGTGGGGATCAGTTTATCAACATGTTGATAAATGTAGTCGGCGACAACGGAACGTTGGGAAAGGAGGGTTGATAGGTTGACCGATGCAGTAAATACAGTAATCGCTTGGTGAGGCTTGTAGGGGGTGCCACACTCGGTTTCTTTGGTTTTTGCCCTCCCCTAGCGATTAGTGGACCATACACCGATTTCATCAGTGTGCGGGTCGAGCGAGGGGTTACGTAATTTGCCTGCGATAAGGTGACCGACTCCTATACGATTTGGGAACTAATCGTTCATACCGAAATCGGTAGATGGGCATCCGGCATTGGGCCCGGTTTCCCACTAACAGATTCTTGCCCAAGGGCCCTGTGCTCCACATTTACAACAGAGCTGCGGATCGCAGAATAGCGATCAGAGGGCCTAAACGTTGCTCCTGAAATTTTGCTGATCGCATAATAATCGCATAGGCGCATTGCCGCGTAAAATACTGCTTTTTGAAATACTTTTTACGCAGACCTTCACAGCATTGCGGATCGTATCGCTATGGGTTAAATACAGCTTTATCTGATATTTCAAATAACAATTCATGGTGGCACCACCAACCTCCGCCACTTGTTCTTCTACCTATAGGAAATAGCAATACACATTACAAATTACAAATGGAGGGTAATTTGTCTCAGGCAACCCATCCTAACGGAGTCGGTAGATGTAGGACAGCTAGGCAAGACTTCCCACCGATTAGTGAACCACAGCCTTCAGACGTCCTTTTGTCGCCGACAAGTTGTGGTTCCAATTTTCCAAAATCGGTGGGGATCAGTTTATCAACATGTTGATAAATGTAGTCGGCGACAACGGAACGTTGGGAAAGGAGGGTTGATAGGTTGACTGACGCAGTAAATACAGTAATCGCTTGGTGAGGCTTGTAGGGGGTGCCACACTCGGTTTCTTTGGTTTTTAGCTAGCGATACCACAAAAAGTGGAGCAGCTGGGGCCCTGAGACAGGTGCCTGGCATAGTCGCTGGGAAACGCCAGAGCCGTCCAAAAATTTCAAAGGTGTTTGGTATCAAATTGCAAGAAACTAGTGCCTATTTGGGACGGATTGAGTCAGTGACTCGTGCATGCACCAAGGTGGGCGACGCAAGAGTAGCCAACAATTTTGCATTTGTTGTTCCCACTTGGCAACGTGGGAGATTCCGAGACATTTGTGCTTATTGTCACTGACTGAAGCCTCGCACATGCCACACAGAATGGGTTAGTGGGAATTGGGCCCAAGGGAGATCTGTGGGAATTAGCTTCTATAGATTCTCATGGGAAAGCCTGCTTCCACCTGGGGCCAGCCATAAAGTTTGTACTAGAATTTCTGAACATTTTGCCCCCACCCCCACCCCCCCTCTTAATCTTGTAACTAATAACTGTGTTCGTACTTTATGGATGGCCCCCTGCTGACTTTTGGACTCCGATTAGTTTGTCGGCGACCGATTTTTGGTGTCTAAAGCAGCACTTCCCGACAGAATCGCTGCCGATCAATTCAACAATAGCTCAAGGGTCCAAAAGAAGTCCAGCAAATAGGTGCCTCCAATGGGACAGACTTCCACAAATCATCTCCCCCCCCCCCATTATTTTTCCCTTAGAGACTAAACATTTCCCCTCATAGACTTAACAACTCATACTCAATGCCCATAAAGTACATGTGTTTAGAAAAAAATACTCAATGGGGGATTGTGTCACAAATGTTAGTGACAATGTTAGTTAATGTGAAGGGTGAGACAAAATTTAGAAACTTATTCAAGTTTACGGTCGGAGCTCGATCCCATCTCGTTTGAATTACTACGTAATTCACGCGAATTACTACACTATTCAAACTTGATGGGATACGAGCTCTGACCCTAAACCTTCATAGGTTTCCTCTAAAGTGGTGTTATATGAGAAAACGTGGTTACTGAGCCCGTACGGGTGGCTCGGCGGGCCCGAACGTTATTTATACGATATGCCTAGCAGCGGTTAGTAACCCATAGACGTTCGGCCACAGGTGTATAGTAATACTCCACCCGCCTACTTCCCACCATGAAACAAACAGGACATTTGAGAAGATCAGCACATCTACAGCCCGATTTTTACCACCGATTGTAGAATAGGAAATCGCTGACCGATTATTACATGTTCCCGATGTAGGTGAAACCAGGAAAATCCAAACGTTATGCCAACGAGACCGACTATAAGTATCAAGATGATTGTACAAGCTAATAAAGCACAGCACCATTGTTTCTGGCCAATTATCCGTGAAGGTCATACAAGGTCATGCAACAGTGATATGAATAACTGGAATTATCTCTAAGTGAGTTACAGCGCTATTGTGCTACGTAATGGAAGCCTGCTAAGATGGTATAAACAAGGACGAATAGAGAAAAACAGCCCCAGTACGGTCGAGACTGGCCTCACTTTGTTGGCCATGATTGCTACTAACTAGGTTACCAGGAACAAGCTTATAAAAGCCCGTTTCCAGTGGCCGACGAAAACGGCGGAGATTTATTTAGGTCTCGTCGGTGTCTAAGGGTTTCTGAGGGTGCAGTGTATGCCTTGTGTCTGCTGTATTTGACTTTTAGGAGATATCAATTGACCGGTTCCGTTATTGGCAGCCAGTGGAAAATGGCTTATAGTCGTGAGGTGGTGCTAGATTGCAGTGATATATTGCGGTGATAAATAGATATCGGCCTGAAACTCTCTACATGACGACTGTGCACCCTAAAGATGCCAAATCTGCTAATAAAGCCCAATACCCATCTACCGATTCAGGGATGAATGATTAGTTCCCAAATCGTATAGGAGTCGGTGAACTTGTCGCAGTCAAATTATGTAACCCGTCGCCCGGCCAGCGGCCCTCCAAGAGAGGGGGTGGTGGGTGTTTGTCCTAAGCAAATCAGTCTACACTTACAGGAGGTGGTTCACTAATCGGTGGCTCACCCTTGCCTAGCTGTCCTACATCTACCGACTACGGCCGACTCCGTTAGGATGCCTCGCCTGAGACAAATTACCGTCCGTTTGTCGCCGACAAAGGTACATCAATGTTCCGAAATCGGTATTGGGCTTTAGGCTTTACTGCTATAGTTAAAGTGTTCCTTTGATATATGGACCCACATTGGGGGTAGAGGGTTTTAGTCCTAAACAAGTCAGTCTACATTTACCGACAGACAAACGATTATGTACCCCTGCCGACGGAAATAGGATTTGGGAACAGTCCCCGTAGTCATAGTTCTGTTCCGTTGTTGGCGACTAGGTTTATCAACATGTTGATAAACTTTTCGCCACCGATTTTGGAACATAGAAACCACAACTTGTCGGCGACAAAAAGGATGTCTGAAGTAGGTGGTTCACTAATCGGTGGCTCACCCTTGCCTAGCTGTCCTACATCTACCAACTACAGCCGACTCCGTTAGAATGCCTCGTCTGTTTGTCGCCGACAAAGGTACATAAATGTTCCGAAGTCGGTAGATGGGCATTGGGCTGAACCAAATTTAGTCAGAAAGGAAATTCATGATAAAGAATCTTTTTTTATAACAAATATAAATTATTACACCAATTTATATAAATCTAACTTATCTATATTTATCCCAATTAATGTTCTGAAGTTCTCAGTAGTTTTAGTATCTATTTACACAGAAATTCAAATTTCATTAACTTGGCTGCTGCTCATTCAGTCTTCACTGTGATTTGAGTTGTTGAGATTCCGCTGCTGACAGTATTGACGGGTAAACAGTGTGTGGATTGAGATCCAGATGTCAGCTGACACGCAGTCAATAGTTCTTTTGTTGTTAATGCACCTGTTACTCTCCAAGGTCCTGAACAACAGGCCGTGGTCACGTTACAACTACACTCAATATCGCTCACGATATGATGTCCCTCGTCCACGAATTCCCATAGCGACAGCTATCATGTAGTTATATAAAACAATGATTTTATTGATAAAGAGCAAAGATTCCCAGATCTACTGCTCTTGCATGGAGTGGTATCTATTGTTATTGATAAAGAACATAATTCCAACGTCTATGGCTATCACATTAGGTCATATCCATCGTTTTTGATTAAGAATGATGTTCACACATCTATGGCTATCACATTGAGTGGTAACCATTGTCTTTGATAAAGAACATAACTGCCTTATCTACAGCTATCGCGTAGAGTGGCATCCATCATTATTGATAACAAACAGAATTCCCATATCTACTGCTATTGCATAGAGTGGTATCCATTGGTAAATCATGTTATTTCCCGAACTCATTCAAGGTAATTGTTGTAAGACCTAACATAGGTGAACTTTATTGTTGGTATTTGCGTCGATTTTCAGTGAGTGTGCGATCGATACGATGATCGATTAACAAGGCAAAAGTTTTTCATGTTGCTCAATAACTGACCAAAAGAATGGTACTGTTGATTGCAAATATTTCTCAATGTCTATTATTACTTAATTTTAGCATATTGCTAACAATTGTTATCAAACTGTTTGAAGCCATGTAAGTCCAAAATCTGGACATAGTTGCTGCTAAGGATCTTTGACTGGAGCCAGCGGAGGATAGGCGTTTCTCTGCCAAGCTGGTTTTTTTTAAATTCCCAAATTTACTGCTATCTCATAAGGTGGTATCCATTGTTATAGATAAAGAACAGAATTCTTATGTCTACAACTATTGCATAGAGTGGTATCCATGCATCATTATTGATAAAGAACAAAAATTGTCACATCTACGAATATTGTGTAGAGTGGCATCCATTGTTATTGATAAAGAACAAAATTCCCATATCTACAGCTATCATAGCGCTTGTGTATTACTACGCGTCAACCTCTTGTGGTTTACCGCTGCCTGTCCACAAAACCATCGATTACTGTCTGAATATATACAGCTGTGTTACTGGGAATCTTCAGTGTTCTGTAATCTTTATTATCCATCGTATACAAAGCCCTAATTGAAAATGTATGGGGACTCTGTAAACCACTACCCATTATATAAAAACTGTCAGATACCATAACTGTGGTATACGGATTCTAACCTGTGGTATACGGCCTCAAAACCATGGCATACGGGAAAAATAGTCCCTTTTGCCAAACAGCAAAGAAATAGTTCCAATTGTTATACCCTTTAAAATGACAATTGCTGGGTTTAATTTATTCGAAAAGATGGATAATAAATACAACAAACGATGGTTATGTGGACAGGCGGCTCTGTAAACCACTCAAGGTTGACGTCGTAATACACTCGCTAGCGCTTGTGTATTACTACGCGTCAACCTCTCGTGGTTTACGGCCGCCTGTCCACAAAACCATCGATTATTGTCTATATGTACAGCTATGTAACTGGGAATCTTCAGTGTTCTGTAATCTATTCCACATAAAAACGCATATCTCAAACGTCTGACATACATTGGTTTTGATCGTATTGATGTTTCCTGGGATATAACTCTTCTGTAGTGGAGTATATACAGCTGTGTAACTGGGAATCCCCAGTGTTTCATAATCTATATACGGCTATGTAACTGGGAATCCCCAGTGTTTTATAAACTATATACAGCTATGTTACTGGGAATCCCCAGTGTTCTGTAATCTTTTCCATCTACTCAATATCTCACTAATGTAGGGGTCAGGGTAGTCGAGCAGCATTGTTTCACTTCACGCTAGATGGCGCGAGTGCCGATCCCTGCCCTTCGGTAAGGCCAGTTGACCCGTGGTATGCAAATGCTACGGGGTCACCCGCATTACGTAACTCAGTCACTATTTAAGGCTGAGTCCACGGCGGGTTGACAGGACTTCTCGCAGTGCCTCTCTACAGGGTGAGCGCCTGGAGCCTCATGAGTTGGTAAGGTTGCATTGAACACCTTTCAACGTTGAAGAGACCAGAATCTCTTCCCGATTGTAAAGTAAGTACTGAAATAAAACTTGGTACATTGAAACAGTCCGGAGTCTGGTTTTGTCTTCCTAGTTAAGCGGTAGGTGGTAGATTCTGCATCTCCCTGCCCTTTCCAGTGGGTAAAGCTGAACCTAAGTACAGGGTAGCGACTGAGTCTCGGAACCCTTGGTCGGCTGTCGATGGTAAGACACTTTCAGCGACTAAGGGGAATGCTACACTAAGAATTAACCGCCTCCCTCCTCGCTAACTCTGAGACAGAAATAAGCATCACGGAGAACAATGACAGAATCCAGACTGCTCTCTCTGTAAGACAACACTGCAGTCTGGTGAAGCTATAGAACAAGACAAAGTAGTCTCTCCACCCACGACTAGCGGCGACTGCACTTATCACGACAGAAGCCAAATGAGCAGTTTCCGGTGGCAGCTATTGGTCGGGGAGATTACAGAAGAGAGCAGTTCCGACATGATCGTGGTTAGAAGGGGGCGATAATACAGGTACGGAGCTACACGGCCGCTTAGTGACCTCTAATTGACCTCTATACAGGTGGATCTAGAACAATGGTGCCGTTAGGATTATCAGCAAGATTCGCCACCAAGCTCATACTGAAAATTGTGTTATGTCTGTCAAAATCAGTGATGAAGAAGCAGAATTAATTTTTTCGTTCGCATGATCGCTCAAGGAAATCGCGGCTTCGAAAATCGCGGTTTTGAGAAAAAATCGCGCTTTTGAAAAAAAATTGAATATTCATTCAGTGGTTCCTGACTGCATTTCTGTGTGAAATAAGCAGTCATTGGTCCCTGATAGCAGATCGGTACTGAATAATCGGCTAGTGGTTCCCGACTGCAAAATAGTGTGAAATAATCAGTCAGTGGTTCCCGAACAACGTGGCATAAACACTCACAAGTCTGACTCTCGTTCAGTATCTACTAAATATCGCTGGAACAATTGTGTTATATCTGTCAAAATCAGTGTTGAATAATTGGTCAGTGGTTCCCCACTGCAGATCCACACTCTATAATCGCTCAGTTGTTCCCGACTGCAGATAGCTGCTTGATAATCGGCCGGTGGTCCCCGACTGCAGATCGGTTCTGAATAATCGGTCAGTGGTCCCTGTCTGCAGATCAATGCTGAATAATTGGTCAGTGATTCCCGACTGCAGATCCACACTCTATAATCGCTCAGTTGTTCCCGACTGCAGATAGCTGCTTGATAATCGGCCGGTGGTCCCCGACTGCAGATCGGTTCTGAATAATCGGCCGGTGGTTCCTGACTGCAGATCAATGCTGAATAATCGGCCGGTGGTCCCCGACTGCAGATCGCTGCTTGATAATCGGCCGGTGGTCCCCGACTGCAGATCGGTGCTGAATAATTGGTTGGTGGTTCCTGACTGCAGATAGCTGCTTGATAATCGGCCGGTGGTCCCCGACTGCAGATCGGTACTGAATAATTGGTTGGTGGTTCCTGACTGCAGATCAGTGTTGAATAATCGTTCCTCACCCTAGATCAGTACTGTAAATAATCGGTCGGTGGAAACATACTTTTAGTTAGCAGCAGGACAGTCGTGCTGTAATTCGATATATCACCCGAACAGTTGTGTAATATCTGTCAAAATCGGTGTCGAATAATGGGCCAGTGGTTCCTGACTTCAAATTGGTGATGAATAATCGGTCAGTGGTCCCTGACTGCAGATCGGTTCTGAATAATTGGTCAGAGATTCCCGACTGAAGATCAGTACTTAATAATCGATCGGTTGTTCCCGACTGCAAATAGCTGCTTGATAATCGGCCGGTGGTCCCCGACTGCAGATCGGTGCTGAATAATCGGCCGGTGGTTCCTGACTGCAGATAGCTGCTGAATAATCGGCCGGTGGTTCCTGACTGCAGATCGCTGCTGAATAATCGTTCCTCACCCTAGATCAGTACTGTAAATAATCGGTCAGTATAAACATGGCTTTTAGTTAGCAGCAAGACAGTTGTGCTGTAATTCGATATATCGCCTGTTAACCCCATCCGGGTTACTCACTGACAACCGGAAGTGGACGCCATGATGGCATTAGAGGAGACGCAGCCAGATGCGCACGCAGATGCTGGCCTCGCTCTGACACACTGTACTCTCCGGTGTGCTGCGAAAATTGGTTACCTCGCGAAAAACTTGTTTTATCGCCCACCCAATACTCGCATGCGTCTGCACACGTACTTCCGTTCAGATATCACGGACTTTTGGCTGTACTATCACTTTAATGTGACTTAAATGTAAATGACTAAAAAAAATAGTATTTCACCATGAGAATTACATGTCGTGATATGTCGTAATATGCTTGATTTTGGCAAATTTCTCACTCTTCAATCGTGGACTTCATCTCTGTACATGCTCGTGGGCGATAAAACAAGTTTTTCGCAGGGTAACCGTTTTTCGCATTACACCGGCCGCGTTTCCTGCTCTTTGCTGAAATGTTTGTCAGTAAATGCTCTTTTATAATACAGGTGTTACCGTTCAGCGCCGCCTAACGGCCCACTGTCTAGTTACGCGGCTGCTCGGACAAACACTGCAAGTCCAGCGGTATTCATATAGAGACATACAGCAATCACACCTAAAGTGTGAACGGTGGGTGTGATTGCAGGAGTGGTGTTTTTTTTAAAGATATGATAGCTGGAACAAACTATGACATTGCAGTAACGAGTCTGGGACCTGTTTCACTAGTTTCGTGACATGTCTAGATGGCGTCTAGATGGTGTGTCCAGTCTCATAAGAACTAGACATTAGACTTCGTTTTGTCCGTTTTTGCTTGCACTGTTGGTGCCGCTTTTCATGTTTGTCTAACACTTTTGTCACGAAACTAGGCATCTAAGCTTTGTTCTGATTGGTCTAGATAATACCATGTGGTCAACCTTGGTATGAAAGCATGAGCCTAGGTATGAAAACTTTAGTTACTACACCATTGGCAGCGGTATGTAAAGTGTTCGTCTATTGGTATATAAGAATAAGGAATTTATCACAAAGTTACCAGGTAAGAATGCTTAAGGCCTTTCTCCATTGTGCGATTGAGGGGGCTTGCGATCCTATACCTCCAGCGGTACAGGATCGCAAGCGAGACGTTCCATATAGCTTGATATCCTGGGTACCGCATGTATACCTCGGATCGCAAGGTAACACCGATTCTGTGTGGAGACTACTCCGCTTGCGACAGGAACGCTTGCGATCCTAGGTACATAGGTACACCCAGTCTCAGACTGAGCATACCAAATATCAAACATGTTTGATATTTTAAAACGCTTGCGATCCTGGGTACATGCGGTACCTCCAGTCTGAGACTGGGTGTACCGGGTATGCCCAGTCTCAGACTGGAGGGAAACTTGCTGTCTCCACTGTGCGTTTTGCCGCGTTGCGATCCAGGGGCCCGTTTAATAATCTCGGATTTCCAGGTACATAATAATAAGAAGACATAGGAAGGCCTGGCGTCCACCTACTACGATAGAAATTTAGACCTACCGATATGGCACCAATAGAAAAACCAAATATCGGAGACATATCGGGAAGGTGACATATCTCTAGACATGCCAATGCACCATGCATCGTAAAGGTTTTCTTTCGGTGTCTAATCGCAGAAACGTGGTCAACTGCCCCGATATTATGTGACCTTCCAACGCGATTTTGATTTTCTATCGGGTGGTGCATCGTAGACCATATCGGAGCCTTATCATAGCAGGTGGACGCCAGACCTTAGGGTGCCTGAATTACATCTGTTTCTTGTTTTGATCAGGATTACAGACCCCGTTCTTTGATCTTTTATATATCCGACACAAAACAACACAGAACAGATTTCATTCAACCACACTAACCATGTCTCTGTATAATATATAAACCTGCTTACCTCAGGCTGGTTACTGCCCACAAAACAACACAAAAGAGATTTCATTCGGCCACACTAACCATGTCTCCGTATAGTACATCCCCTGTACACTTGTTATCGTGTGTTGTTATTTATCCTACCCCTAATAAAAAAACTCCATAGGCTTAACATTGGGTCACTGTATTCGGTCAGGAGTTCAGAAAAATGAAAAATATCGCTCTAGTGGGATACACTTGACAAATGACGTCATTTGTTAATGTAGAAGTAATTTAGACGGGCGGGGTAGGATAAATTCTAAACCAAACTCGAGTTAGTCATGTTATTGTTCATCGCACTCCGGCAAGATCACGTATTACTGCTCTCGGCTTCGCCTCGCGCAGTAATACACAATCTTGCCATTGTGCGATAAACAACAACATGACTAACTCTTGTTTGGTTTCTCCATAGTACTGTTGTTGACGCGGCCAATATGGCGGCTGTCCAGGCGGGAGCGGGACCACATGCCGAGACCCCTCCCCCTGTACACCTCCTCCTGTACCCCTCCTCTTGTACCCCTCCAGTAATTCCTCCAGTAACTCCTCCTGTACAATACGCCGTAATGGGCCGGGTCCCGCGGGAGGCCAGCAGTCGGTGGGCAGAGTCCGCAGCCAGCCACCGCGACCCCTCCACGGCCTGGAGATCTGTATCTGTTAAGTGTGTCAATCAGTAAGTGGGGTACGGGAAAGTAGTTCGGGGCGTGTGTAACATGAGACATGGGACATACAGGAAAGTAGTTCCGGGTGTTTGTTGTGAGAGAGATATGAGATGCGGGAAAGTAGTTCCGGGTGTGTATAGTGAGAGGGAGGTGGGATATGGGAAAGTAGTTCGGAGTGTGTACAGTGAGAGGGGGTGGGTTATGGGAAAGTAGTTCAGAGTTTGTACGATGAGCAGGAGGTAGGATATGGAAAAGAAGCTCGGAGTGTGTACAGTGAACAGAAGGTAGGATAATGAAAAGTAGTTCGGAGTGTGTACAATGAGGAGGAGGTAGGATACTGAAAAGTAGTTCGGAGTGTGTACAGTGAGCAGGAGGTAGGATAGAGAAAGTAGTCCTGTTTGTATGCAGTAAGAGGGAGGTTGAATATGCGAAAGTAGTTCAGGGTGTGTATACTGGGACGGAAGCGGGATACAGAAAAGTAGTCCTTTGCGAGCTGACATAAGGAGTTTTGGGGATCCCTTGGCAAATCTGTAAAACGACCTGAATGAATAAAACATGAAAAAAGCTGTCTGGCGGAACCCTACTCGGCATTGCGTACTAAAATATGGACTATATTTTCCCAGCAACTTGAGAGTATGTGGCAGATGGAAGAGTCCCTAAACCGGATCCCCACTCGAAACGTTATCTGCATTTCCCCCCTCCTTCTCCCTCCCTCTCCCTCCCTCTCTCAGAACGGCATCTCTCGGATTAATTGAGTTTTTCAAATGCTCGCCCACACCTAGAAGCAGCACCTCCAACCTTCATCACTGTCTCTGTCTCTGTCTCTGTCTCTGTCTCCCACATTTAATATCTTAACCTCCCCCTCTCTCCTATCTCTTCTTCATCGTCTCTCTGTCCCTCTCTCTGCCTCTCCCTTTATCTCTCTACCTATCTCTCTCCAATTTTCTCTGTCTCTGCCTCGCAAAGGACTACTTTCCCGTATCCTTTCCCTCCCTAACTCCCCCTTTCCCACCCTGTCCATTTCTCTCCCTTTCTCTCTGTCTCTGTCTCTCCCTCTCTATCTACCTTTCCCTCCCCCGCTCCATCTATCTCTCTCTCTCTATCTCCCTCTATCTCCTTTTCTCTGTCTCTGTCTGTCCCTCTCCCCCCCTCTCCCTCCCTCTGTCCCTTCCTGTCCATCTCTCTCTCCCTCCCTCTTTTTCTCTCTCTCTCCCTCTCTCCCTTTCCCTCCCTCTCCCTCCCTCTGTCCCTTCCTGTTCATACCTCTCCCTCTCTCTCCCTCTCTCCCCCTCGCCCTACCTCTGTCCCTTCCTGTATATCCCTCTCTCTCCCTCCCTTTCCCTCCCTCTCCCTCCCTCTGTCCCTTCCTGTATATCCCTCTCCCTCTCTCTCTCTCCCTTTCCCTCCCTCTCCCTCCCTCTGTCCCTTCCTGTATATCCCTCTCCCTCTCTCTCCCTCCCTTTCCCTCCCTCTCCCTCCCTCTGTCCCTCTACCTCCATAGCTATGTCTCCATTGCTATGTTTCTCTCCGCCTCTCTCTCTCTGTATCTCTCTCCCCTTTCCCTCCCCTCTCTGTGTCTGTCTCTGTCACTCCCTCTCTCACATTCCCTCTCTCTTTACTTCTCTATCTCTCTCTTTCTCTGTCTCACTTCTTACTCTCCTCCTCACTCCCACTCTCTCCCTCATTCTGTCTCTCTCCGTCTCTTCCTCTATATCTCTCCTCCCCTCTTCCCCCCTCTCTCCCTCTCTCTTTCTCTCTCTCTCTGTCTCTCCCTCATTCTGTCTCTCCCTCATTCTGTCTCTCTCTCCCTCTCCTCGTTCTATATCTCTCCTTCCCTCTCTCTCTCTCTCTGCCCGTCTGTCTGTCTCTCTCTCTCCCTCTCTCCCTCTCTCTCTTTCCTTCCCTCTCTCTCTCCCTCTCCCTCTCTCCCTCTCTCTCTCTCTGCCCGTCTGTCTCTCTCTCTCTGCCCGTCTGTCTCTCCCTCTCTCTCTCTCCCTCTCTCTCTCTCTCTCCCTCTCCCTCTCTCTCCCTCTCTCTCTCTCTCTGCCCGTCTGTCTGTCTCTCTCTCCCTCTCTCTCTCTCTCCCTCCCGCTCTCTCTCTCCCCCTCTCTCTCTCCCTCTCTCTCTCTCTCTCCCTCTCTCCCCTCTCTCTCTCTCTCTCCCTCCCGCTCTCTCTCTCTCTCTCTGCCCGTCTGTCTCTCTCTCTCCCACACCTAGAAGACCCCCCCTGAGGCGCGGACTGCACACCTCGGATGATGCCCTGACAGACCTTCCTCCACCCCTCACTGAGTGTGCCTTACACGCCGCCCTCCGTCAAGGTGGAGTTATTAAATATATATACGTGTATAAATATGGATGCTCGCCGGTAGGGGCGCCTGTAGCTCACAGGGGGCTCTGTCAACATTGACTTGTCAAGTCCGTGGGGGGCCTCAGTGCCGTGCTGTGGGCAGCGCCGCGGAACACGCGCCATTAGGCAGGCCCCGGGCGGGCCGGTGTCCCGGGAAATCTAGTACCGGGCATGCCGGTGTCCCGCGAAATCTAGTACCGGGCATGCTGGTATCCTGCGAAATCTAGTACCGGGCATGCCGGTGTCCCGCGAAATCTAGTACCGGGCATGCTGGTGGTCCACGAAATCTAGTACCGGGCATGCTGGTGTCCCGCGAAATCTAGTACCGGGCATGCTGGTGTCCTGCGAAATTTAGTACCGGGCATGCTGGTGGTCCACGAAATCTAGTACGGGGCATGCTGATGTCCCGCAAAATCTAGTACAGGCCATGCCGGTGGTCCATGAAATCTAGTACCGGCCATGCTGGTGGTCCATGAAATCTAGTACTGGCCATGCCGGTGGTCCATGAAATCTAGTACTGGCCATGCTGGTGGTCCATGAAATCTAGTACCGGCCATGCTGGTGGTCCATGAAATCTAGTAGTGGGCATGACGGTGGTCCACAAAAGCTAGTAGAGGGCATGCTGGTGGTCCACCAAATCTCATACTCCGGGCAGGCCGGTGTCTCACGAAGTCTGGTTCTTAAAGGCATGCGGTGTCCTGCGAAATCTCATACCTCCGGGCAGGCCGGTGTCCTGCGAAATCTCGTACCTCTGGGCCGGCCAGTATCCCACAAAGTTTGGTACCCCTGGGCACGCCAGCGTCCTGCCAAATCTCGTACCTCTGAGCAGTCTGCTGTCCTGCAAAGTCTGGTACCCCTGGGCATGGTGGTGTCCTGTGAAATCTGGTACCTCAGGCAATCTGGTACCCTCGGTTGAGGGGACATCCTGCTAAAGGGGACAGTTCTTTCGGTATAATATGCTTCTTAACCACACTTAAGGGGACACTTGGAGGGACATCTTATCAAATCTGATGGAACAGTGTGAGGACAACACTCCAAATTATCCTGATTGCTTGCTTTTGGTGTGTGTGTGAGGCGGGTAGACTGGTGTCTAGACGATCGGACACCAGACAACAGCCTCTGTAGGCCCCTGTAGGCCTCCGGTAGGCGTCTTTGGGCTGTCTGTATGGTCATATCAGTGTCTCTTTGCCAAAGGGATACCTGTATGCACATTGATAACATATCCATCAACAGACTGAAAACCCCACTTGAGGGGCCACCCTGTTTAAGGGGGCATTCTGCGTAAGGAGACTCTCCGCTTAAGGGGACAATCCGCTGAAGGGAACACTTTACCCGGAACCGACGGCGTCTCCTTGCGCGGGGGTTTTATTGTACTTCCTGTGGAAGTAGCAGATGTTCGTCGGGGACCGCACTTGGCGTGACACCGGGCGGCGGGACTTTGTGTCTCTCAGCGGAGAGTCGTCTGCTCACAGAGGTCAGTGTGCGCTGACGTGCCGGGTCCATGCCCAATCACGACTCAACTGACACCACTGACACCACAACTCGGCCGGACATGCGGCGATCAAGTTTCTTCACCAGCAGAGATTGCATTGAAAGGAAACTCCAGGCTTTTATGGATTTGTTAGCATTCCAATAAATCAGCATGTTTTCTGACGGCAGATGCAGGAGCATGAGGGGTCCATTGCAGCATCTGCAGAGTGATACATACAGTGCACTCTCACTAAGAAGACCAGCTTCTGATCATAGGGTACGATGTATAGTCATCAAACATTACTGCTGAATGATTCTTTTTTAAAAGATGAACAGGAAAAAAGGGGATTTCGTTCTGAGTAGATGTGGGCCATTTACCAGAGTGGTTTTCCATAATAGTGCAATCCACTTCATGTGGGGTCTGCTGACTGGGGTGGTCTGTTTACTGGGTCGGTCTGCTTACTGGGTGGTCTGCTTACTGGGGTGGTCTGTTTACTGGGGTGGTCTGTTTACTGGGGTGGTCTGCTGACTGGGGTGGTCTGTTTACTGGGTCGGTCTGCTGACTGGGGTGGTCTGTTTACTGGGGTGGTCTGTTTACTGGGGTGGTCTGTTTACTGGGTCGGTCTGCTTACTGGGTGGTCTGTTTACTGGGTCGGTCTGCTTAATGGGGTGGTCTGTTTACTGGGTCGGTCTGCTTAATGGGGTGGTCTGTTTACTGGGTCGGTCTGCTTACTGGGGTGGTCTGTTTACTGGGGTGGTCTACTTAATGAGGTGGTCTGTTTACTGGGATGGTCTTTTTACTGGGGTGGTCTGCTTACTAGGGTGGTCTGCTTACTAGGGTGGTCTGCTAAATAGGGTGGTCTGCCTAATGGGGTGGTCTGCTAAATGGGGTGGTCTGCCTAATGGGGTGGTCTTTTTAACAGGGTTGTACTGCACTGTACACTTTGAACCCCGTACGTAACACTTTAAAACACGAACCGAACAATTTGGAACCGGGAGGAATTACTTTGTACCCATACCACACACTCTGAAGTACGTACTTAATATTTCAGAACCCGTACCACACACTTTGGAAAACACTTTGAACAAGTAAACACAGTCGTATCTCTCTTTGTATACAGCTCACATATATCATACTATACAGCTGGGACTCGCCACAACGAGGCTACAAGTCTCGTGAGATCTCGTGGAGTCTCGTGGGGTCTCGTGGAGTCTCGCGTGGTCTCGTGGGATCTCACGTAATTGTTGTTCACGTGGCGGTGTGTATATATCTACGGAGTATCGAGTGTAGCACTAGACGGACTATAAAACCCTGTCCTCTCTCCTGAGAACGCCTTAGAATTCTCCCCCGATAGGCGCAATAAAGATGCCATATAAAAAGAGCACTATTTCTGTTGTGTGCTTCTTTGTCATATCTTTTTTTATTACGTTTCTGCTATTGCCAAACCAGTTTGTTACAGTTTGCAGGTATTTTCCCCGTCATGTGAATTAACACTTTACCAGTGACTCTGGCCTTCATTGACAGCCGTTCGACGTATCACAATACATGTACCACTGCACTGTATAACATTAAATAACACTGAGCAATGGACATCTATTTATCCTACCCCTAATAAAAAACTCTATAGGCTTAACATTAGCAGACTGTATTTGGTCTATGGTGCAGGAAAATGAAATTTATCGCTCTAGTGGGATACAGTTGTCAAAGGACGTCATTTGAAAAGCGACCAATGATTATCACTTATTATCGGTGAGTTTTATGTTATTTCTTATTTATTGTTACGGTGTAGGATAAATTCTTAACCAAACTCGAGTTAGTCGTGTTGTTTATCACACTTCGGCAATCTCGCGTATCACTGCACTCGGCTTTGCCTTGCGCAGTAAGCGCGACATTGCCGTTGTGCAATAAACAACAACATGACTAACTCTCGTTTGGTTTCTCTTAAGTATTCCAGAAATTCAAGACCATTCTACTGAAGGAACATTTGCAAATTTATAAACTCATACATGTGAAGTCCTGTCCTTGTCTGGGAGAATACCCCCCCCCCCCCCCATCTCGCCTTTTGTAATGGGAAGTCCTGTGTATATCTTGTTGTTTTTGTTTTTGTTTGTTATTTTTGTTTTTGTTTCTTTAATTCTATCGTAAGAGTCGTCTAATGTAGTAGGTAGTAGACTAGACTATTGTTAACATAATAATCATACATACTTAATCATACATGTACCAGACAAAAAACAAAAAGAGCACCTCTCATGCTACAACAGTGACATGTGGAAAAATGAAATGTCAACAGTTCTGACACTGTATGACTCACCCAGAGAAAATGCTGAATACAACTCAGACACTACTAGAATGTTGTATGATACCTACAGTGTTGTTTGTTATCAAAATGCTGGCAAATTGTGCGCCAGCCACTGATTGTGAAACCTTGGAAACTGCGTCTGCATTCAATCCAGCTATATCAGTTGTGCAGACGTCAGTATGAACATACTTGTTCACGAGGACAAGAACTAGGAACGAATGGTGTGCTCTACGTTGATGGATTAATGGCGGAATTCTAAAAGTGTACAATTAGGTGTCATGGGTATTATCCAGTCAATGGGTCATTTGATGCAATACGCTTGGTATTGAGCCAGCCAGTTCTACACCCGTTTTTGTGAGGCACCAGTGATTGATTAAGTGGAATTCACACGGTGGGATTCATGTACCTCACAGGGTTCACAAGCTCTTTAGATTCTGTTCTTTTTTAGAGAACAAAGCCAATGGGGACTATGATAAAGAAGAAACCAACAAGTTTTGGTCAAAGTCGTTGTTCTCCACAAGTTTGATGAAGAGTGATATGAACGAGGCGATAGGCGAGTGAACATCACATAGCATTCAAACGAGTTGCAGAATGACTTGCTTTCTGTATTGCTTTCGGTATTTATCTCACCCCTGTACACACCAAAAGGATGGATGACACACTGGCTACAGACCATGTAAAACGAACTGCAATACTCGTAGGGCAATGGAGAACAATTTTCCAATGCTAAGCCTATGGAACAAACATACCAGGGATGAGATAAAGTCGTAAACTGCGGCTCGTCGACAAAGGTACATAAATGTTCCGAAATCGGTAAAGTGTGCATTGGGCTTTAGACAAAGCCAGTGAGAGAGATCTGTATATTACACGGCCTTTGGACATTTTACAATACGTGTACCTCTGCACTGTATTATCGTAAAACTGGATGAGTTTTAATCTTAGCCACCATATGCCACGACTGGAGTTTGGCATAGTGACTTCATGAGGCGAAGCCGAGTGAAGTCTGGAGCCAAAACTCCAGGAGTGGCATGTGGTGCCCAAGATTAAAACGAATCAGGTTTTGATTTTATCCTACCCCGTCTCCTCGATTTTGGAATATTATTTGATATAAAACTCTGTATGCCAGTCAGAGTGGCATACGGAAACTCAATGTTAAGCCTATGGGATTTTATATTAGGGGTAGGATAAATACACAATATTACCATGATTTCGATCTGAGTGGCCGTATTCTCCGCGTAGTTGACGCGTAGTAATATTCCGAGCGATAGCGAGGAGTATTGTGTAGCGTCAACTACAAGGAGAATACGGCCACACAGATCGAAATTATGGTAA